>JAOPTO010001072.1:623697-662019 GCA_033822845.1 Tetrapedia diversipes | reverse complement strand
GTGTTCATATCATAAGTGAAAAAGTCCTATTGTTTATACAAGATTCCAATAACCCAGGTAACGTAGGTTCCTAGAAATCGTCACGATTTTCAGTTTCAGACGTTCGAATGTACACCTTCGTCAACGCAGACAAGGGCGAACGAGAACGAGGGGAAGAGAGAGAGAACGGCAGAAAGAGTAAAGAGACAGGTTCCGGGAATTCAAGGACTCCTTCTTCATTCAGGATATCCAGGACGTGGCTCCCGCAGGCTGGCCGAGCTCTCCGAGCTACCTGTTCCCTCCCCAACCGAGAACTCCCTTCTTCCATCCTTTCCTCTCGCTGCCCGGAGAATGCCGGCGTGGTCATCATCAGTCATCCCGGATCGCTTTTCTCGTACATCACGCTGAGTTGAATCCTGGAACGAACCGGCCAGGAGGGCCCCATTATTCGTCATTACACGGTCACTCGTGAAAACACATTTCGAATGACCACCCCTTACCCCACCTCTGCCCCCTCGCGCAGCGTGTCTGACCCCTTTTTCCGTCTCTGTGGCCGGGTAAGGCCCAAGCCAAGGAGAGGTGGTCGAGCTCGTGTTTCACATTCACACGCGGCATTCGGGGCCTGCGCTATTCGAGGAAGCTTTTGGAGGACTGCGGTGGGCCCGAGCGTCAATATTTAGAATCCGCTTGTCCGCGAGATGATCGAGCGTCACGAGATCCCTTCCGTGAAGGTTGAAACGAACGGGGATTTTCGAATGAAGACCATAGAACACTTCATGGCCAATTCAATTCGCTAAATTGAATCGTATATTCTTCACGGTCAACAAATTCAGCGATTTTGTAAATTTTTTCGAATTTTATACCCCTCCTTTAACACTATTCCTACCGACACTTCACGTATACCTATTCCTACCGTGACATTCCCACGTAAGGGAGACTACAAATTTTTCTCAACAAATAAACAATGAAAAAAGACGTGAATATTGAAAAATGTATTATACGTGTATGTGAGAAAAAGTCTAAAGTTTAAAGGCGATTCAATTACGTTGTATCTATGAAATTCTAATCGAAATTTCAAAAACGGTCATTTGACCGATTGTGGTAGGAATAGTGTTAATCACACCGTCCTTACACTTGTGTCTAATAATATCTAATTGCACTACACAATGCCTAACAAACCTGATCTGTATTTTTATGTACCAAAGGGTTTCATATCCTTTAATAAAGTTATTGTTAATTGGTAATTGTTGATGCTAATTATCGAGCAGAGTTACTCCTAGAAACGATAAAGCAGGACGTGTCGCTCGGGTCAATCGAGGTTGGGACATTACGGGAGACACGTCGCGGATATAAAAAAATAATGGATAGAGGTTGAATCTCAAGGAACGAAGCTCAATTCTTAATGGAACGTTCGAATTGGTCGGTTCTCGTTTCGATTAACTGCGGTTATTTTCAGAGTTAGTGTCGGCTGAATGGACCTGTTAATCGCGGATTGACGCAAACTTGTCATTCATTACTGATCGTTGGGTTTGGGTAATCTTTATTTGAAGCAGAGGTAAGGAATGGTTAATTAGTACGATAAACCAAGTAAACCGTCAGTAGCCAACTAGAACGCCGTTGTACGATGATATTCATTTGTGTGTAACTTTTTTTTATTACTACTGTATACCAAGCTTAAATACAATAAAGCACGTGTCGTAACCAATACAGAACAGTGTTCCATCCATCGAAATAACCAACATTCCTCACTAAATTACGTATTATTAATTGCCTTACCTCAGCCAATCTGATGTCCACATTTCCTCAAACCACCCCTTACTCCACCCTCTACCTCCAACCCCCACTCACTCATTCCTTCTATTCCTTTGATCAACACCATGTTGGTCAGCGTCCAAACTAATATTCCTCGGTCCATTCGATCGAGTAATCACGATCCCCATCATTTAGGCTACACCGTCGCGACGTTATGCGAGCTACCAGCAACCAGCGTCCAGACTGCCAGTGAACGTAATTGAAGCGCGAGGTCCAGGCCAAGTTTCGAAATCGTCGAGAGTCGAATGCCTGGTCTAATCACAAGCGAAGGGGCACGCGTCGGGCTGATGGGTTCATTAGGCGTCGGGACGCCAGCCGCATCCAGATCCCACTTTTCCACGTGCAATGCGCCGCCTCGTTCGTCGCTATCCTCGCGGGATTGCTTCGCCTTGTACGCGACCGGATTGCTTATCGCCTTGGCTTCGTCGATCGAAGAGAGGCGGCAGGAAGTGTACCCGCAAGATGATCGCGACTGATTGGTCGAGAGCACAGTCTCATGGGCGATAGGGATGCGGGGGTGTTGGATGAACGGTGGTGGTGCTTTCGTGCTGCGACGGTTAAATATTATAGTCTAACCCTTTGAGCGTTAAATGTTCCCGGTGGAAGTGCTCCACGTGGACGACGCTCTATTAGCAATTGTGTTGCTCTAAATAGTAGATCGGAAAAATTGACAACTTTTGCCAGAGACGCATATACGCACCCACAGTTTACACGAATAAATTTCGTCAGATGCATTTACGCGCCCATAGCAGACAAAGGGTTAATAGATTCTCCAGAAAATGCTTCTGTTTCATTCGAGTGACTTAACACTTATTTTCTTCATTAAGAGATAAAGAGATAAAAATGGTTGCAACATTTTGTATTATTTCGGTAGCTACTGATACCAAGGCATAGTTTCTCGCCTCACAAACAAACAGAATGACATTTAGTAAAAGAACAGTTTGGCAGGGAACATAGCTGCGAAAATTACTTGTATATTTATTGTAGCATTTATGTGTAGGTGTGCACTGATTAATTGTAACGAGGTTTATGAAATTTTGTATGGATTAATAACATTTTTGTATGTTGCACAAATTATTTAACACTGGGAACTATCGAAATGGCCATAACCACCAATTCGTAATTGTTTCCAGGAGTTTTGTAAATTAATCGTTGGACTTCGGAAATTTTCCACGACTTCCTGTAAACGGTATCGATAACGGTTTGTTCCCCACTCATTAAGTATTCATTCGTGTAATCTTCAATTCGATTTCTTCGTTTCAGTTGTCTGTGGTTCTCTAGCGTGCTTAATCACGTATTCCCGCGCCAGGCAACACTGGCACGGGATTCGTCAATGAACGTTGGACACCTGCTAAAATATTCTTCCGCCCAAAAACGAAGAACTGACCACGTCAAGGCTCTGCCGACGCTTAGATGCCAGTCAACCTGACGAAATTCTCGTAATTCGATCGGACAACGGGCTCGCGGTGAACGTTCAAAAGGGGGCGAACCGGTTCACTTTCTGAGGGTTAATTCGTCCGATAATGGGTTACCTTCGCGCTTAATCGCTTTCTATCGACGGCAGACACAACGGTGAACCTCCATCGCCACTTTTTTCCCCGGCTCCACGAAGATTGGCAAGCCAATAATTGCGCTATTTTTCGCGCCAATTTATTTCATTTACGGCTAGAACCAGGGTCCCCGCTCGCCATTCGTCGATTTTCGTCCCGTAATTGAGAAAACCATTAGGCGTCCCCTTCTCTTTTACTTGGCCGTGCCGGCGTCGCGGTCGCAGCCGCCCTTTAAACTCCTTAATGAATTGAGCCTAACTGCGATTATACCATCTCGCCGGTAACGCCTTCCTTCTTTGAGGGGACGCGAGCCCCTCCGAGGTTCGACATTTAATTTTCTCGCGCCTCGTCCCCGTTGTCGTCTTCTTTTCACGGCTGTAAAAGTGCTCCACCCCCCTCCCGCCCCTCCTGGTGGTGCCCCGTCGGGAATTCAGTAATATCCTGCGAAAAATGTTTCGCGGATAAATAACCCAATTCCATGGACGAGGCGTAAGTTGTGTCATTATATATCTTCGAGTAGCACGATTCGAGGGGTTCTTTGCGAACGATCGAATTTCTAATTTCCATTCTCTCAAACTGCAATTCTATTCTATAATCGGTAACCCAGTTCGAGGAACGAACGATCGTTCGATTGGTTTTGCGATATGAACCGTGATTGGGGGATCGAAATCAGTTTTAAATAATTTCCATCGCACAGCCGCGCAAAACAAGAATTCCGCAGCGAATGGGAATGCGCATCGACTGTTTATGCGACAGAGGAAGAAGCATCGTCCGAATAAAAACCCTGCCTCTCGAACCGAACTAAACTGAACCAAAAAAAAAAAAAAAAAAAAAAAAAAGAAAGAAACGCAGGAACCGTAAAAGAGAAGAAGAAAAGCTTTCTCCGCCCCCGTTCAAAAAAAAAAAGGGGGAACAGGAAAAAACCGGAAAAAGAGCGACGCCAGGAAAGAGAGGGCAGAAAAAAGGGTGAAAAAGGGCAGAAAACAAAGGTGTATGTACGGTCGGCCGTGCCGAAAATCGGTCGGACGATCGGGTCTGGTAGCCGTCGGAGCGGCAAGCGACGCCCCGGCGGAATAAATAATTCGCCGGTATGCGCGTATGGGCCGTACCATGAAGAGGAATAGAGAAAAAGGGAGTGAGAGAGTGAGGGGTGGAAGAAAGGGAGATAAAGTGACAGAGAGTAAGAGAAAAAGAGAAAAAATGACAGAGCGTAAGAGAAAGAGAGAAAGAGTGATAGAAAGTAAGAGAGAAGGAGAAAGAGTGATAGAGTGTAAGAGAAAGAGAGGAGGGGGAGAGAGGAAGAGTGACAGAGAGCAAGAGGGAAGTGGTACACACAGAGCTTTAGTCGCCTCGCTCCAATCCGTGCCTCTCCGCGCTGCTCTCCTTCTCTCATCTGTGTACACATAGACACGTATAATACGGTAGGTGAACGAACGTAGGGAACGTATAGCGATTTCATTGCCGGCGCGGAGTGGCGTTTGACCGACGTGTGATATGCAGCGACGAGCCGTGATGGAGGCGGCGGTTCCAGGCGAGGCACAGGTGGTGCGAGCGGGGGTTGGCCGTGTGTGACGCCGGAGCCAGAGCGCGTTACACCCTAACCCCCCCTGGCCGTGGCGGCATCCTCTTTTTCGTTTCTGTGCGCGCTTGGTCCCCGTTGCACCAGTCGATTCCCTCACACCACTAACCACCTCCGCCTCCTGGTTCCATCCTCCGCCTCCGACCGCTCTCTCGCCGTTGCAGCAGCCCTTTCAAACGGCCGATGCAATATTCAGCGGCTCTTGGCAGTCGCCCGTGTGGGAGGCTCGCTGGGGTGGCTGCTGGCCGGTTCTCGTTGCCCTCCCCCGAAAAAAAAGAGCCCCACGTGGCCGGAGCCTCGGACCGTCAAATTGGCGCCGCTGTCCATCAACCGGTGCGCGAGCGATCGCCTCTCTTTCGCTATTCCCGCTCGTTCCGCCTTCCTTCCGTCTCCGTTCTACGCCACGTGAGTTTGTCCCTCTGTCTTTCTCCCGCTTGGTCTGTCCCTCCTTTTTGCACCCTTTTCCGTGGCGGCCATTCGACCACCGAGAGACTGTGCGAATTCTCCCGGAGTAGCGAGTAAATGGTAGTTGCTAGGTGGAAAGGTTGGAGATTTGTCGTCGGCGATGCTTGTGTTCGTTGTCAGGAATACTTTGGCGTTTCAATCGAGCAAATTATACGCTGCTGCAAACTTGTAATTGTGTCGATGAATAATTTCTACTCGGTTCTGTACGCATTACGATACAATCGATTTGGAAGGGTGTTCCTAACAGGTTACACCGTGGGATTCAATGTTGTCTTTAGGGATGCGTTCCACAGGATTCGGTAACAAACTCTCCAAACATACTTCGGGGTATACCAGGACTTCGTTCTCGTTGGCTAAGAATTCTGGCAGCCAACGTCGCGGTCATCGCTAATTTCTAACCCGAGCACCGACGAAACGTGTCTTGACATCCACCTGACAAACGAGGAAACGCTACCCCTCCAGCGAAGACACGGCTCCGTTGAAATTTTCGAAACAATATTCCACGCGCTGGTCGGAGATGATTACACGAGTAGAACAATGTCGTGGTTGGCCGAGAGCCAGCCAGCTCTGTCTGCTCCGAATTCTCCTAGCGGGCGAAGTCAATTCTGTAACAACGCCGAGGCGTCGACGACAAGGGAAGCGTGACGGGACCTGGAGGCCGTGAGTGGCGAAGCGTCCTCTCAGCCTCCGCCCGAGTTGGTACATCTCTCTCGAGAAACAACGAAATAAGAAGAGGTCGCGATCGAATACGAGAGCACGAGAGAGAAAGGGATAAAGAGGGGGGAGAAACCCGTGTGTGGCTTTCTCTCCGTCGACAAAGCTGAGCGTAAGAACGCGCGTTGCGTGTAAGTATATTACACACCACCTCGAGGAGAAGAGGCGCGCGAGGCGACGAAAGTGGGAACCGTGAAGGAAGAAAAAGAGGGAGGGTTCGGGGCGGGCGGAGGGAACATAAAAGACTCGACACTCCGTTATAATAAAGTCCACCCTTGGAAGCCTTCCGCTCGCCCTTCTGCTTCCCGCCGCCCCTCGCCCCGCCGGCAGCGGCAGCAGCATTACGCCATTCAACTTACTTTGTTCCTCAACTTTATTAATTTTTCCCTCGGTCTTGGGGGACCCGGAGCGAACCACCCCCGCCCGCCCTTGCCCCTCGCCCGTGCTTCTTCTGGTTATATCGAGAACCCGGTCGGCGGTGTTGGGGCCGAAGGAAGAGGAGAAACAGGGCGAATCGAGTGCGAGGGAGATCGAGAGAGAGAGAGATAGAGAGAGAAAGAGAGAGGGAGACAGGAAAGAAAGGGTGAAGAAAGGGTAGGGGCGCGCTGCCGGGGCTTTCTTGTGACGGGAAATTTAAAAATCTGTCTACGCGTTGTCGAACCACCCGAGGAAACTTTATTATTAGCGCCCACCCCACCCAACCCGGTTTCCTTCCTCCTTTCTCTCCCTCTCTTCTCCTCTTGGTCCAACGAAGGAAGGGGTGGCGACGACGAGGCTGGCGCGGTTCGACGAACTACACCACGAACGAAGATATTGCCTTTATAAACTCATTTGCAGCCGCGACCCAGCCCGGAACGGGAAACTTTTGACCACGATCCCGCCTCAGCTGTCGTAGCACTTTGCGGACAAAATTTGTACCGCCCAGTGACAAGCTTCTGGTGATTGATGCGTCCCACGAACTAAAGACTCTCCCTGATGCCGAATAATTAGGGGGTGGCTCTTCGACACTTCGCCGGAGGTGTTGGCTTCTTTTTCGCGTCGCCGTTTCACTTATCCCCACCTCCACCCTCTCCCCAACACCGTCGTCACTTCCGTCCGTCTTGACGGATTTCTGAGGGGTGAGTTGCGAGTATCGCTGCACAATGGCGGTTAAGCGACAAAGTTTCAATTTTTCGGTGGTTCCGGATGAACTCTACCGGGTGGGACAAAAACACGATCAGCGAACGTGTCTTTCAAAGCAACGTCCATGCAAATTGACACGTATTACAGAGTATGCGCATTTATAACACGTTTGGCATATTAACCCTTTGACTGCCACGTCAAAAACCGCAGTTCTGCTGAGGACGCCACAGGAGTGCATCGATAGATGCAATATTTCGTAGAAATTAATCTTTCATTTTCGATGTGCTAATAAAAATGTTTAATTGTTCAATGGAGCACTTTTTACTCCAAAGTATCTTTTAATTAGCGGTAATGTTCAAGATCCACTAATTATCAATTTTTATTGAACTCTTACAATTGTAAGCAGTTCAAACAATCCAATCACGAATAACTACTATAGTGACCTACTAGAAACAAAGTGTTAACCACGCTTTCCCTGGGTCAAAAGGTTTATCTCCATATATTTACGAAACCTTCGACCAAAAATACATTCCGCCATCGTTTCGTCGGCAAACGATCGACGACCGTCGATATGCGGACAGAGCGTCGAGAAAATTCGCAGGGAAAGCGGGATCAGCTTTCCTGGAGAGGTCTCGATCGAATGTGAAAGGATCCAATTGTGACGACACCCGTGAACCGATTAGCGGTGGCCGCGCTTCCACACGGCTCTCTGCTGCAACATAAATATTTACGACTCATTCACGAAGCTAATATAAATGCGATTTGGGCGTTTGCTCTTTTTAGCGTAGTGCTCTAATCCGATTAGGCCCGGGGCCCCGGCCACAATGCATCGTGGCTGCTCGTGCATTGTGCGAGCCCACCTCTCTTACCCTCCCCGCCCTGCCCTCTCCCCAGCCCTGCGGAAAAGAAAAGCCTCTACCCTTCTCAGCACACAGGACACTATACGCTCCCTCCCCCCCTCCCCTAACCTTCTTGTTGCTATTTTTGACCGGTGACGCGGATTTAGTCGCTTTACGACTGCTCCATACACACCGGAACATAAGTCGACGCGCGTTGCTCCTTTCGTGAGACGCGATCGAGGCCTACCCCTCCATAGGGGCGGCCATTGTCGACCCCCGTACACTTAAACGCCCCGATCCCCGTTGCACGCGTTTCCACTGTTCGCAGCGCGCAGAGGACGCGTATAGCTGCTCTTTTGTGGGGTGGACGATGATTGATTCGTGTGTCGAGGTTTTGAATCGGCTATAGCAGCTTGCTAGATGGATGTCTGATTTGTCGAAGGGTTAACGCGGTCATTAGCGTCATCGCGTGATCCAATCGCGTTTGTCAATTTGTACAAAATTTTTGTTTCGTTTCCGGTCGCATTGTGTGTTCTCTACAAGAATTATCCACGCTTAGAGTTACGCTTACTTACTTTCCTAATCTGTTTTCCGTTTCTTTAGAAAAACTTTAATTCGGATAATTACTCACAGTTAAAGTTACCCATACCTATTTTCCTAATCAGTTTTCCTTATTTCTTTAGAAAAGCGTTAATTCAGGCAATGGTCAACGTGTACGATTGTAATCATGCACAAGCGTGTATTACTTGAAAATATCTTAAAATAGGGGCAGTCACGTCGCTACAAAGAACAATTTTCTTTAAAGGCTCGCGCAAGTTTCCTCGTTTAGACGGTCCTCGTGAAGTCGAGCGACCGTGTCGTCGCTCGTCTACGTCAAAAAGGAAAACAAACCTCGTCGCTCGGTAGGATTTTTCATAAGCTCGTGGGCGACGATCCCGTTAATTCGAGCTCTCCAGTCTAGTTGTCGGGATGCTTGCCGCGGAGCGACGAGCGAGTGGTTCCAAAAGTAGTAGAACACGGGCATTCTCATTACAGCCCGTGGGCTCCGTGGTACTCCGACGGGCAGAGGGAAACCGGCGAGGGACGGGGTGGAAGAGGATACAGGGCGGCCGGTGTAAGCGACTCTCCACCCCATTGTCAGGCAGAGCCTTTTCAGAGACGCATTTGTTATCCTTTGAATGAGGAGCAAGCTATTATTTATTCCATTCTTATTTTTTGTCAGCCGCCCGTTGTGCAGTAAATGGATATAAGTCAGCGCGGGCGAGCAGTGGCTCTGTCATTTTTATCGCCTCTCCCTGAATTAAGAAGGTGGAGCCGCGACTTCCTCCTCTTCCTCGTCCCTGTCTCTTTCGTTTCCAGTTCCTCCGCTTGCTCTCTTCTTCTCCACCCCTCCACCCTTTCCTCTCTCTCTGTCTCTCTCTTTGTCCATCCCTCCCCATCGCCTCTCTCTCAGTCTCTTTATCCGCCTCTTTCTCTCTTCGCTGCTCGACACGGCGCGGACGTCTCGCTCTTCCTTCTCGCCTCTCCTCTTTCGCCCTCTTCCTGTCTCTCGACTAGCCCGGCGAGCTGAATCGAGCAGGAGGACCGCCATATTTCTGCCTCACCGGTAGGGTACACTCTCCGCGTCATTGTCCCGATTGTGACCAGACCGAAACGAGCTGGGCGTAACTACTTGCTGAACGCACGATTTATAGGATCGAGTTAGCTCGAGTGCTAGCCGGGAAGAGTTGCAAAACTGCCGGCCTGTCCGCTATTGGCTGCCGCCAGCCACCGTTTTTCTTTGACGTCGAAGAGACGGCCGGGAAAACGGTTCGCAGATACGTCGGGACTCGATCACGGTGTAGTTTCCGGGAGTGCCGCCTAAGCTCGTACCTTTCCCAGCAAATTTATCCATGAATCTGTCCTCTTATTTCTTCGTTCGCTTCGAAACGATCTCTATCGATCGCAAGGCGACGGAAGCTTTGGATACTCGTGATTATCGAAGTATACGGGATTTCGGTTTGACCAAAGCGTAACAAATTACAGAAACATTTTGGACACGTGAATGTTAACACTTCACCGACCGGATAGGCTTATCAACACTTAGCCAATCGAACGGTGCCACACCTAACTAGACACTGTCCATCGCGTATTAAGAATTGTTTAAAAATTGTACTTTGGAAAAACAGAAAATGCATTTGACGAACTGCGAATAACACCAGTTTAAGACTAACTAATAACAAAACTAAATAGAATCAATCGCAGCGCCCTTGCTTGCAAGCCATCCAACATCATACCGAAATGGAGGCTCCAGACAACATTACGAGCCAAGTCCCTCGAGTTTCCCGTGAAATTTGCATGGGACCGGCTCTCAGACGGACGCCTCCCCGTCACGAGAACTTGACCGAACAGAGGGTGGTCCAAGAAGACGGCTGACCAGCGACTTACACCGATCTCCACTCCGTATCGTCAATAATAGATCTCGCCTCCCATATCGTAGTCCACGATGGAAACGTCGAAACATCGTCCGAGACATCGTTGCCCGCCGCTAAGCCTCCTTTTACCTACCCTCTCCTCCATCTGGAAACTCACCTCATCCCCCTTTCCGCCTGGTAACCCGTGTCCAGACGCTCGTGCTTCCCCGCGCCCTTGATATCGCGCCAGCCGATCCTATAACATATTTGACGGCCGACGGAGGGTCCGTGAAATCGGATTGACCAGTGTCCATATTGGCTCTCCTCCGAGCGGCCGCTTCTTTCCGCCCTCCGGCGGATAAGGATTACCAGGCGGGCCAAACGGACGGGCACAGCGCGATCGCCGCCAGAAATATGGCATCGATACGCGGAGGCTTCGAAGGGTTGAAATTTATTGCGGCGCTCCGACGCCCGCTGGTGTCTTCTCCCCGGTAAACTGCGGGACAAGAACCGCTCGAACAAACCCAATTTATTCGTTCGCGCGACTCCCTCCCCCTGGCAGCGATCACGGGCCCGGAGAAGCGACTACGCTTGATCGTCTGGTTGAACCACCAGGAAAGATACTCTCTTCGTCGGTTAACTACGCCCGTGGTTTGGGGTAGGAAGGGGTTGGGCGGAGGGACGGAGAGAAAGGAGAGAAAGAGGCACGAGAGAATCGAGCGAACGAGCTCGGGATTAGCCGGTGGTAATAACCGTCTCCGCGGTTTCGGAAGCTCGCCAACCAGCAGCCACAAGCTCTCGTCTGTTTCAGAGGCCTGTGCTGGTGGGGTGGAGGCGAGGGCCACGATTGCGAGAGAAAGTGGCGAAAGCGCGCGGAGGATGGGTCGAAGGGGGAGCAGCGCGCGCGGAGGGTAGGCAGGGTTCACGGGGATGATTTTACGCGGCGAGGCGCAACGCTGCGGGCCTACTACACGCGGTAGTCCGTGGCCGTGTCGGTAGGCGGTCTGAGGCAATCCTGTTGATTAAAAGGTGGGGCATCGACCCAAATAAACTCACCATTAAACCAGATGAGTCTCCGCGCGATCGCGCTTCAACCACGCTCCAACGTTTCCACAAATGTTTCTGTGTGCATGCACGGGAACTGCGGAGCGTAACCAAACTCTTTTCGCATATGTGTGTGTGTGTATGTGTTGTGTTCGCGTGTGAGTGGGTATATACGACGACGTGCACCACCCTGTTTCGACCTACCCTCTTTTTCCCTTCCACCAGGCCGTCCGACGAGCCACCGGAGCAAAGGAGAACCGAAGAGGGGTGGCGCCGGGGATGGCGGGGAGGGGAGAATAAATTGATTTCGTTGACTCAACCAGCCGTAACGCCCCCTCAGCATGATATCAACCCTAAGCCTCGGTTATCTTTATTTAAGCTTTACGAGAGTCTACGCCTGCGAATCGGGGGAACTTCTGGAAGGCTTCTTCTTCGAGCCCCTCGCTTCTTCGAGCGCCGCTCACGCTGCTCCCGTTCGTGGGTTATAAGCAGACGCGCGCCAGAGGGGAGGAAAAAATTGCTCGGTTTCCTTTGCGGTTCTTGTGGCCGCGGATTCCTGCCAACGACTTCTTAAAACTAACGCGATAGAGGTATTTTCAGAGTAAATCCTTCAGGAATGTTCTACGTTACTGTAAAATTAATATAATTATTTTCCTAAACTCTTGAAAACCTAACCATCCTCAAAATGAGACACAAAACTGAACACCGATCGGTGTTTCACCTTTTCAAACTCCTTTTCTTCATTTCATCGACACCTAAAAGCTTCTCTAGGTCAGGTTTCCTCGCAAAAATCTTCCTCTCATGGCTTATCGTAAGATCGATTTATTGCCAAGAAATCCGAACAAGTCTTTCTCTCTCAACCCCTTCCTCGCTTATGCTAAATTTCCTGATAGTTGATTCCCTTCAAGATTTTACGGAAGTTGATCGTTCATAAACGCTTTTGTTACGTATGAACGATAAATAAATACAGGCAACTTTCAATAACAGTATGTTTATCAATAATAAGTAATAAGGGGCGTTGCCAAGGATCCACGTTACAGTATTATCAACACGTCACTGACTGTCGCTTTTATTATTTGGTTCTCTCACTCTGTGTCCCACCGTTCACTCGCGTGCTCGTTACGTGCCACAACAAACATACCGATGCATTGCAGTTTTCATCGTTAAAAATTGGCGCCACCACGGAGCACGTTTCCAATAACGAACCCGTAACGCTGAACGGGTTAACGACCAACGATCGCCCATCTCCGGTTGCAAAGGGGGTTAAAGCGCGACGCTCGAGGCGGACTCGCCATCTACGGCAACCTGCCCGCAGCAGCGTTTCCTCGTCAACGGGTCCCGGAACGATCCCGGAACACGGGATTCCACGCGTTTGCTAATGAGCGGTACGCGCGGAACACCGTGTGTGCGCGCACCTGGCCGATGTAACGCGTGGGTTACCGATGACACCTCGCGGTGTAAGTGCGCCGATGGGCCATCACGCGGCCCGGGTACACGCCCGCTACGTGTGTATTCAGGTATTACATCTAGTAGACGAGTGTTCGCCGCTGGCTTATACAATCTCTCCGGCCCTCGCAAATCCCGCCGACTAGTGTCCCTTTCGCCCTATCCGGATGCTCGCTCGCTCGCGCGACTCGGTCGACACGCTCCGAACACAGGTTTAATTAATGGTGACCCTGTGTGCGCGTTTACCCCCGTCGCAGTTTACCGTAATCTGCCGCCTACTTATCGACGTCTCTGCCTCGAGTGCTGGTCCGCGGCGGGGAAAGGTCCTCGGCTTCCGGTGGATCGTCGGGGACAGGCCTTGGAATTGATTTTATTCGAGGCTTGCTTGGATTAGGGGTAGAGATTGGTTGGGGGGAGATATAATTGAGGCCGTGGAAAGGCAGTTTTTGGGCTTCAATTGGTTGAATTCGGAAGGGCGATGGTAAAATTGTGTCAAATAAGCGGTGGTGTAAAGTAACATGCTCCAATCGGTTTACAGTTGACTGTAATACTCACTGGCTGACCGATAATTTATCTGCTGCTTAATTTGGCTACTAGGTTTAATACAGATTTCTGATCAGAATTTGCAAGAACAAGCACGGGTGCTTGATCTCTTCGCAAGTGTCTTCTTACTGTGTTCGATGTTTCAACACAACGATTAGGTTAATCTATACATAAAAAAAAAACATGTTCTGACTGACTGACTGATTCATCATCGCAGAGCCTAAACTACTGAAGCTACAAACATGAAATTTAGACATTGGGTTCATTTTATGACACAGGCACTCACTAAGAAAGGATTTTTTTACATTCCACTCCTAAGGGGGTAAAATAGGGGATGCAGGTTTGTTTGAAAAGTCGCCAATTTTCAAGCAAGCACTATAAAAAGGGCAACAGCTAGTCGTTTATAGCGCAATCATTCATACATCGATCCCCATCGAGAAATTAATACCCCTATTTACTATACTTTATACACTTCAAAGAACATCACGCAAATTGCCCAACCAGAACATCCGTGCTCGCGCGTTTCAAAACGTACGTCCCATTAGCCCTGAAAATCTGCTTCGTACCGAACGAGCGACGTCGCAACGCGTGCTGGGACACAACGAGGCCATACATACTAACGCAGAGGTTATTACAGCAACGAGGCGAGTCATTTCTCAGGTTGTCAACTGCATTGAATCGAAGGACAGTCGGTTGTGTCCAAGGGAAGAGCGATGTCGCGTCTAACATCCCCGAGGGTGTCGTGAGGCCGCGTTCGAGGGGGACGCCGTGCAGCTTCATCAACGGATATTAAAGGATTTGCATGAAGTATTATTATCGTTATTGCGAACGCATCCGATGGTACAGGACGGCGGAGGGTGGTGGCCGATGGAACGAAGAGGCGGGGGGGGAGGGGGTGTCGGAACGATAATTTTATTCGACACTCGATCCGCTTGTCGGCTTTCCACCGACCGTGAGTGCGATTCCGTGTTGGCTGTTGCTAATTTTCACGATATTTAATTGCTCCGGTATTATGATCGATTCGACGATTTATCCTCGACCGGCCGCGTTCTCCTGTCGACGAATTTATTGTAAGAACAGCGAGGACACCGGGAGGGGGAGTGACATTGTTCGCGATCGAACGAATGGAATCGGTTGAACGGTGTGTCGAAAATTGGAGGACAGTTTCTGAATTTACCTGTAGAAAAGTATTTTTAAATGAAACTAGCAGCCATCTATGATAACGCATGCATAACGTATAATATAGTTTACTAATGGTTGCGATACTAATATACAGTAGGGTATTAGCAGCAGCTAGCATACACTTTTTTCCTTTTTAATTATTTAATCCTTGCCTATTGGCTTAGGATACTTCCAGCTTACAATTTCACAATTTTACATTTTATAACCCATTTTATTTTCGAATAATTTCTAATTGCATTTTTTTATGTCTCCTCCTCCTCTCCCTCTTTCTCTCCTTTCATCCTTGGTTTCATCATCGCTCTTCTCTTTTTTTCTCTTTCTCTGTTTATTCTTTTCATCTCTACTATACCTATTAGTGGCGATGTCGTAACCAATGAGCAAGCACAGTTTCTAACAAACTAACTTCTATTTTAATAAATTTATAAATAACCAGCTGAAACTAGCTAAAAGCATGATCTATCACTACTTTATCCATAAAATATCAATTACAATCAATACTATTTAGAACACAAAAAAACCTATCCATATTTTCCCACAACCTCCACGCAATTCAACTCAAGTAAAAACACCATGTTTCCAATCTGTCGCTCCGTTATCACGAATTAATTAAATTATCAAGTCGGCGATCTCTCCAGTGGGCGACGAGTGGGCGGCACTTTTGCCAGATTTTAATACGAGCACCGCATTAGAGGCGATCCGGATGAATGACATTAAATTATATGGGGTGCTGTACACGTCTAGGTGAAGCGGGTAGGAGGGGTGGTGCTCGCGAATAGCAAGCCACATCTGTGGCCCCGCAGAGGGTGTAACTGTTATAAGGGACGAGGGCGCCGACTCGCCACCTTCTCCCCCTACCCCAAACGCCTCTGTCGCTGTACTTGGCGCTAACTTTATTGCGTGGCAATTTGCTTATTAACTCGCAGTTAGTCTCGGCTGCGCGTCGATTAATTAATACGCGCCGAGTCGCCAGATGGAGGCACGCCCAGAGTGCACACAACCCCTCACCCCCTAAGAACCCCGTAGTCGAGATTGTGCGTGTTACCCTTAAAGATTTGCCGAGCCAGCAGCTCGCCGGGAGGATTGTTATTCAAACAGTTTCTTTGCGTCGCGACGGAACGACCACGCTTCGAACACAGCTTTGCTCGAGGCGAGTTTTGCGCGCCAATGTTAGAAGGGGGTGGAAATTGGGTCGCGGCGCCGTGCAAGAAACGTTGATCGCTTATACAGGTTCCAGTGTGCCGTGGATTGTAAGCGTTGGCAGTCAGACACCGGTAATTCGAAACTCGTTATATCCGTTTGGGATATCTGCTTTTTGTTGCCTGGATACAATGGTATTCGTAAACAAGCAGATTTCGGATATTTCGGATTTTGTTGCGCGTAAGGAAAAGCTAGACTACCAACAGATTTTAATAATTAATTGTGATAATACGTGCAAGTTACAAATTATAAAACTGAACTTTAATTTTGAAATTAGTAATCATCCGTATACTAAGCATGTTTCTCTTATTTTTAAAATACATATACACACCCTTCGTATTTTATTAAAATTATAAAATTAAACTTCAATTTCGGAATTAATAATTATCCTTAAACAGAATATGTTTCTTTGATTTATAAAATATATATACATACTCTTCGTGTTTCATTAAAATTATAAAATTGAACTTTAATAATTATCCCTATACAGAGTATGTTTCTCTGATTATTAAAATATATACATAAGCTTTGTGTTTTACTCATACTGAAATTCATTAAACTCGGGTGTTCTTAACGGTTACAAAAAATTCAGCCTGGAAAGATGATCGATAATTGTAAGAGAAATCGAGTCCCGTCTATGCTACCGATTCGATCGCCAATATTTGCTAGGCGAAAGGGTCGTCTTCCCGTCGCCGAGTTCCCCATAAAGAGCCGAGCGTGTAAGCTCGTCCGGCCGACACACTGTCGCCCTTGTCTTCACCTGTGCTCGGCCGATTTATGTATACGCGGCTCGGCAGTTAATATTGAGCCGCGTAAACGCGCCGGGTGCAAACATTTGAGCAGGTTCCTTGGTCGGTAAACTCGAACAGAGAATTCGCTCGGCAACTACGCGACGAGCACACAAGGGTGCTTTGTCGTCACCGATCGGATCGATCGCGTGGCTAATTTCACGTCTAAGGCGTGATACGCACTCCTTACGTGTTAGCCGAGCAGAAATTGAGGACAACATTTCGAGGCGATCCTCGGGAAACGCAGAGACAGGTGCGAACGGTAATTCGTACGATGCTGTTTAATGTACAGTACCGGTCAAAGGTTTGGCATCACCCAAAGGTGATGAAACATTTGAGTTTAAGGAAACAGGAGTTTAGAATGGTGGCACCTAAGAGAAGTCTGCAATTTTCATAGATTTGACGTGGCTGCGATTCTGAAAGTGATTCCAAACTTTTAGTCGGTGGTGTATACGTGTAGCACTTAATATTGCACTTAACGTAGCAATTAATGTGCAATTGAATAATGAAATTCTTTCCATTACAAACTTCGTTCTCTTAACTCCGAATTACCGGAATAGAGTCACTCCACATTATTAAGTTTCCATTGATAAATTAAAATCGCAAAATTATTCATCGCTGCCCTACGATCGTAACGACTTAATGACCGCTTATATCGTGGAGCACACCAGCGGAGCTTAATTAAATTTTCCTCCATCGAACAACCCCGCAAATGTCCCATACTAATGCCGTTACGCTTGCACACTATGTTGTATAACAAACACCATCCCCCTCCCGCCATCCCCCAAAACTCCGTCATACATCCATGTCGACGATAAAAGCTACACGGAAACAAAAGATCCAGCGTCGAACCGTGAGCGAGCAATATTTCACCCCCGTAAGCGTACGCATACTTTCGAGATGGGATTTCATTTCACGGAGAGGTCCACGGACAACCGGCACCGGGACGAGGAGGAGAGAGTGGCGCGCGAACAATCGGTTAGGCGAGAAATCATATTGACCCGGAGCCATACACGCCTCGACTTCGACGGCTGCGAATCAATAAAGATTTCCCATCGCGAGCTCTTCCAGTCGAACCGGAGAATATTTCAAACATCCAGCGACCCTCCCCTATACCTCACCCTCTTTTCTCACCCCTCCCGTCCCCGCTTGCCTCCCCGCCGGTTATTCGCACTTTTATTATCTCAGCGCGAGAAACATTTTTTATCGACTGCCCCGCGCCACCAGACTCGGACACGGCCTGTAAACTTTCCTCCCTTACGCCCGCTGCGATCGCTCTCGACCGTCTTTCACCCCCGTCGTGCACACCCTTCTTCTTCGCACGTTCTTCCCTTCCCGACACGTTGCACGCGCATGAATACGTAAGGGCACGGTTTACGCTCGCGACCGGCGATCGAGAATTCGAACGACGAAGGAGAGAGCAGGAGGGGGTGGGATGCCGAGGGTCGTACGGATTTTCGGGGTGGCCTTTGGGTTGTGACTGCGTCACACACGCTTTGCTGGTCGCTCAGCTACTTCTTTTGCCTTTTGCTTGTCCTTCTTTCTTCTTCATTTTTTGTAGTCTAGAAAATTAATCGCTTCATTTATTTTTTATTTATATAAACTATCGTACACCTAAACCTTTACATTCATTTTATAAATTTTCCTTCCTAGTGTCTTTTAACTCCTATTTCAGACGATCTGTTAACCCTTTCACAGTGCAATAAAGTGGCAAGCAATACATAAAGAACAGCTTAAAAAGTAATTGCTCTCTTATTAGAACCTTTTACATTTGTTGCATTAGATTAAAAACATACACACGTAACTTCAACTGTTTCACTTTAATAAGTTTTATTAATTATATTATTGTGATACAGGTTAAGACACGAAATTTACGCTGTTATAATTCATGATGATTTGCTAAGAATCTCTGCTGTATTAAACTGTGAAAGGGTTAAAGAACCCAAATCAAGCACCAATCGCTTGCCCTTATCCTCCATCGTTACACCTCTGAAACCGGAAGTACGCCGTCGTCGCTGTGCTCTCGAAGGAGCCCCAACGCTTTCGATTTCCACCGTATCCTATCTCGCGGAGGGTTAAAAGCAGGGGGGGGGTGGCGCACATAGAACGAGATCGCGAACAATTGTTCTCGCGCGATACACGTCTTCAATATTGTCTCTCCGGCTGGCAATTCGCTCGACGTCGATATTTTCGTCGACACACCCCCTCTCTCTCACCCTCTCCAACCCCCTATTTACGGTTCACGCGCGTTCGAGCTGCGCGTAATTGAATTGCGCTCACCGCGAATAAAAATTAATCGACTGACGTTCGTATCCTCTGTCCCACCCCCGTCTCGCCCCCTCGCCCCGTTCACGGATGACAACGCGAAAATATCGTGGCGCGGTCGCGGAATAGAATTACGACGCCCAAAAATGGAGGCGTCGCTCTGGCGGACAGCAAATCGATGGAACACCGCGCGTTTTCGGATAATGAAATCATTTAGGCGACCATCGGGGTAACAAGGGGTGGATACGGTCGCGGTGGATGTTAACCAGCCGCGATGCATCGCGATTTTCGCGGATACAAGATCAGCCGCGGTTAAATATGTTCGCTGGATGAGTTAGGGTAGGCGGGAGTGCGGGAGGATGGGGCGGGGGAAATTCTTTTTCGGAGAAGCGATAAATCGCTGGCGTGATTCACGGACAGGAATACGCGGCTAAAATCAGAATTTCGGCGTGGCATTATAGCTGTTCGGGGATAATTGGTATCGCGATACGGTGGCCGGTGGAATGCATTTTTAGCAGCTCGTTGAAATAAAGGTTGTTCTAATGGCAACGGTCGTTCGACGTCGATGTCTATTTGGATCGTTAATGGAAATATCGCTCTGGGTTCAAAGCATTCGAGGATAGGTATCGATTACTCTTTTCGTCGAGTTGCTTGATGTATTTCGACATGCTTGCGACGGAATGACAGGGAAAATGTTCTAAGGTACTTAGTTTCAATTGTTAGATCGTCCGCTACGGCAATTCGATTTGAAATGTTTCGATGGTGAAACCGCCAGTATCTTCGTTTTCTTGAAAATTCCCTTGAAACATTTTACCACCCCAATTAGACAAAGACATCTTATACCTAATCTGAACCTAGACATGTTTTAGACAGATTTCCTTTCGTAACGTAATTCAATTGATTCAAGTCCCGATTAAGTTTGGTATTAGTTTGGACAAAATGTATGACGTATAAGATCGGCGTCCGGTGATCGTGGCATGGTTTCATTAAATAGTCTAGGAGAGGGGCATTTGTCGGTCGAATCTGAATAGCGGAGTGGTTTAAGCAGTCGCCTGACAAACGAAAGATCTCGAGTTCGATTCCTGGTCCAGACAATCCGAATGCCGATTCTTTTTCTCCTACAAATACAAACTTCGACTTCACAATACGATTTGATTCGCAAGCTCGAAGAAACTCTTACTCAACATAATAAAAGAAAAAATCGATTTCATCGATCTCACGGTGGTATCATTGTGTCTCGACGAAACAGAGTTGTACGGTGAGACACGGATCGAGAAAATCGCGGGAGATCAAAACGGTGGGTAACGGGATCTCCCAGGTACGGCGATGATTCCGGGGTTTCACAGCGTTAAGGGGATGACGACTGGCCTCGAGAAGGGATACACCCAGAGGATGCTCGAGACATTTGTCAACGAGACGAGCAGCGAGAGTGGACCGGACCTCCGGCGTACCACGGTGGACCGTACGTGTATCCCGTCGAGACCACGAACAGGAGAGCTGACCTTTCTCTCTCGGGTCAGGCAATATTAAACCGCATACGTCTTCGGCGTCTGATCAAAGGACCGACCTCTCTCGCGTGGACGTTTCCCTTGTCCCCTCTGCCCCGGCTGTCTCCGTGGTACGAGCTGGTCCGCTCGACCGGGACGACTCCCACGTAGCCGGGGAGCGGAGAGAGGTAATCCGGAGGGAAGCACGATAACGTGGCCTCACGTTCTCCAAGATTGATCCCCGCTACTGATGGAAACGTATTGTCCTCGCCTCGTCCGCGAGGATGCATTTTTTATCGTTTGCCAGATGCGACGCTGATGGATCCACGGACCATGGCGATTCGAGTTCGCCAATGTTCGGTTTGGTCCACGAGGACCTTCGACGAGGGTTAAATTTAATATAATATTTATTATTATACTAAGTTTTAGTATTTAGTATTTTATATTTATTATTACACTAAGTTTTTAGTATTATACAGACGCGGTATAATTATAATATTAGTGAACCTTTTAAAATTTTTAATTTTGTAAATTTGAAGATTTGAAGATCTTCGATGCAAAAAATTTGAAAATCTTAGATTTTGGAAATTTGAAAGTTAAGGGACGCGGAGATTTAAGAATTTGAAGATTTGAAAATTGCAAAAACCTCGAGGTCTGAAAATTAAAGAAAAAATTGGAATATTTGAAAGTTAAGCGAGTAATGCAGTTCAAGGATTAAATGATTTTGAATATCTATGATATTTCAAGTTTTTGAGAAGCGTACGATAACGGTACACTGAATCGCGCAATACGATTTCTCGAGTTTACAGTAGGGCGCAACGCGTCGCGTCTATTTCCCCGTTGCCGTTATTGTAGATTAACAACGTTACAAGTCGCACATTAATTAACCGGCTCGGCCGGCGTGTTTGCGTTTGTAAACTCGGCCGAGTGAGACGCCGGGACGCGGGCCAATATTATTACGAAGACAAACGTACCGACGCTATCTACCATCGAGAGCTTCCTGCCTCTGGCCCCTGACACCCGGTCTTCGGGGAATATTCATCAGGATGAGAACGGAGGAGCACTGTGAACTTCTGCGAACCTCGTTAGGGGTTGTACGCGCTCGATGACTTTATTTTTCGTACACCCCAGCTCCTAAACCCCTCTGTCACTGCTTGTTCAACTGGTAGATTGTACATCTTCATGAAACATTTTACTAGTTATTCTATCACGTAGCGTATTTACGATTGAACTGAAAAGTTTGATATTTTTGAACTTTGAAAATTTGAATATTCATGAACTTGAAATTTGAAACTTTGAAGACACGAATGTTTGAAAATTTGTGAACTTAAACGTTTAAGAATATTTACATTTCAATATTTGAATATACAAAGATTTGTGATCTAAAATTTCGAAAATCTGAACGTATAAATATTTCGAAATTAAAAGCTTCAAATATCTGAAAATTTGAAACCCCAAAAATATTCGTAATAAAGTAGCCAAAAGTTCCATGAATGTGAAGCAACGAAGCCTCGCGATCGCGACGCCGCCAAAAATCCTTTTTCCCCTAAAAACTCTCCGCCAGGGGACGGCCGTCAATTCGAACGCGCGGTTAACTTCCGAGCTACGATTTACGTGCCGGTGCGGGAAGAATAATACGTTCGATCCAGTTTAACCGACGCGATTTCTTCCGCCGACGGACGGCAGCAGCTTTAACAAGAGAAATTTGCAGGTTGCTCGTGACAGAGGGCCTGGCAGGTTTTCTTGCGCGCTCGATAACCAAGCCCCTCCCTCCTCGCCGTAGTTCCTTCGAAACGGCGGTCGCCCTGTATAACGCGGATCAATGGAACGGAAAGAAGAAGCCGCCGCGGCGGAACCGTGTATACGAATGCCCTGTAATCAAATAAAGGGGAACAATGTTGCCGAACGATGCGAGTCAGCCAGCTCAGCAGCGCGATTCCGAGCCCGCCCGTTCCTTGTCCTGGACACACCCCCACCGTAACCGGGCGAACGCTGTTACCCGCGTATCCTGCGACTCACCCCGTGTGCACCCCTTTTTACCTAGTCGTCACCCTGTGCTCCGTTCCCCTTGAGGATCTCGATCACTGGCGAGGGAGTAGCTCATAGCTGACGTCGACGCGAGGTCGAAAGAAGACGAAGGACTTCTGAGGATAACTTTTGGAATTTAGTTCGGGGGTAGAATTTAACAGATCGAATGCCACGTCAGTTTTATACCGCGGCGACACGATGATTTTTCTGTTATACGATTCATACATTGTTGACGTATTATCTGCAACAAATAAGTTACGGTGTGTAACTATTTTTAGATGTTTTGTACTGCATTAATTTCTTCGCATCATTGCATTAACTATGGTAATAATAAAAAATTGATAAGTATTGACATTTTTCCAAATTATATATTTCTATCAATCTGAGCGCATCGGTCACCGGTGACCCCCATGGCGCTACGGTCAAGTTGAGTGCTGGTCATCGGTGACCCCCGTGACATTCAACGTGTTAATTTCTGGCAGCAACCGATTGAGAGGAAGTTCTGAAGGCTGAACTATTGGTGAGGCTAGTCTAATCAACAATTAGGTTAGGTGTTTGGATTTATTTTCGTTGGGAGGACCACTTGTCATTGCTTCTAAATTACAAATGTCATTTCCATTGTCCCTGTTCCTCTTCCATAACAAAAAAATTAGGATCACATCATCCTGATGATAAACTTACACAGAATTAGTTACAGAGAATTTGTGTTGATCCCAAGTCTCGTTCAGGATCGCTGAACTGTCGCGATGTAGAAATCGCGCGTATAAAATGATCCCTAGCAGCGTGCGGTCGCAGCTTCTCCGCGGAATACCCGGCATCCTGTTCACCATGTAGGCACAGCCCAGAGGATATCCTTTCGTTCTATATAAATGGAGCGTTGTAAGCATGCCCCACAGGAGCGGGACGGATTCGCACGGCTAACAGATGAGGCATTAGGCACCGTAATGGCTCCATTTCCCTCGAGGTAGGAGAACGAGACGAATAGAGAAAGATGGCGCGATGCGACGCGTGATCGGGACAAGGATCGAGGCATTGTAACGAACGCTAGGAGAGCAACAGAGGTATAGGGGCGGAGGGTATGCAGGGAGCAAAATATTTCTACAAATCATTACTTTTAATTTGCTCGTCCCTTTTATCAAGACAAATGTGCTCGGCCGCTGCGAACACCCAACAATCGAACGTACCCTCCCCCCACCCCCCAAACAGACACACACCACTTTCCGTGGCCGCGTGCGTGTACCTGGAACTCTTGCGCTCGTTTCCGTTCCTACACTCTCCCCGACCCTCTCTTGCCGCGTGTTCGACCCCGCGTGTATTCTCGAGGCTGCTTTAAATTCGCGCGAAACACGCGCGCACACGTTGGGAAGCCAGAGGGGGGAGGGAAGGGAACCTAACCCGCGTACGTGTAGTACAGTCTGCACGAGAGAGACGCGCGTGCGACGACAATGGGACGCGCCGTGGAGAAGCGCAATGGTTCCAGCTGGCTTCTCCGCGGGGCGCCACCGCCAGCATGAGCATCAGCATGGCCGGCATCAGGACCGGCGACAGGATCCCGTGGGTACCCTCCCTGGTAAAAGTTTCGAAGCCTCGTGTTCTATGGAAGACGGGCAATACCGACAACCGCCATATTAACGCGACAACGATGCATGTACACCCTCGTAACACGAATACACGGTCTAAGGTTATGTACGAGTTGCTTTCCGTAAAGAAATGTCGTTTGTAACAGCGAAAGTACAGGTATGCAGTAATGAAGTGTAACTTTCAAAAAAGGCAGGCTTCCATTTATTATTGAAAATGAAACTTTAACCCTTTGCACTCGAGCGGCGCCGCTAAGACGCCTGGGAGGTTTTATGCATCCAGAGTATAATATTTAACAAATTTTGTTGTATTTAATGTAAAAATAAATAAATTGATGAAATTTTATCATTTGTTACAGTATAAAATGATTTCAAAGTACCTATAAAATGCTTCCCTAACATAAACAATATCGTGTATCGAGTTGCTGGTTCGCTCAAGCGAAAAAGGTATACCTCGAGTGTATACATAATTAACATATTTCCATAAGGATTCGACGGGACTTAACGATTGGCAAACGGAAAATTTGGAATTAAGCGCTTAAAATCACGTTACCCTGGTAATCCCTCCAAGTCAAAAGTCCTCCATCGAGGTAAAGGATAAACTAGATTCAACCCAGCGAAAAATCTGGCGGGAGGTTCGAGAAGACTGCGTTGCACGTTCGATCCCATACTTCTGACCGGTAGTGTACTAAGAAACAGCGTGGTCCGAGTAGAGCATCCTCGGAGAGTATCGGGGCCATCGGCAGGGTCGCGACTGCTAGCAGAGGCACGAGAAGGAGGAAGATCGGTGGAAGGGAGACGGAGAAGAGGCACGGTGGTAGGTCGACACCGTGAGAGGTACCCTCTCGCCGGGGGCCCCCGGACGCGGAGCAGGGCAACAACAATAATTTTTCATAGGCAGAAAAGAAAAGGGAGGACGCCATTCATTAGCCCCGGCTCGGTTGGTTCGCACGTTGTTGGTGCTGCTGCCTGTGACACCTCAATAACCGACCGGCCTGCACGGTTACACCTCGCCTCGTGTGCTGTACGTTCTTCCTACGTTCGGCTACACGACACCGTACATGTGGATAGGCGCGCATCGGTACGCCTAACTCGTATATAACAGATATATCTCTGCGCCGGCCATTGTGCCGCTCCGCTGATATTTCTGTTATTGCTGGATTAAATGCGCGCCGTGCACCCCGCCGTGCATTATCCCGCGACCTATAGCCGACTGCGAGAGCCCTCCTCCCCTCCACCTTACTTCCGCTGCTCTTTTCCGACCCACCGCCAACTGCACGGCGTTTTATTCCTCCACGACTAATGCCATACGTGTTCCCGTTGATCGGCCGTGCGGCGCGGTTCCCGGCCGTGCTCGATCGGTGATTCCGATTCGTAACTCGGACATTCCCCTAGCGGGTTTCCGGCGAGCGTGTACGCGTCAACGGTCCTCCGTTTACTTGCACGGAGGTTCTTACCTTTTGCGAATGGATCGTGAATAGCAGGCTCTTGTCGATGGGCGAGGCAAATTGAATTATGGTTATTTCAAATCATCCCCTAAGTACTATGTGCTGTTAAACCAATAGTATATTTTTTATTAATTATTTAATTAATTAATTTATTTATTCATGGGCTGTAAACCCATTGATTTATAAATGTAAAAGTTTATAGAAGGTGTTAAACATGATTACGAAAGATTATTAAGCTGACAATGCAATTTAGTGAAAGATTCATGAAAAAAGTCAAGAGACGTAGGGTGTTTATCTGAAAAACAAATGTATCTTACTTGTATGAAAGTGTAAATAGACCTGAGAGGTCTTGAGGGAGCATAAACATTTGCACTTGCTAGGAGCTGTTTACAATCAATTTGGTAATTAATGATTTTATACAAAAAAAGATAGGTTGGAGATAATTCTGTGAGATTCAAGGGCTTTAATGTTCTAACGTTCTAATTTTTGTTTCGTTACACCGAAGTGAGGAGATATTTCGAGTTGAAACTTAATCCTCCGCAGTGGAAATAAATTCTAAACTATCGAATAATACCACTCTTACAAATTTTCGGATGCAACTGGTTATCCTTAAGAACTTCTCCATCCTCTAGCTGAACCTCGACAATTTTCGAAGATGGACAGTGCCCATTAGTGTGCAGGAGGAATGAAACCCCGTCCCAATTTAATACAATTAATTTATCCATCCTCTAGCTGAACCTCGACAATTTTCGAACGATGGACCGTCCCTGTTAGAGTGCAGAAGGGATGCAAACCCGTCCCAAGTTAACACACCAAGACATGCCCTGCCAAAGCACCCGATCACCGAACGCTCGATCATCCCCAAAGCCCATCCATCGAACGTGCAGCGAGAAAAGTAACCGAGGATGGTATACGTAATTACTCGAGTTGGCAGAGGTCGCGCGCCTGTTACCGTCGCGTCGCCCCCGGGGGCCGTGATGGGGTTTCTCGGTCGGTCGAGCGTGCGGATACGAGCGTTTGTTTCGCAAAACATCTCGGTCGCATGAGCGACGGTGCGGCACGAACGACGGGCCAAAGCGTTCGCTCGCCGGACCCGTGAGCGAGGCAGACGCGTGAAAGAGGGGCGGAGGGGGCCAACGGAGGTGGGGCTGAGAACCGGGGTAACCAAACAGGGTATAAGTCACGGACACCCCGCGGTGTACCATCCGGTAACTCGACACCGTCGTTTGTACTCCGTAGTGGTATAGGAGCGCCTGGCAGCGGCAGCGCCGTGGCACAAAAACACACGTATGAATACGTACGACAATAGCAAGTCCTACAGAGAACTGTTCGGATGGGAGCGTCCCCCAGCTTGGATAGATCTGTCCGTGCCTGGTGTGACATTAGATACCATTTAAGGATTAATATAGCCATAAATAAGGCTGACTCGCTCTGCGTCTCTATGTCTGACGGACACAATGCATGACCGGCAGCCACCAACGAATCCCTTTCTTTGGACTACTTCTCTTCTCTTCTCTTCTCTTCTCTTCTCTACTCTTCTTTTTTTCTCTCCGCTCTTTTCATTCGTAACCGTGGGCTGCCCCGCGACTTCGACTTCGGGGAAGGTATGCCCGGGCGCTGGCCTCGTAGCCGGTTGGCTGTTCTCGAGGCAGATTTGTTGGCCTTCGTTTGGAATCGTTTAACACCTATTCGGGGTTACGTTTGAACGATATGCGTGAACGGTGTAACAAGAGTAACTCTTTGATGGTTCAAACTTGATTTTAGGTTGGAAAAGCAGTGGACGAGTGTAAATTCTCTATCTTATGTTGGTACAGAATATATTTATGTTATTTGTACAGTAACGGACAAAAGTTTAAGACCGAAAGGTTAGGAAGAATAGAATAATTCATATATGAGAAACAGAATAATAAACAAACTTTATGCTTTGTACCAATTACTTAATGCTACACTATCGTATTAGTAATAGAAATGAATGTATAGCTAATATTTATAAACCATAATACGAATGTTTAATAATATTCTTTCGTCTTAAGCTTATATCCGCTACTGTATATTGAAACATAATCAGTGAACATAGCTAACATCGAGATTCGTAACACGCGAATCACCCTCGCGCTAATTGAATAAAAACAAATTACCGGTTAATCCGATTACACCACTTTCCAATAACAAAGAACAAACGAATCTACAGCTACGACTCGCCACTTTTTCAAAAGACAAGAAACCACGCTCTGCACGAATACTCGCCATCGCGATTAAAGCATTAACCAGCGAAGCAGGAGCTGCACGATCGCCGAGAAAGGGCACACGCGCCGCGAGACGTTTTCCAAGACGGTATGCAAAACGATGTCGTCGCCGCGTCGTCGAACACGATTCCGTAAAAACGGTCGCCGTCGCGTATATAAACTGGCTTGCACCGCGCCGTGTCGAATATAATATTCACAGTTTGTCGGAACAGGAAGGCGCCGGCGTTTAACACGCCGATATAATATATACATAATATAAGAAAAGGCGAGAGAGAGAGAGAGAGAGGGAATCGTGAGCGGGCCCGAGCGCATAAAACACAGCTGCCGCCGTGCAATCAACACCCGTATAACCGAGCCGAGGCCTCTTTCCCTTTCGAAGCGCCTTCTTCGCCCCGCTCGGCTCGGCTATATATTCCTAGAAGCGAATAATTTCATTCGTACAAACGGCCTGTATGCTCCGGCTGGCACGACTGCTATTGTTACTACCGAATAACAGGAGACGGTACACACCGTTCGCGCGTAGGCACGTCGCGCTAGCTATATTTGCTCGCGACACGGACGCAACGAAATCGTTCGGGTGCACCGACCGATCCGAGTTTCGTCGACGATTGGTATCACGTGATTCGAGATCTCGCGGAATCGAAGGATAGTTGAGAGTGCTGAGGAAGATATCTGTTACGAGGGTGGCGAAGGGGATGATTTTGGTATAGAGTGAAAACTTTACTTTTGGGATAATTGTACGATTGAGCACGTTGGAGTTTGCTTCGATCAAGATTTTTAACTATTGATAAGAACAACTTTCAGTTAGAACCTTTTTCTTGACAAAATAATATCTTTATTAACCCTTTGATTGCTATGTATGCGAAATATGTGTCTCTGGTGAAAGTTACTCGCGTGGATTATAGACGCATATATGCGTTTGTCAATTTTTCTGATCTCCAATTTAGAGCAACGCGATCACTAATAGAGCATCGTCCACGCGGAGCACTTTAACCAAGAGTATTTAGCTCTCAAAGGGTTAAGATTGATGCAGGCTCAACGAATATCTTGCCTCGCAATTTCACCGTTTCACGTACTTTTGATACTGCATTTATCAATCAAAGGGTTAATAAGAATCGTGCTATGAAACGCGTTTATCGCAGATGTTCCGCTCGGCAAAAGTCTCGTTCAACCCGTACGCAAATCAGTATCGCCGTAACGTTAGGAGTAACCTATCGCTGGACGCTGGGGACCCTGGCTACGGAGAATTCAGTTCGCCGTTCTAACGAAGTCGTTCTTAAGCAGGCGCTCGGGCAACTTTTTCAAACGACACGGATCCGTACAAGCGCGGAGTTTGTCGGCGACAGCGCGATATCGGCGCCGTATAATTCTCTCCACGGTGAAGAGACCTTCTTGGATCCGCAGGGACGACGCTCGCGTCAACCTGGATTCCGCGGGCGGCGTCGTTTTGCTCGAAACTTTCGAGCAGACAGCCGCTTGACATCGTTCCCGGCGAGCTGAGCTCCGTTGCCCGCCGGGGATAACGCTCCGAGCTTTCCTTACTCTCTTAATTTTCTTCCGTCCCCGGAGAAACGACCCACCCTCTCGCCCCTCCCCTTCACCCCGCCTTCGCCATCCTGCTTTTCTTCTTCTTCTTCTTCTTCTTCTTCTTGTTCTTCGCGTTCGTTCGTTCTTACACAGTTTCCCTCTGTGTTTCTTGCCGCGGATTTAGATTCGCCACCATCCAGCTCGGTCGCTTTACGCAGGCTGGGCGGCGGCCATAAGCAAAACACTTGTCGCCGGCAGTCACGAGTTGCGCCAGTTCTAATTTCATTGCGGAAAGTTGTCGCTTGAATAATTAAAACACGTTGAAAACACGCGAGTTTTTCCACTCGATTTGCATAAGAAGCGGCGACGACGACGACGAGACGTTGCTTGCTGCGCTCCACCGACTTCGCCCTCGCGCTCGCGCTCGTGCGCGTTGTTGCTTGAATATTTTGCGTCTATGTATGTATGTATTTCTTTAGTTGCTTTCCATATAGGAATAAAAAGTTTCCGTTTTTTTACATTTCTTCAATTTAACCTTAAACTTAAACTTATCACATTCGCACCATCCACTACATTATCCCCACTCAATCTCTCTATCTTTACTTATGTTCCTCCTTCGCTAACCCTTTACCTTCTGTTAATAACCTTATAACAATACCAATAACAACAACCTTAATATAATAGTAATAGTGATAGTAATAAGCAATATTTTGCGCCTATGTCCGTGTGTATGTATGTATTTCTTTACTTGCTTTCCATATAGAAATAAAAAGTTTCCGTTTTTTTACATTTGTTTAACTTAACCTTAAACTTAAACTTATCACATTCGCATCATCCACCACACTATCCCCCACTCAATCCCCCTATCTTTACTTATGTTCCTCCTTCGCTAACCCTTTACCTTCTATTAATAACCTTATAACAATACCAATAACAATAACCTTAATATAATAGTAATAGTGATGGTAATAAACAATATTTTGCGCCCATGTCCGTGTGTATGTATGTATTTCTTTATTTGCTTTCCATATAGGAATAAAAAGTTTCCGTGTTTTTACATTTGTTTAACTTAACCTTAAACTTAAATTTATCACATTCGCACCATCCACCACATTATCCCCCACTCAATCCCCCTATCTTTACTTACGTTCCTCCTTCGCTAACCCTTTACCTTCTATTAATATCCTTTATAACAATACCGATAATAAAATGACAATAACAACAATAACAACAACCATAAGATAACAGTAATATTGATAGCACAAAGCAATATTTTGCGTCTATGCCCGTGTGTATTCCGACCCTTTTTCTTTTTGCTTGGCAGAAAGAGGGAGGAGGATAGAGCGCGGCGTGAAATTAACTGGTTCTACGCCCACGCGCCTGTTCGAATCGCACGAATCGGCCGAGCCACGTCCCACCTGCGGCCACTGATCCTGCATGTTGCACAGCCTGGAACAGGTCCGATCGCATTTCTGACGATGATGCATCCTCCTCCGGAGTGCTTTGTTCGAGATCCCTTAACAAGTGTATATTTAACAGCAGGGTAAACAAGATTTATTTGTTGCACAATTGCGTGAATTCTGGAGCCGCCTACTACTTCCGATTTCTTCGTTTATAATAGATATTGTACACGTGTATGTCCATTTTCTTCTTATTTGAGCAAAACTTTCCTTCAACACCGTACAAAATTCGTCGAACAGAACAAAATTGATCTCGTTTCCAATACTTGCATATCCAACATTCTTTTTTTATAAGAAATCTTCTTCTATCTCTTCTATTTTAAGAAATATACGCGAAAAAATGGAAGCGTCTATTTGACTTTGGGGTTACTTTTCACACCCTTAAAGGGCGATTGGGCCCAAACGAATCATACAGTTATTCTTGTCTTGGATCACTTTATAATCTCACAAAGTTTTATTCAAATGTGTGATTAACATTTCGCGGTATTCCCTTGTAAATAAAGGGTCATAACTCTCGATTGCCACATCTGTTCTAAACTTAATTCAATTTGCAGCTGCAGTGTATTTAAGTCAATTTGACTCACTTATGATTTTTTTGCAACACATATATACAAAAATTTAAACATATTTTTTTTTCTTAAATATATTGATTTTTAGCAGAATTATAAAATGTATGCAAATACTAGTTCCTTCCCCTCCCCACTCCTTAATTTCAAAGATTCATATGTGTTAAGGCAAAGTAGGTATATGTATACCCAACATCCGCCAATCTAGTGTTAAGAAGTAACAGTAACAGTTTGAATACCGTGAAACTTAACGAATTTTTTTAAACATTTTTCTCCAAAATCAACTTAACTCGTTTCCACCCCCCCAGTGACAATGAAGGGTTAAAAAGAAATTAATTTATGCATATTCCCTGCGAACATCTACGTTTCAAACAAACAACTCAGATTCACCTTTCGTCCTCTATCAAGCTGATCCGTTAATTCTCACCTCGCCTGGAAACAGCTAATATCACAACTGGTACCTGTTTCACCGCTCCCCGCGGCCGACTTCCGGGCCACAATGGAGGCGATTAGCATCGGGGGAGGCTGGACGCGGGCCCACCGGAGTCGCAATCGCGTCCAGTAGCCGTTCTATCGGCCATCTCGTGGCATAAATATGTGGCGCACGAACGCATTAGCCGAGCGGATATCGTGCGTGCGAGCAACGACGACGGCCGCTGCACGTAGGAAGCGGCGCGAGGGTAAACGCGTCGACCTGGTGCAGCGATCTAACGCCTGGGTAGTAGGTGTGCGCTGTGGGCCGGCCACGAGATAGCCGAAATAATCCCGCGTGATGGATCACCGTGCCCCTAAGCGCTAAGTGGAATGAATAGAAAATTAAATTGTGTTTATTGTCGAAGGTAATTGGCCATCTGTGCGACTCCGCTTCGCCCCCAGCCGCGTTTATTCACGCCGCCGCTCGTCCTCGCGTCTTTCGATTCCGGCTACTGGTCTTTCCTGTTTGTGACACTCGCAACGTGGGCGTATAGAGCTTGGTGGTTGGTGTAGCTGTTAAGAAATGGATCGATGTTAATCGAGTTTTCGACGGCTGGGTATTTTGATGGTAATTTTCTAAGGTACGAGGAGCCTGGAACTGGTGTTCCGTTAATCTATCGTAGGCATCGATTGATGAGTTGAGAAAGTTTTGTCGAACTGTGGCTTATAAAGGGAATGAACAAGTACGAGGAAATAATTTTGCTTTTGTTTATTATCGTTGGTTTGTTGTATTGCTGGTAGCAAGAACTAGTGCAGCATGTGAGGAATTTTTAAGCGGGTTAAGGGAGTTTTGTACGGCGAGGTTAATCAGATTTAATACAATTATACGATACGGTTGTTCTAGGAGAAGTCTGCTTTTTGGGTTTCGTTCTTCTAGTCCTTTTAACACTTAGCCAACCGAATGAACTCCAGTTCCTTTCTCTGCCATTGATTCTCTTTACTTTTGTTATTAGTTAGTCCTGAACTGGTGTTCAATTTATTAGAAATTGTACTTTGGAAGAGCAGCAAATGAGCATTTGATGAACTGTGAAAAAAAATACACACTTATAGCTATGGTTGATCAAAACTGGCTCTACTTTAAGAAAATTATTTCCTCTGAACGATCCGTTAGAGCAAATTCTATAATTTTACGGGGATCGTCTGTCGGAAGTCATTTCTCAGTTGCCAGAGCGGATGTATACTTCTCTCGTCGATGCATTATGGTTGGTAGCGTTTCGAACGAGCCGTGGCGCCCATTATCTGATCGGCCAACTGTGCCGATTACAACGACCCGCCACTTCTATCGGCCAAGCTTGCTCGCTGTCAACGCGATAGTCGGGCGTATGGTTCGCGCATTTAACGCTCATTGACTCATCCTATGGTGGGGCGAGTGTGGCGTGCACTTTCTGCGGGGGCATAATTAAACGCGATAAGAATTCGCTTGCGGCGGGGACCCTCGCCATCAGCCGAGTGGCCGGGAATTGAATCGAGGGGGATTTTCATGGCGTGGCCTGTGTCGCGATCGAGATAAACCCCGGTGTCGGGTTCGCGGAGTTTATTGAAATTGCCGGTTGTTTTGGTAATTAATATCCACTCCGATTCCGGGGTTGCGATCTCCGCTTTAAATTCGTTAAACGTAGAAAGGATCGTCTATTCTTTCGTTTACGTTTATCAATCAAACACAAACGTTGCTTTGAAATTCATAATATTCTACCAAGCTCGTCGTTTTGATAAATATACTAATTTCAATACCTCAATGCCCGAATACTTCTCCAACTATATCATCCTCTCAACAGTCATCACTTTCCAGATATTTTGCCGCTTACTAATAATTCATCCATGATTCTTTGATCCTTAAGTCACTCGTACTCCTTGAACTCCGAATTCTCTTCACCTTATCTCATCCCTACTACTTCATTTTACCGATCCTTAACACTTAGCCAACCGAACGGGGAGATCTTCTATTTTTTCCTCGACAAGCTACCATTGATTCTATTTACTTTCGTTATTAGTTAGTCTTGGATCACTGTTGAATTGATTAAAAATTGTACTCTGAAAAAGCATAAATTGCATTTTATGAATCGTGAACAACGGTAGTTCCAGGTTTACTAATAACAAAAGTAAACATAATCAATGGCAGCGCTTTGTTCAGAAAAAAACCAGGAGAATCTCCCCGTTCGGTTGGTTAAGTGTTGAGAAAGCAAGGTTATAAAAGCGTGATGAAATTCAAAGCAGAAATTTACTGCGAGTCAGCCTCTGCAGAAGTCCGTGCAATCTATTAGGGTCACCGTTTAATTACATTTAGCTCATTGTTCCTCGAACAGATAAGCGGACGCACGGCGAAGGTAGTTGTTCATACTGTCGCGGTTTAATCGTTCGACTGCGGGTTAATCAACGATGCAGAAAATTTACCGTGCAAATTATCCGTGGCACACTGGAATACTTGCCGCTGATAGCAATTGTGTAATGGTAATTTCATGAAATCTTCGGTTACCCCTCGGTCGTCGCGTCGTTCTCTTCGAAAGATCGTTAGTCCTCCTCTTTACGAGCCACCCACGCGAAACAGAAATACGCAGAGGCAGGCTAGCGTGACGAACGCGGCTGATAATAACGCTTCTATACTAATTCGAGCGAGAACACCGGGCAATAACCGTAAATCCTCGCCGTTGCTCACGTGCTTCCGATTGTAAAGGTGACCGCTAAGTGGACGCCTAGGAGCGTTGCTGGAACGAGAAATTGACCTCGGCAACCGAGGAATTCTTCGAGGAATCTTCACGAGGCAGTGGGCCTAATTCCTAATTACTCGTTAGAAAGTGAAGAACCGCTTTGGATCCATTGAATCCCAAATTAGGTACCGTTTCCTTAAGAGACAAATATCAACTTAATGGTATCTCGCAGAATACACCACTAAGTGGAGAATCATAGGTTAATTAACCGATTTTCCTATTTCTCATGGCAATTACTTTTAATCCAAAGTTATCCAATCTCCTCTTTCAACCCCCTCTAAAGTCTCCCTCGACGTTTCGGTTTCATTTCTCGACGTATCTCCGGGGAACACCGAATAATTATGCACGGGGCTTGTTAACACAAATCAGAGGGCCAGCCCACGATTATCCGTTTCGTTGGCTGTCGAACGACGCGCTCAAGGAATATATAATTGACCGGGTATCTGACGCGCGTCATCCTCTCTGTTCGGGCTATTTCGATGTTGCAGGTCGGCGTGCGTTACAGAGAGCGCGGCGTTATCCGGGCGCACCGGGACAGTTTAGCTACGAAACCGTCGCTAACAGCTTTTTAAGTAAGTAATAATCTGTTGCCTGGTCCCCGAACAGAGGTGAACACACTCGGCTGAGCGATAGGGGGACGGTTCCAAGCGGCGATCAGGCGTAGCCGCCAATCAACCTCATTAAAGCCACGAAACGCATTAGCTTATCGCAGCGCGGTGGCCTGGGTACCTACTTCGCCGGTAGCCACCTAATATACACCTAAAGTCAGACAACTCCCCCCCCCCCCCCCAGACCCATCCACCGTCGACAGGCCAGCTTTCACGGGTCTCCGAACACGATCGTCTCCTCTCGTCCACCATCAAGTTCGACGTCGTTACTCTTGTTGCCTTCATCGATGTTTCGCCGTTACTTCACGTGGTGTTTGTGAACTTTAGCAAACCAAAACCAGAGACTGGGAAAATAAAGAAAGCATTTCAACGGACACGGTACGGTGAAAACGTACAGTTACTGCGTTAGATCTCAGGATATTGAAATACTTGGATATTGAAGTCCAGCGTGTCGAGGTTTGTGGGTATTGGAGAAGAATATTCCAAAGGACAAATTTTGTGGGTTTTGATTTTGTGGGAATGATATGTGAACGCACGAGTTTTGTGGCATTAATTTGGTGGGTCTAAATTTTCTGGAAATCGAAGTTTTTAGGTGAAGACTTTGTGGGTATTGAAGTTTGTGGGACGAAGTTTATATATGTTATGGTTTGTATGTGACACAGTTAGGAATACTGAAGTTTGTGGGATACAGTTCCAGGCACTGAGGCCAGAGAACGGTTAGAAAAGCTCGCATAGTTTATTCAGACACGCGTATCAATGTGTATTCAGGAATTTCATTTGTCCAATCAACATCAATTTCATTTTTAATCGACTAGATCTTTAAGCTCCTCGTTGGAAACAAGTGAAAGATGCTCATGATTTTCATTAAACAAACCAGATGGATACTTCCTCTTCGCGGAATCGAATAAATTCAAATTTGCCGTTGACGCTGAGTTTTCTTGATTGAATTTCCTATGAATTCTTTCCCGGTGTGTTGCCAGGCAAAATTTGATGTATCGTAGAAAAGAACCGGATTAAACGAGACGCTGTTGCACCACGGTTGACCCTAATACGTGCGCTAACGGGATTGCCGACGACAGCTTCCGTCCTCGCTTTTCCGCGAGCCATTCGATTGGTTTCTGTGCCGGTCTAATTAGAGTGTATGAAGCCGGCGCTTTCGTAATTGCCCGAAGTGTCCTTTATCGATGGCTAATTCCGGGCCTCGGGGGATGAGCCATAAGCCCCAGCCGCTTGAAATCCGATGACACGTACGGCCGGCTTACGAAACCGACGGTTTTCGAGCAAATTAATAGACTGACCAAGGAAAATATTGTCCCTTGCTCTCCGACCTGTCCTCTAATCGCCTCGATTTTCGGGCTAATTGAAGCGCGAACAGTTCATGAATCAGCATCCTTCGTGTCTATCTCTCCTTCCAACAATTACATACTCACTCTGCATTAAAATTTGCGATGAAAACAATTTTTCGTCCACCTCGCGTATATCTTTCTTGCTGATAACAATCCAGCATTTCATTAATGAAAGCGTGGAAAAACATGTTTGTACGTTTTATTCGAAACCATCTTAAAGTTTCAACGATGTTTCTAGCTACTAATAGTAGTTTATCTACTTATAACTTTCTCTGTCATTCGAAACCACATTGACACTTTGGAATAATTAACATTTTTCTAGAGAACACATTTCTCATAGAAAGTAACGTTTTCAATATTAATCGCCATTTAACCATGGATGGATGAAATTTCTCGAGATGTGAATTTGCTTACATTATCATCTACTTCGTGGAACAAGCAATGCAAATGGGTTGATCGAGAGCAATTACCGCGAAAAATGCAGCTACTCGAGCCTCGCTATCGAGTAATCGCTGAAAGGTGTTTACGCAAAGAAAGGATTGCGAGTTCCCGGCTAAACGTCCATCGCTTTCGTAGCGTCCGCATTAACGAGCAGCGAGCTTGTATAATCAGCGAGGCATGTCCAGGCTGATTAGTCCATCCAGGACGGGTTTAGAAGCGGGCCGTGCACGTATTACTGCACGCGCGCCGCAACAGGCTGAGCGCTGGCCAGCTCTCTCGCCCCGGAACCCATTAATATCCATTTTCCATTCGAATGGAAAAGAAGCAAAATGCTGAAAGCGAGCCATCATTTATCTCGACCTTATAGCACCTCCCGCATTAATACCAATTGTGTTTCACACGCCGATCCCTACCCCGTCCTCTGCAACGTGACGCTTCCCTGCGAATCCGCTGGACCCGATCCGAAGAACGAGTTCAATTTGTTTGCTGCCCGACTCCCGATTTCGTCCATTTTCTGTGCACAAAAAGGGATCGTGGATTAACGAGTCTTTGATACTTGTTTCTATCCACGCATGCACGCGTAAACGCATGAAATTTGGATACTTTTAAATATTGTAGTTACAAATATTGTAATAAAGCTTACAGTAGGTTTTGAGTAAATTTTCAGTATTCAACAAGCGAACGGCGATTTAAAAATTGTAAGATAATTTCCAGAATTCGATCTTTTCCCTCTACAAATCCATTTCAATTCCCTACCATCATCACACTTTATTATTTATTAACCACTGCCTAATCTATACACGAAACAATGTTCCCGAAAGAATAGCTTATAGAAGCTTACACAAGGTTTTCAGTAAATTTTCAGTATTCGAAAGGTGAACGGTTATTTAAGAGTTCTAAGATAACTTCATCTACCATTTTCTACCACCAACACCCATTATTATTTATTAACCACTGCCTAATCTATACACGAAACAATGTTCCCGGAAGAATAGCTTATAGAAGCTTACACAAGGTTTTGAGTAAATTTTCAGTATTCGACAGCTAAACGGTTATTTAAGAATTCTAAGATAACTTCATCTACCATTCTTTACCACCAATACTCATTATTATTTATTAACCACTGCCTAACCTACACACGAAACAATGTTCCCGAAAGAATAGCTTGTAGAAGCTTACACAAGGTTTTCAGTAAATTTTCAGTATTCAAAAGCTAAACGGTTATTTAAGAGTTCTAAGATTACTTCATCTACCATTTTCTATCACCAACACACATTATTGTTTATTAACCACTGCCTAATCTATACACGAAACAATGTTCCCGGAAGAATAGCTTATAAAAGTTTATACAAGTTTTTCAGTAAATTTTCAGTATTCGAAAGCTAAACGGTTATTTAAGAATTCTAAGATTACTTCATCTACCATTCTTTACCACCAATGCCCATTATTGTTTATTAACGAGTACCTAATCTACACACGAAACAATGCTCC
>JAOPTO010001072.1:554859-623462 GCA_033822845.1 Tetrapedia diversipes | reverse complement strand
ATTATCGGGGACCTCCGGTTGATTATCCCGTTGACCGCTTCATTGAGAGAGGACTTAAAGCGGGGCTGTGTTTACGGGCGAACCCTTCGGATTCCGGTTCAGCTATGGGAATTAACGTTAATGCCTGTTCTGTCGTGCCGTGTTCTTGGTTAACGCTGGAACTGCCTGGTTGTTGGTTAATATACTGGAACTACGTGGCGGTTGAGACGACCACTTTGGAATTTTTCGTGGAAATTTTGGAAATACGATTTTATGTGAAGCGTTTGTTGTCACCTATTCAGAGATTTACCATGATTTCCGGTAGATAGTGTAAGGAAGGATTCATTTACGTCTTATTAAATATTTTTTTTTTTTGCGATGTACGTATAACGCGACCTTCGAATAACTTTGAGCTGAGTTTGACTAACTTGTAGCAGGTTCTCAAAGTAATTGGAGTAGGCATTTTTCCCTTCTGAAGTAAATACCTTGATCTTAATCAACACTAAAGCGTTTATGAACAATCTTTGGTAATCCTTTAATAAGTCAAAAATTTTCTGTATAACTGTTGAACAACTTTGGATTGACCTTAAAGTAGCCGTAAAATCTTCATGTATTCCTGAAGCGTTGTTTGTGAAACTCTGACTGATAGTACCTTCTGTAACCTCCAGCGACCGTGAACATCAAGATTTTAACCGTTCACGAAGCGCAAGCAAGGCTGACGATCAGACGTGTGCCGCGTATTATTGGGTAACACCGGTGTCGAACGACGCACCGGTTGTTTATCTTCCAAAATACGCAACCACTGTATTTCCGAAGTCCTGGGTCGGGTGACACTTCCATGAATGCCCGCTGCGAGAACGACCTCAAGCACGTGAGCCTCGTTGACAGTCCGCCAACTGACGGAAGCACGGGAAAGCCATTAATTCGACCCCATCCACGGATAAGAATATCCATGAAAACAAAAACAACGCGATCCCTCAAAAGGCAGCTGGCCACCAATTTTCCGGATAATTACAACAAACCTGGCAGCTGACACCGTCAACGCTTAGGTACTCTGCGTTTATACCCTGGCAAACACTGTGAAACGATGTACACGTACAATGTAATTGCCCTTCTAAGGGTTAGGTTATATCCTATTTCACACATTTTCAGTTTTCGAACGAAATTTTTTGCCGTTTTACCTTTTTAAGTGACGTTAGCATGTCCTAAAGCTTCGCAGAGCTCTAAAAGCAACTCAGTTCATTCATTCTAACTGTTCAAGCGACATAAATCAGAAAGTTGTTTATAGTGCTTGCTTTAAAATCCACGGATTTTCAAACAACCTTTCAGCCCCTATTTTACCTCCCAAGGGATTGATTTTCCAAAAACGTTGTAACACGTATTTCTATATTTCTAACCAAAAAACTGAACACCAGTTTTCATAGCGCTTGCTTCAAAATCGGCGAATTTTCAAACAACCTTTCAGCCCCTATTTTACCCCCCATGGGATTGATTTTCCAAAAACGTTGTAACACGTATTTCTATATTTCTAACCAAAAAACTGAACACCAGTTTTCATAGCGCTTGCTTCAGAATCAGCAGATTTTTAAATAATATTTCAACCCCTATTTAACCCCCTTAAGAGTGGAATATCAAAAAATCCTTCCTTAGTGGGTGCTTACGTCATAAAAGGCGTTACCCATTGTCCAAATTTCATCTTTTCCAGCTTCACTAGTTTAGATTCTGCGATGATGAATCAACCAGTCAATCAAGACATGTCTTTTTATACGTATAGATAATAAATTTCACATATGTATGTTACAAACGTATTAAACCACAATCGACAAAGCAACAGGATCTCCAAGTTTCCCACCAAAAAATCATTAAAACTGCGTTTTCCCCAGCAATTCCAGCGTTCGCTTGCTCTGATCGAGCAACCGTCCGCTTTCAAAAGCAGCCTGAAAGCTCGCCTCGCGGTCGCGTTCCTGGTCGCGAGAACTTTTTCCGCGGAGCGGTCAGCAGCTGCGCGGCTGCCCCGCGGGACACGGTAAAAGGGCGTGAAATTAAATATCAGATGTTGACAAATTGCGAGGAGGCGTCCCGGCAACGGATATTAATGACGCGCGGCAGAAAAACCGCGTAAACCCGCTCCGCCCTCTCTTTCTTCGGCTTACAGCTGCGGATGAAGAGAAACGATGCGGTCGTCAACCACCTCTCCGTTTCTTCCAGCTCGCCTAAGGGTTATACACGCCCAAGGAGAAGGGGGGTACGAGGAGGGGGATAGTGGCTGGATCTCGCGTTATCAACGCAGCCTCTCGCAGCTGGACGTCCGCGCTAACTCGATGTAAAGATCGTACCTGGACGCTCGCGAAAGGACGTTCCTCGGCGGATGTCACGGCGCGACGTGTGTACGTATGTAAATTATCGATTACGTTCTGCTTGAACCGCGTCAGAGGATCCTGTCGAGCTCCTCTATGACAACTTTATCAATCGCGACTGCTAGGCGATTAATAAGGTTGGACAGTGGCGGTGGAGGAATTAGCGTGTAATAAGACTCGTGGGCGTTAATGAGTTTCAGGAAACTATTTATCTCTATTATAGCGAATGTTTGCGTGTACGCGGTCTCTAAACGTTCCATGTTCCACGATTTATCCGCAGTTTGCTCTTCTTTGAAGTACAGCGAAGGTCGACAGAAGTCAACATTCTATTCGAGTCTCTGAACACCCTAGACTGCACGTTTTATGTATATTTTACGCATCTTTGAAGTCCATCGAAGGAGAACAAGGTCGACAGAAGAAGCTAATCGGAACGATTCGGTTGAGGAAGGTTACTTAACCTAAACGGTACTCCTCTTTTCCCTCGAACCCGATCAACCGGGAACTCCAATTCGAATCAGTCTAAAACCCCTCCACTCCGACGTGCTCTATTTCACGGCTGAAATAGACGCGACAAAAGGACCCTGGTAACCTCCAAACCCACACTCTGCACCGAAAATACCACCTCTAAAAGAACATCGGTCGGTCCAAAGAATTTCGTCGATTCGGGGTGAGTCTCCCGCTCCTTCTCGTCCCTCCAGCTAACCAAAACCTCGCGAAAAGCGCTTAGACGGTACGCGCACAACGCGCTCCCTACGAAGCGAAGACCGGTGAAACGGAGGAGACGAAGAGGTGGAAGAAGAATAAGAAGAAGGAGAAGAAGAAGGAGAAGCCCGGCAAAGGGTGTAGAGGGGAAAAAGATGCGGAGGGGAGTGGACGGAGGTGGAGGTCGAAAGAAGTCTCCATCAATAACGCACGTCCGCGCCTTGAGACGTGGAAGACCGCAAGATTAATCACCCTTCTTCTCTCGCTTTCTTGCCTACGTTTATACCCGCACGCACGACAATCGGGAGGAGGACTCCTCTCGTCCGCCTCCTCCAGCGAACGTGATCGTGGCTCGCTTCGAAACTTATCCCCCTTTCCTCGCTTTTTACCGCGAGCACCCGCTTTTTCTTTCCGTCCGCTCGGTTTTCATCGCATTCCACGGCTCGCGGCCGCGCGTTCGAATAAGGAGCGTTTTCAAGCGCGATCGCCGACACCCGTCGCGGTTTTTGCGGCCGCCCTACGGCCGATCCGGGCCCTTATACGATGCTTAATTGCGAAAATATAAATGGCTCCGTGAATAATTGCCCCCGCTCGGAGGAATTATCGGCGGCTTCGATGGGAGCGAGGATGGTTTTGTTTCAGCGCGGCGATTGCGACCGCGATGGGGCGAAGGACGAAGTCGCGGGGGGAAGTTTGCTGGAGGAACTGTTTGTCTTCGGGCTTCCCGATCCTTTTGTCACCGAAGGCGACTACGACGACCCATCGCTGTAGGCAGTTAAAAGTTGATGCTGATTGGTTAGAAGAGATGCAATTATTTAATAATTAACCATTTGCACTTGGACGTTTTTCACTCGAGCGACTTGAAATGAGTTAGCCGCTCCCGCTTATTTCATGAGCTTTTTCAAATAAGACATCGCTGTGGCCATTCTAAAGTACACTGTCTCAATCTACACCTCATAAGATTGCACACAATAGGGTAGAAGTAGACTCATGAAGCGACATTTGTTAGGTCAAACCTAAATCAATACCGTTATCCTTCGATTTACAGGATTAAACGAAGGTATCTCTCAAACGCGAAGGGTTAAACTGGTACCAAATTATTAGGGTGATTTTGAAAGAATCAGTTTTTTCAAGTAAGCTAGTATAAACTACTAGCATTCACTTATAAATGGTTCGTTCCATTGTCGCAGTGGAAAAATATTGTTTTCGATTGATATTCTTGGAATAATCAAATGGTGCATTTAAACAAGCTCGCGACACGTCTACGTGCAAATTCCTAATGCTCCTACCACGAGCTCATGGTTGAGCAAGCCAGAGAACGAGGAAGAAGCTCGCGAACGGCGTTACGGCCGATCAAACGAAATCATCGGGGTGGTTTGGCGCGCAGCGGAAATTTATAGCTCGGGCCTGTTCACGAATCGCGGCCTCCGTTTTCGAAGGAAACCGCTGCGGCCCTCCCGGCATTCGGTTGGCCCGCGTGCAAAAATACGTCGCCCCTTCTCCGCGCATCGGGCTGGCTGCGATACACCGTCGGAGTAAATTTATCGACGAGCCGCTACTGATAGAGACGCTCATGAATAGATCCGCGCTTTTCGGGGGTGGGTTATACGACGCGCTGGATATCCGGCTCAGCCGACGGTGCTCGTGCTTGATGGTCCATGGGGGCGGGGGGAGAAAAAGAGACGTTCGGACAGGCGTGAGAGGGAAAAGAGCGAGGAAGAGCGAGAAAGAGTGATTGTGGCGGGGAGGAGGGGGAGGAGGAGGGGGGGAGGGCAGCAGCAGTAGCACAGCAGCAGGCTCTGGCTTGCGGTGGTCGACAGGGACCAAGAGGGTAGGAGAGGAGGGAGGACGGGAGTTGGGCGAGAGGCAGAAGGACGGTTTGGCACGGCCATGAATATTTCGCTGGCGCACTTATTTATGCAATACTTTGCGCTGGCAGCTTTACGGCGGCTCCCTCTTTCGGCCTGCAACGTGGCAGCGTCCTCGCTACCCCCGCGTAGCGTACCCCCGCCGCGCCGCCCGGATAAATACGCCGCTGGCTCCGTATACGTCCGATAATATATTACGTTTGAGCGTTTTCGAGCTGTTTAGAGGGAATCCAAGCTTCGCGCTGCGAAGGACGCGCCGCCCGAGGCGCGACCGAGGGACGAAAGAGGTGGGAAGCATTTAGCTGCGAGCACACCGGATACCCTCCACCCTCTCGTTTCGCCCCCTCCCGCTGGCCGCCTTTTCCTCCTCCCGGGGCGCCTCCATCCTCCAGCTGTTCCTCCTCCCTCCTTCCCTCCCGCCCCCACGGAGCGTACAGCACCGTCGTTTCGCAGCACCCCTGCCCCCTGGAACTCGCCTCCACCCGCCTACTCCTACGCCACCTACAGCCTCCGCCACCTCCGCCCTGCCCCTCCCCCTCGCGCAATAGTTTCCGAATAAATCCCCGATTCTCGAACGCGCCGGGCTGCTTTCCTGTTCGGATTTACCCGCCCCCGTATCTACCTACGAACCTGCACCCGCGCGGAATGCTCGTAGAGGGTAGGATCGAGTGCTTCGTTCTCGTTCCCTTCTCCTCCTCCTCTTTTTCCTCCTCCTCCTCCACCTCTTGCTCCTGCTACTACTACTACTACTACTCTTTCGCCTGTTTCGCCGTCCCGCTCTCTGTCTCTCTCTCTCTCTCTCTCTCTCTCTCTCTCTCTCTCGGGTCCCCCGGCCTCTTTCTCTTCGTGTCCCTCTCGCTCTCTGCGTCTAGGCGAGCTCGTTGGAACACGGGGGGGTTGGTGAGGAGGGGACGGGCTGCGAAGCTCGACGAAGGGACAAGGGAGGGTTACCCCGGCGGCCATTACTCCGGCTACAAACAACCCCTCCGCGAGCCAGCAGCGCCTTTGTTGCGGCAATTGGCTAAACGGTCCGCAGAAACAAACGATCCTGCCCGCGACGTGCACACGTACTCGTATATACCTCCACGCTCACACCTCTAAGATCTCTTCCGGTTCTCCGGGAGCGAGGCAGCGCTGGTAGGCGCGACGATCGCTTTCTTCGAAGCGGAATTTATTGGGGAAGGGGTAGGATCCGTGTAAGGGTAGAACGAGGGGCGGGTGTCTCGGGAAATTTCAGCGAATCTATGCGGTCGGCGCAACGGATCCCACTAATTCTATATTTCTGTTAGCTATCTATAGTTCCGTACAACTTAAAGCTGACTTATTCGCATTATCGTTCTATTCCGTTTTACTGCTACGTATATCGTTGTACTATTTTCGCAACGTCATCGTCTTTTACTTATTAATTGAAGATTAAAAATCATGATCAGTTACAATCTTTCTTCCCTAAGTGATCGAAGTGTCGCTAGTTCTTGCTACTTTAAAAAGTGCTCGTCCACTATCCCGTATGCTCGACAATTATTACGTTAACCTCTTCCGGTTGAATTTTTTAAAACTAACAAGTAGCCCAACATTTCCCGCACCCTTACTCCCCGTTAACGATGATCGAACGAAGTAAAAGAAAACCTAACCACGAATTCGCGCCACCCATCCCGAAGAGGTTAAACCTCGATCGTCCCGCTCTCCGACTAAAAAGGTATTCAATTATCCAAAACGGTTCCCGCGTCCCCTTCCACGAATCGACTCCCCCGACCAGCGACACGTTTTATCGGCCTCGCGCTTCTGTCCGGACCCCGGCCGATCGATCGTGGCGCGGAATTCAGCGGAACTCGAATAGATCGCGTGGAATCGCGGCCGTCGAGTCGGCTGCTCAGAAGAGGGAACAGAAGTATCCAATCGGCGAAATTGTCGCGTCGCCGTTTCGTTTCCTCTGCAACGCTCCATCGGAAGGGCGGACAGGGTGGTCGGAAGGGGGTGGTCGAGCGTCACGCGGGCTGGATTCCCGTGGAAGGGGTAGGTGTGTGTATATGTGTGTGTACGTGTGTGTGTGTGGGAAACAGCGACGGAGTACAGGGGGGCGGGGGGGCAGGAGAGAAAATTCGAGGACGCGCTTGGCAGACGAGACGCGGCGCGGCCGTTGTGATTGACAGCAGGCAATATGGCTGTGCGAAGTCTCCCTTTTGCTCTTTGTCGGCCGCGTTACGCAAGCTGTTGCACCCGCATCTGCGCATTCATGCAAAGTCAAACCGTCGGCCCGTCCACTCTCGTCCATCCGTCCGCACGTCCGTACGTCTCTCGTCTCTCCGATAATCGCTCGGCGAGCGCTGCACCGCCGGGCCCGCTGCATTTTTTCGCTCGCCACCGTCGCCCGTCCCCCTCTGCCCGCCCACCTACCCACCCTCCCGGCCGCCGTATCGATTCCCCGGCTACAACTTCTCGTTCCAGAGGTGCATCTGCCCTAACCGAGATGCAGATACGTTTGTGTGCACGGTGGCGGGCAAGAGCGCGGGTTCCAGGTAGGTGCGAGGATTTGAAACGGGAATGAAGTTTGGAGGAGTCCTACCTCGGGAGATGGCTCTCGTTAAAGATAGATCGAAATATAGAAAGCTGGGTGTCGGTTAATTGTTAACAGTAATTGTAGCATTCGATCGATAAAAAGTTAAAGGCGTAGAGTGTTTCTTATATAGAAGATGGTAATATTACCAGATGGTGCAGAGGAAGATTATACGAATATATAATTGTCTGATTGTTACAGTCACGGTAATTTTCTTTTTCAACAGTACATTAATATTTAGTAATTTAATAAGTTGTATCGATGGTGATATCAACTCGTTACGCAAACACAGTACGCAACGCGTCATCCTTCTAAGCTAACCGCGGATAACCGACGTGCAATCGTTGCTTGTCACGCGTAAGCACGGGCAGCTTCGTTTACCTTAGCTACGCGAACAAGTGCTAAAAACCTCGGGCACCGCGTCACGAGGACCGATTCGTGCGTGCGATTCACCGGAATCACGGAAGAGGTTTGTCTGTCAGCGACCGATCGAAAGCGTCCGCCTGGTTCGTCTTCCGGTGGTGAGATCACGCTGACCGGATACGCGCGACGCTCGCTATTCTTGGCCGCTCGTCGCGAACCAGCCCCGCAGATGTGCCATGCCTGCGCGTCCCTCCTCCGTCCTGCATTCACGAGGACGCTCCCGTTTTCCGATTTGCGGATTCCGCGACTACCGGAACCAGCTTCAAAGACGCGCGTGAGCGAGACAGAGAGAGACAAAGAGGAGGGAGAGACAGAACGAGGAAGACGGAGGAAGGAAGAACGAAGAGGCAAGGTTGAATCGATCGACGAAGGGACCGGTGGGGCAGAGAGGGGTGGAGGACTTTAGAATTATTCGTGAAAGGAAGGCAACGCCGACTGATTGACGTCTCTATGGAACCACCATAAAGGTGTACGAAAGTGGAGTAGGCAGAAGAGGGTCGCTCGTAACTCGCGCATAAATGCGATTTGAGGCGAGGGACGTCGCTGGCACGGGAAAGGAGAAGGGGGAAAGAATAAGAAGAGGAGACGCTCGCCCTCGGCGTCTCCCTCTATTCAACGCGCCTCGTCTACGAGCGAAAAACTGCGGCGGCGAGAAAATGCCACCCACACGGAGCCACCCTTGGTTCCCCGGGGCCGCTGAATAGAAACGTCTCCTTCTCGGGCAACAATGCCTCCTGCGTTCGTAGGAAGCGCCGCGTGCACAGCCGTTTAATTTCGACTGTGACGTCTCTTTCGTGGCTGTCGCAAGGTAACTAACCTTTGGCGATCCTGTCGAAAATTTGATTTGGTCTGTTGGAGAGGCGCGAATGACGCGTCAATTGACCATTACGGGTGTAGCCCGGTTTCGAGTGAAATTCATTTTATGCAACTCACCCGTCTGCTCTTTATCACTTTTGCCGGAGAAACGTCGTATTTCTCTGGTCAGAGTGATATACAGTGGCGGACAAAAGTTTTAGAGAAGACAATGTAGAACGTAGTTTTATGGTCTGCAAATATTGTCTGTATATTCATTTTTATCGTTATCATAGTAGAACACTATTTATTGACTAGTACAGAATGTAAATTTTGTTTATCATGATATTCCTCCTAAATTAGTTAGTTTAATTTCGTTTATTCTTTGGTCTTAAACTTTTGTCCCTTACTGTACACGTGTGGATCACAGAAAAGAAAAGAAATTCATTCTAAGAAAAATATGCTTGTTACCCGCCTTAAATCTGCAAATACTTGCAGGTAGTAAATCCATGTCTATAATAAAGAATGTAATCTCATGAACCTGTAACAGTTACCTATAAAATATAATACTATAAATATATAAAAATAATTTCAGCCTCACAAATATTGCTAATTACTCGACAATTGCTGTTCCCTGGCGCAGAAAATCGACAGCACGTCAAACTCGACCATAATCGTCGTCGTCGTCGTCGTCACGAAGTGCAAACATCCAAGCAACCAATCTCGCCTTCCCCTCTGCTCGATCGCACAGCGCCGATCAATCCACCTCGCGCTATCAATCAAAACACTTAATCAAGAGGCCGCGATCGTTCCACCTTTCGCGATCCCACCATGGTTCTGCGTGGCCAGGTCGGCCGATGGACGACTCGTTAGCAGCGGGCACGGAGGAGGGTGTGGGATTAATTAATCGGCGCTGGCCACCGCGAGCAGTAGGTGGTAACGAATGAAGGCGTTACGGGTATCCCGGGGACAGGCTTGTAATCGTTAAACGGTGATCGCCGCCGTTCATCCGGACGAAATAAGACGTCACCGGCAGGTGGTGGTCCTGCTTGCACGGCACATAGTGACGTTTCACTTTTCCAGGTCGCTCGACCCATTATTATGTTCAACGTCGGTCGAAAGCTTAGGGCTGGGGCTGCGTATCGCAAGAATCGCGAGGACAGATGTAAAAGCTCTTGAGTTAACGTGAAAAATTCGGTGGTCGAAAATTGTGATTGACATCATTAGCGATTGCTGAACTAGAGATTCCATGTTGTACACATGTTCACGGAGAACGTTGGTTTTTGGCAATGGTTCAGTACATATTTCGATATTTAGCAATTACAAAGAAAGTGTTTGGAAGAATATATATGTTTTTCGAAAATTTTTCCTCCCCCTATCTCAAGTCATTAAGTATTTTAATTACCACTTCTTTAGGCAACACCAGATATCTCTCTTCGCTGATAAGTTTGGCTTACAAACAGTAGCAACGCCTAAATTACCTCATTAACAAAAAAAACGAAAGAGCACGCGGCAGAAAGAGTGTGTCTGTTAGAACAGCAAGAACGTCGAAGTTGTTAAATTGAAAAGTTGTTTACACCATTAAACTATTTTAAATATATAATAATATCTAAGTACTTCACTTTGTATTCGCCACACCTGAACCCTACCATCTTTCTCGTTAAATAAAATAAAATTCTTATATTAATATTCCTCTTCCATTTAATTAATTTCACCCTCGTTTCTTCTCGCTCCCCTCCGTTTTTCTCGTTCCTTCTTTCAGCTTCTTTCTCTGTGGCTTCCTCGTGTCCCACAAATGAAAATGTTCGGCCAGCTCTCCGACCGAGCACAATCGGGGCTCGGGCACAAATATTTTCTGTGAATCGCGCGCTATTACAACGGCTGGCCCATAAATCATGCCTCGCGCCAGGGTGGTCAGCGGCCCCGTTCGAGGATCTCCGTGGGTCGTGGCTTTCTTTTTTTTTTTTTTTTTTTTAAAAAACCTCGTACGCGCGTTACCCCGTTCCACCCCGTAATTGTCCCGCCTGGCCACGACGAAAAATGACCGTCTAATGTGTCTACACGCGTCCAGGGCCTGAATGGAACCGGCCACAGCGACACCCGTTCGTTTTGTCCGCCTCCGGGACAGGATTTGTCCTTCCTTCTTGGAAAGAGTTTTGTGCGGCTGTTGCTTCAGAAAGAGGGGGGAGGGTGGACGATCGTTGGAATTGAAAGCTGGAGGCGTTCGTGGTTTCTGTTTCTTCCGTTTTTTTTTTCTTTTTGGTGCCGTTAGTCACGGTTCTTGATACTTTATTGAAATGTATGGTGTTAAGCAACTTCTGTGCTACCCGCGAATATTTCATTTTTGTGAATTAATCGTGGGATTGGAAAAGTAGAAATTTGCAAGGTGGTTACAGAATAATTGTGAATGCTCGGTAATAAATAAACAAACCGAAATGATAGAAGTGAAAATAGTTACGTTTTGAAAGCGAAGATTGGTCATTGCCAGAAATATCTACTGTCATTCTCCCTTATTTGTTCTTAAAAATCGGTAGGCAGATCATATTTCTTATCGAAAAGATATTAAAGAAGATATGTGTTAATTCGGTGCTACCATAATACTTGGAATTCGAACGTCGCATCTGCCCAAACACCGCACACCAATTAAAATCGACGAAACTTTTGCTTTCACCAAATAAAAAAAGAAACGGAATCGGTTGTAAAAACGAAAAAAAAAAAATACTGAATATCCAAAATGGCTTCTTCTCACCCTTCCGTTTCCCCTCGCACTACGTTATCAGTAGCTACGAACCCTTTAGCAGACCAACAGAGAGAGAAAGACAGAGAAAGAGAGAGAGAGAGAGAGAGCCGACTGTAAAGCGTCAGCTCATAATGGCGCGCAACAATAATAATTTCGGCCCCGAAATCGGCGGACACTCCGTTCGAAATTGCCGGGCGGCCGCATCGAGGCGCAGTTTGCATAAGAGCTTAAACGTGGCTGCTGATATTTGATCGCGGGGCCCGCGGGGAGTTCCCGTCGGGAATGGCCCTGCGAACGATTGAACTTTACGAGAATTACATCGTGAACACCTTGCGGAACCGCACGGCACGGCGCGCCGCAAACAGCTTCGGCAGATTTAATATCGGATCGCGAGAGATCGTTCGCCTTGCACGAAACGCTACGCGGTTTCCGAATCGCGCATCGTCTTGATCGGGACTACCAGATGCAAGTGAAACAAAGCCTCGCCGTTCGCAACGTAGCTGAATTATTTGCATTTCCGGTCAACCGTTTGGAGTCACATTAAAAATTGCGGCCACGTCAAATCTCTTTTTGAAATTAATATGGCTAACTTTAACTACTTGAACTACCAGAACAGTGAAAATAATCAATTACTGATTACTCATAGTCACTTTATAAATTCATCGTGGTAAAGCTTTAAAAATTTACTACGATTTTCTGCAACCAAAGAATGAATTGGTAACCTTGTAATTTGTTATTAGATTGTAATTTTGAGCTGAAGATGCGACGCTTCAAGTAACAGTCTATGGACAATCATCGGGTATGCAAATAAATTGCTACGATTCAAGAATTGTGCTTGCAACCATTAAAATTGCGTTGAAACATAATAAACGTTTTAACTTCACAGAAGTTGAACTGGTTGACAATCGCTTTCATAAACTTCTCAGTTCCATTAATCGGTTATACAATGACTCGCACTGATTTCATACAAAATTTAAGGTTTACAGTGCTCATCGTAACATTGTAAGGTACCTGCTTCAACATCAATTTAACCTATTTGCCTGACCAGTGCTATATACTCGTCGAACAAAGCTAATTCTTCCCGAAAGAAGAAAGCAAAGTTTGCTCTTCATTCAGGGACAGGGACCACGTGCGAACGTCGCAGGTCAAAAAATGTGAAAGCGATCGCGCAATCTGAACGTAGGGCCACCCCGAGGGAATAGAGTCATCGTTCCCCGAGCAGAGATGGCGACAAAAGAGGATCGAATTCCTGTTTCACGGCTGCGGACACATTTTCGTGGGAGAAACTCGCGACCAAAAGGAGTCATCGGCCTCCCGCGCGGGAGCGTTTACACAAACGTTGCGTTAAACGGCGAAAGGTACCTCATTGTGGCGACTGCTCACAACGGATCGTCTCCCGCTGCCACGGCCACCATTCAGTCCCGTCACGAAGTTAAGCGACAGAAACGTGGCTTGACAGAAACTTTTACAGCCAATTATATCTTCCTCCGCTACCAGCGACCTCCGACACGGACTGTCCTGGCGATCGAGCCAGGCGAACGGACGACAATGAGAATCGGTAACGCGCTCGTGCTGGGCGACCGTATTAACCGTGTACAACGTCTACCTGTCGCGGGGCACCATGGACAAGCAGATTTTGTAAACACTGGTTCAATCGCGGGTGCCAAGGCATTCTTCGTTGATGAGATGTTTACCGATTCCGTTCGACCTATTGCCGAATGAACAACGATCCGAGCGACCTCCCTGCGCGCGAGGGTTCCCAGAGGGTTTCGGGCTGTGAAATTCGCTCGGTTTGGGGTTCACGATTTCTGTGGTGGTGTACGTAGTCGTTGGGGGGATTTAAAAGGACTTCGTGCAAGGGATTTTTCCAAGTTACGAATTTTTACGTTTACGAATTTTCGAATGAGAACGGTCGCATTGAAAAGCGTCGGTGTTGCTTAACTATATCAAACGAATGTTAGTACAAGCGACTTCCGGAATTGTTTAACCTCGATACTCTGTACTTTGGAAATTGTTGAAGAAGGCGAATCGTCTTTGGGATGGAAGAGGTCACAATTCATTCGGGAGTGCTTGGATCGAGGTTTACCTATTCCGGGTGAATTCTAAATGTTTCAATTTCCTTCGACTGTCGATCAACTGCATCCTGTAGCTTGAATTAACTTCGAATCTGATGTGCGGCAATTATTCGTAGACGTATTGTTTAAAAATACTCGAGAACGGATCCGTGTCCGTTATCCAGGTTCACAAAGCAGTAGGCCATCGACCGACGAAGGAAGGTATGAAAATTGTCTAATCCGAGAGTGACTACGGACTTTCCCTTTGTGCCGGGGATCGCGACGATCTGCCCTGTAGAACCTACATACATGCGTACATACACGTATTCGGTCGTCCCTAGGACTTTTTTTTCCTTAATCCCTCCATAAACGAATCAGAAGCATCCGTTTCGTGAGAGACTTGGCGGTTCCCAATACCTTGCGTTTCAATTCTATATTTTAGTCGTCCAATTTTCAATCATAACAATAATCTTTATAAAGTACACATAATATTATCATTTTTAAATACATTACTGTTATTATAGTTATTATTAGTGGTAGTAACAACGTTATTATTATCATTATTATTAGTGCTAGTAACAATGCTGTTATTATTATTATTATCGTTATCATTATTATTATTATTATTATTGTTATTATTATTATTATTATTATTATTATTATTATTATTATTGTTATTGTTATTATAGCTTTTTCTTACACATTAATATAGAAGAATACAAATTAAAGCGTAAAGTAACTTATTAAATTTTCCATAAACGATCAAAGAACGGATTCTAGCGACTCGCAAACGCGTTGCTGCCAAACATAACCTTAAACCGGTCCCACGATCGTTCCTGGCGCAGAACGGAAGATCGGAGAACCGCTTGCTGGCTGCCAGCCACCAACAGCCATCTGTCAAAAAGTCAAAATATACGAAGGGTCGTGCATTGTCCCGTGGCTCCTGCGGGATTGCTACTTAGCGTGCTCGTATAAACCCGGTGTCGCCTATTATGGAGCGATGCCGTGGCTCGGCTGTTTTGTAGAACATCTGTATCCCGCGATGTCCCGCCGATTCCCCGTGTTCCCGGCCACGCTATTCACCGTCCCGTGGCAACCAGGGAACACCGGGACCTCCTGGGTTCGCAGCGAACGTGTCACCCCGGTGTGCACCCGACGCTTCGACACAATGGCCGAGTTGTGACTACAGTTAGTCTAGTTGTGATCCGGAACGTCCTGGAAAAGTCGACTTCCCGGGATGCGCGGTCCTTTTGTGCAGCGACAAATCGAAATGGAGCGGAGAGCCGCCATCTTGTTTCGCGAACGCGGTGGTCAGACCATTCATGGATCGTGCATAGGTTAGAGAAGATAGGTTAGAGAATTGTGAGAAGAACAAATTGGGATCGTTTCGCAGGCTGAAGCTGAAAACGTTAATCTTTTCACAATGCTTCGAAAGGTTGATGTTGAAATTAATACTGATAGCAATTCAACGGTTGATCGTATCTTCTATTAGTGATGATTATTATTAAGTAGCATCTTTCAGGGTTATTTTACAATCCTAATGCACTACAAAAGGGGAACTTGTATATTTTTGTTTATCCGTTTATAAAGTGCATACATCCAACGAGTACCTATGGAAATTTTCAGGGCACCCAAAATTATGATCATTCTTAATGCTAACTACTAACTACAATACAATAAAATAAGTCGAGTAACAAAGTTACTGTGTCATTTCTACAATGGCTGTAGCCATTTTCGAAGATCAGGAAGACGGCTAACGCTGCAGAAGAAGATTACGAATCCCCCAACAGAAACAGGGGAAATCGAGAAGCAATAATGCTATTCCAACAAATGCGATCACTTTCCTTAATTATCCCAACTAAGAGCAAGCCGGCCATCTCGATGGTGGTCAGTCCGGCCATCGGATCCTCGTTCGAAGGAACCCTATCCGGCTCACGGTGATCAAAGGCCCGAGAGGAGGAGATCGTTCCTGTAGCTGTTTTTAAACCTAGCCGATCTTCCTTGCGTCGCGGGTAGGGGGTGGAGGGTTCGTGTTCGGTCTATAACCTAATTTTATGTCCCTCCAGTTACCCGTCCACGAGCGACCCGACCCGATGGGTGGGGATAATTGCCGATTAAAGAGATTAAATCCCGCGGCGTATCGATTGCCGGGCCTATAATATAATCGACCCGGAGGAAGACAGAGAGAAAAAGAGAGAGCGAGAGAGACAAAGAGGCCCTCGTAGAGCCAGAGATCGGCCGATGCCGGGGCAGAAAGAAGAGCCGAGACAGCTCGAGCGGGATCGGCGAACAGCTCGTGGCCTACGAAGTGCAGGGGGGACGGAGGAAGGGCCAGAAGGGCGGAGGAGAAGAGGAGGAGGAGGAGGAGGAGGAGGAGGCCGCCTTTGTTTCTGATTTGAGGGGCATCCTTACGAACGGGTTAGCCGCACCAGTGATCACCAACGCTAATTACAGCGGATCAGCCCGGACGAGTTTAAAACTCATTCCCCCAAGCGTTTTAAGCGGCGCGCGAAAGGGGCTTCCCGGCTCGCTGCTGATTGGCCGGCCGGGATGACACGAAAGTGCCCCAACATGGCGTCTTATCTGATTTCACCGTTTGGCCATGGGGGAGGGTCGCGTTCCCGGGGAACGTTATTACGACTTCCGCCACGGTTTATTCGATTAATCCGAATTCGTGGAATTTTCACCGCGGTCGCCGGCCGCGCCGCTTCGCGCTAATCTTCTGAGCTTCCCGTTCGTAAAGGGCGAGGGATCCGGCACCGCCTCGCGGATCCTCGATATTTTCTCCCGTTAACCCGTTCCTCGAGGCCGAAGCTCCGAGTCCTTTACGCGCGCGGGTTTCGGGAACGGAGGAAGCTTAAAATTCTGCAGGATCGCGATGGTGGGGTTGGTTACGGTTTCGAATAGAACGGGGGGAGGATCCGGTGAGAGAAATTCAGCGTCGAACCGGGCGATCGGCGTAAAAAGCAACGACGCCTGCGGGAGGGGGGGTTGATGGGGGGAGACGGGGATGGCGGCGGGGTCAGAGGACGCGAGCGTATAAGTTGGCGAAGGTGCTAAATCAACATTTTTATAAACTGCTTAGTATTCATAGGCTCGGAGGTGGCGGCACGGTATAACGCGGGACCGGGGGCGGGAGGGAGGGTTCGATCACCGGGACGAAGAGGAGGAAGCAATGCTCGCTCTTCGCCGAGAGACGATGGCGGCCATAATTTTACAACGACTATATTATCGCGGTCGGTTCTAACGTGGAAAGCGGTCGCTCGCAGGCGTGCTTGCGAGAGGATAGGGGCGACCGATCGATAACGTTTATCGTCGAATCCGTGTTATCGTTTCGCGGATATAATATACTTTCGAATATAACCGGCTCGTAGTATCGCGTGGTCCCGGGGAATTACCATTTCATATTTATACCTATACAGCAGAAGCGAGAGAGAGAGAGAGAATCTCTTAATCGCTACATTTTCTCCACGTTAAAAGAAAAAAAACAATAGCAATCCCCCTCCCTGCCCTCCCCTCTCACTCCCACTGTTCGCGATTATCTCTCAAAGCCAAAAAGCAATTTCGCCCGGTTTCGATCGCCCCGTCGTGTAAATTCCCTGCAAAAGTTCAATATAGCCCCGGCGCGTCTGGCTGGTCGAAAGCGTGTTCCGTTCCGCGGGCGCGATAAAAATTTCGCGAAAATTACCCGCCTGGAAATTAGCCCCGACGCGAAATCACGGGTGAGGGCGCCGCGCGAAAAACTGTCAACAACATCGGGGAATATCGTTAACGAGCCCGGCGGCCGGCCCCCGTTTCATCTCTCCGCGTACACAGAGCGTCGCGGCCCCCGTTGATATTCGACATTAAATTTGCAAATCGGGCTCACGCACAGCCAGAGTTCTCGCGGGGCCGGCAACGATCGCTGCCTGCTCAGATTCGAGGCTGGGCGAGGAAGGGCTGCGACCCACCCCTTCGGGAGGCGGCCGGGGTGGAGGAGGTGGAGGTTGGAGGCGGCGGTGGGTTAGGGTAAAACAATCACGCAGGCCTCATGCATGTTAATGCGTTGTTAGGGGCGCGTGAGAGAATCGGGGTTGGCTAGGATTGAATGCCCAATATCAGCGAACCGCCCTCCGAGCCCGTGCCGTTTTCCTCGCCGACTCGCTCAGGAACCAATATCAATCTCGTCGCCGCTCCGCTGCATGCGATCACGCAAAAGCGCCGAACGAATCTCTGTCCGCCCGACGACCCCGTTTCCCGTGCCCTCTACCGGTGCTCTTGGATCGGCTGATTATTGCTGGATAACCGATTATTAGCTGTTCGCGTTGGATCGAACAGGGAGATAGAGGGACTTGAGAATTCCTTTGAAATATTATATTACCCCCTTGCTGCGTAGCATTTTGACCGATCAAGCTTCTCTCAGCTATTCGTTAGGAGTCGCTGTAAGAAAAATGTTCGTTTCGAATTCTTGTAACGACATTAACCTACAGTATTATAATCGAACAATTGTTCAATTCTCCAATTCGCGGAGCTGATCGTTGCACACGTTAGAAATCGGTATCGCGACCAAGAGACTAAGCTAAACGCTTGCAAGGTGCATCGTACCACCTTCTCTAATATCGCGCTTCGCTTGCGCCCTACGATTATTGTAACACAGTTGAAACGACAGGGAGAACGCTCGAAAGTGGCCATCGGCGTAAGTGCAAAGGCTCAAAGTATCAATCTTCTCCCCGGCGAAGCCGCAGGGGCAAACAAGCAACGTCGGAGGATGCACTGTATGCGGCGCGTGGAAACTCCTGGTGGAAAACAGGTTCGTTTACAAGAGAGGCTTCCTTCCGATGCTTCAAAGTCCCGCTCGTGAACGGGCCGGGGGAATGGAACGTTATTACACCCGGCGACCAGTTAGGATACAAGGGCGCGTCTGTAAGGTCGGATCGAGGAGTTAAGGAAACTACCTACCAGCGCCGAAAGGCAGTTGATACGAAACTAGTTTCGCGGCCTAGGATACACGACGGACGAGCGGAATAGACGGAGAGAGAGTGAGAGAGAGAGAGTAAGAGAGAGAGAGAGCGACAGAGTGAAGGAGGGAGGATCGGGAGGCAGAGAACGGAAACGTGGAACGGGGTCGGTGGAGACGGAAGGGGGCGGGTCGACTGTTTGCCCTTCGAATGGAAGTTCTGGGGGTTGAGGGTGGCCGTTCCCCGGGCTCGAGTGGTACTTACCAAATCGACACGGGCCAACTCAATACATCAAAGACCTTCTCTAGCGAACAGGGCAGCGGTTATATAGAGCGGCAGTCCGCGCGCCACCTCCGATGTCCATACATAATCATGGCCCCGCGTCTTTGTCCCTCGAAATTGATTTATTATTCAAAGTGACGCGTGTTTCACAATGTGTATTTACCACGATACGGTTTCGGGCGTGAAACACGCCCGGGGACCCCGGTGGCCACCTTTGTAACGTGTACACGTAGCCCGCATACGTATACGACGAAGATCGTGATAGTGCGCGCGCGTCTAAACAGACGTTGCGGAGAAACTTAGCTTCGCCCTGTAAAGAAGTCGCGATACCATTGTGCCCACCTAGGTGTCGATGGTTTCGGGGACACCGACCTTTTTTCGCAGCAGCTTTGCGATGCGGTTCGGTTACGAGCCATCTGTTTCCAGGGAGGAAAGTACGGTTGAGTTTCTGTTACCGAGAATCATTCTTCGGGCACATCTTGGCTGACCGTGACGAGCATAAGGAGCAGGTGCACTTTTTGCGTTAAATGGAGGTTTACTATGGCTGTTGCTCTGAGAATTTTTAATTTTATCGCCATTCGTTCAATTAACGAGTATTAGGTAACAATACTGTTAATATGATCAGTAACGACATCTGTCATTTCTTTTGTTTTTGGTAAACGTGACTCGCCGGTCGCATCGTGCCAGCGGTTAGTCTATAGAAAGTAGCCATAGTGTTGAGATAAGATAAAACAAAGGTCTATGTTTCTACTGTATACATTATATCAAAAGTGTATTTCTTTTCTTGTTTAAATAAATCCTAATAAATACTAATTTACAACCTTGAAAGTGACGGGATAATCAATCAAATAATTTTACTATGATTGCTAAAATTTGTTTTCCATACATTAGGTATTTTTGTCCTACAGTTTTCAATTTCATTTCTTTGTTTCCAATAAGTATAGTACCCTAATAGTTCTAGTGTTAACCAACACTCAGCTTTCTGTATTTCAATCAATCTTCGATAGAGCCGTCTCCTGAAGTAACATCCCTCCAAACTTCATTCCCGTTTCAAATCCTTTTGGCCGGCAGCGCGGGCACAAGAAAGAGTTTCCCGAAAACGATCTCACGGATCGGAGAAGATCGATCTCGGGGGCACGCGTGGGAAGAAGGCTGCGAACCGCGGCCTCGGTAGCCAGCGAAAATATTGACAGAAAACAGCCGTCCGAAGTTAATTAAACTCGGTGAGCTGTGTTTCCCGGTGCCTTCGCCGCCCTCCACCGGCGGCATACACTTCGAGTAGTAATTTCCTGATGGTGTGTACGTGGATCCTGGCCGACCCGAACGAAGTGGACAAACACCAAGTTTCCCCGGCGGTACGTGTTTCTGATCCGAAATTGTGTTCTTTATATACGTATGTATCCACGTACATACGTGTAAATGTGTGCTTGTGCGCGAGGGCTGCGCAAACTCACCTACACATCCACGTCCTGCGACTTTGTTCGAGTTCCTCGAGGGCCCACCGTTGCTAGACAATGCTATCCTTCGACTTTTGAATGTAACCGGATTGCGTCGAGGTTTGACGAAGGAAAAGCGATACCGCGTTTGGCAATCGAAACACGAGCCAAGGAACGTTCCACAGGTTAGAAACTTTGTATTACGCGAACTCGTAAGAAATGTATGCGTGAGAGTGACACGATTGCAAAGGTCTTTGACGCGAGGAGAGAGGCGTTCTCGTTGTTCTAAGTGTCAATGACCCGGATATTTAGATTTAAGGTGAAACGCGTTAAAGGATCGGTTGCCATCGTAGTATCGATGACTGTTTTGTCAGTTTTGTTGGTTGGTGGGTGAAAATTAACAAGCTCTGAATTGTACTTGATTGCAAAACACTTTATATTCACGCAGAATACTTTTATAAGATAATTGTTCGTTTTAACTGCCGGCACAAAAGTGGGTCGAGGGACATGTGAGACAATGGACATAGACAATAGAGCCGTTACAGAAATGTGACTACGCGTTATTACGAATTACCGTTAGATGTTGCGATTACTGCACTAATTTACATATTCCAACAAGTTTTAAACCGAAATGCTGCTCTAACGTGCATCGTAGAAGTACTGTCCGGTGTTAATGATCTTTTATTTAGATTATAGGTCGAAATATATTTGACCCCATCGAAGGGAAGGCACTTCTAGCGAACTGGTGTAGAGATTAAATCCGTTACGTTTTTTACAATTTTATGTTCACTTATATATTTTATATTATTCTATGTCTTTCTTACGTTACCCGGTAGTTGTTTAAATCTTAAATATAATACGCGTATACATACATATCAAAATTGAACGTGTTTAAATCTGTTAGAATTCAAATTCACACCAGCTAACCATCCCTGGCACAGCTTACAACCTAATCTGTATAACGGCTGCATTTGTCCCAACAAAATTTTTACTGTTTGTGTTAGCCAAGCACCAAAAAGTAACCTTCCTAATAAATGTAGTGTCGTAAGGTTAATAAATTCCTCCCCGAACTAATTCTCCTTATTCATCGCCAGTCGACTAAGCACAGGACATTGAACCGTTAATTAAAAAGAACGAAACCCGGCATTCCCTGTGCGCGATCGCAAACTGGCTGAATCTCTTTCACGGAACACCCTCCTCGCCGTCCGTCCAACGATCTCTTTGTCCTCGGTATCGAGGGAACGAGGACGCCATAGCCGGCATTCCCGTCGACGCCAGCCGAGCGAATTCCCCAGCCCTTATTACACATGCTCGCGTAGCACGCTGAAAGCCACCCCCTGTACCGGCTGGTCCGTGCGTCGCCGGATTTCAGGCGTATATCGTCGTCGTCAAGAAAATTCACAACACTTGTAAAGGTAGTAGATTTATTAACAAATATATCTTGACCGAATGGTGGTCACTACAACAAGAAGTATTCTGAGTCGTTTTCCCAGATTTTTATAGGCTTTTCTGTGGGTAGGGATAATAGTGACCTCAGTCCTAACCATGGATTGTTCGAACTTTGGAAAAGGTGAGTAACGGAAAAATGATGAAACTATTTTGAACACGGCGGCTATGACTGTTTAATGAGTCAATGGCGAATTGCTATCGGCAATGATCCGAAAATAAGGACCTCTTCGCATCGTCGTCGTCGTCGTCAAGAAAATTCACAACACTTGTAAAGGTAGTAGATTTATTAACAAATATATCTTGACCGAATGGTTGTCACTACAACAAGAAGTATTCTGAGCCGTTTTCCCAGGCTTTTATAGGCTTTTCTGTGGGTAGGGGTGATAGTGACCTCAGTCCTAACCATGGAAAAGGTGAGTAACTGAGAAGTGATTAAACTATTTTGAACATGGTGGCTATGACTGTTTAATGTGTCAATGGCGAATTGCTATCGGCAATGTTCCGAAAAAAAGGATCACTTCGCATCGTCGTCGTCGTCGTCGGAAAATTCACAACACTTGTAAAGGTAGTAGATTTATTAACAATATATCTTGACCGAATGGTGGTCACTACAACAAGAAGTATTCTGAGTCGTTTTCCCAGATTTTTATAGGCTTTTCTGTGGGTAGGGATAATAGTGACCTCAGTCCTAACCATGGATTGTTCGAACTTTGGAAAAGGTGAGTAACGGAAAAATGATGAAACTATTTTGAACACGGCGGCTATGACTGTTTAACACTATTCCTACCACAACCAGTCAAATGACCGTTTTTAAAATTTCGATTAGAATTTCATAGATACAACGTAATTGAATCGCCTTTAAACTTTAGACTTTTTTTCAAATATTCTTTTTTCATTGTTTATTTTTTGAGAGAAATTTGTAGTCTGTCTTACGTGGAAATGTCGCGGGAGGAATAGGTATACGTGAAGTGTCGATAGGAATAGTGTTAATGAGTCAATGGCGGATTGCTATCGGTAATGGTCCGAAAATAAGGACGTTTTCACATCGTCGTCGTCGTCGTGCACTTGCCCTGGCCAGGTGTAAAGCAACGTCACGCATCGCCCTTCCTCGTCTTCTCGAAGTCACCACGGAATGGGCCACTCTTCCAGGCTCTCGCTTCTTCCTCCCCTCTCTCGTTCCCCCCATGATACTCTTCGTCCTGTCTTTCTCGCCGCGCCGTTTCTTCTCTCCTCCTGCAGGAGCGCAGGCTGTCTCACGGGCAGCCTTATAATCCTGAGATATGGGCGCGTATTATGTGGAACAGTAAGTTGCCAGGATCTACTGGGGGGTCCGCAGCGAGTTGAACGCGGGCGGCGTGACCCTCGTGGAACGCGTACCGACGGCTGGCCAGATTATAGAGAGAGAAATCTAAATCAGGATCGGGGGCGGGGGAGAGGGGACTTCCGGGCGAGCGAGCAGCGAAACGGGCCCGCAGATGTCGTCGAGCTCCCCGACCGTGTCGCGCACGAATTTCGACGCTGTTTCCGGAAGTGTCAGCTTGCGGATATTAAGTGGATCCGGGATGAGCTCGATGTGGAATTAACGCGAATGGTTGTCGAAGACACGTTGAAGTGGCGTCAAAGGAATCGCTATTCTAGTTTCGGGAAAAACTCTTTTTTGTATTAAACGAGAAGATTTTTTTAATTATATTACAACGGGTTATATTGTTAGGTTAGAGGCAACGAAGTTGCATGCAAATTCAAACGTTTACGATGGTATAAACAAAAAAGTGGAATTTAGACGAAGATTCGTTTCACCGTCTAAATTCCATAAATTGCGATTAACTTTCTATGTTCAGATCGTGGATGTTCCCTATGGTTCGAATTTTCCACAGAACGCATAAAAATCTGCGGTCAGCTCTAGCATCCGTTTACAGAATCACTAAACGTCCAACCTCCAACTTTTAAGCAACACTATTTCCGCCTGCGGTTTCGAGTAACCGGTAACCTTGCACGCGCGAAGCGGAATCGCCGGTAATAAGAGATTCCTGCCGAAGCGAAGATTCCGCGATACCGCGCGAGCGACACGCCATTAAGAGGAACGCAGTCGAATCAATCGCCGGTAATGATCTCAGGATGCTGGATACCGGAGGGCTCGTATATCTCGTGAATATCTCGCGACTAGCCGCTATTAGAAACTCGCTACGCGGTGGCCGTAGCCACCTAGAGTGTTGCTCTCCCCCTTCCCCCGGGGGTCGTCTTACCAACCCCAACGAGGCAGCAACATCCGGCCGGTTGGGAAGCCTCCTGAGATAGAGTCAAGTCGGTAGGCAGATGACGCGTCAGATAAGGCGTGCTTAGGCTCCGTTCAGAAGCTGCGTGCCAGCTACCGTGCTGCGTCCGCGGATCCAGGACCACCCGAACCGAGCGCCAAGCCGGGGAGAAGAATCGCGCGCGAGCGCGATCGCCTCTAGGATTTCAGCCCCGGGGGTATCTTTCGCGTGCAACCGGAATTATCCGGGACAATAGGCCGAAACTTGCTCGCGCGCGCTCTTCTCTCGTCTCCTTTCCCTGGCCCGCTCGGATTCCTCCGCGGCTCTTCATCAAGCTCAGGCGATCTCTGGCCCGATTCACTCGCCGGTCTTGACGGAGATCCGAGCTCGGGATCTGGCCGTCGTGCCAGGCACAGGGTAGTAGCTGTGCGTGTCGGACGGAGGAGGTGGCGGTAGCCTAGTGTGGGGCACAATGAGTCCGTCCGTGCGGTATCTCGCGGTGGATCAGGAGCCACGCGTAAGAGAGACGAGCGGTAGGGGGAGGGGTGAAACAGGAGCGCAGGGGGGGGCGAGATCCGTGCGGGTCATAACTCATCGGCCGAGGAACCCCACCCCTCTCCCTAAATCTTCGCGAAACACGCTGGCTTTGACGTTTCGCCCTGGCGAAGAACCGTTGTTACATTATGCAGCGGCGGTGGTAGCGCCTCCGCGCTTCGAGGTGGGACAAAGTGCTGGAGGAGAGAATGGGCGAGACAGTGCGGGCAGGGGGAGGAGAGCGGAGGAGATGGTCGGGACGGGATAACTCGTTTTTCGTCGGACTGGACAATAATAGGCGGCTGCTACGCGCGGCTTGTAAGAAGGGATGCTCTGCTCGCATTGCTGCGGCCTGAACTGGATCGTGTACACGTATCCGTGGCTCCATTCATGGCGCGGCCTCGGGTCTGGCCACGCGCGAATACGATATCGCTCGCGCTGCAGGTGCGCTCCTGTTTGCTACGTTTCGCGCGCCGGAATGGAGAGGATTTCGCTGCGATCGTGCCCTCATAAAGGATTCGCGAGTTGGTACGCTTTCAGGTTAACGAGCGCTAACTTGATCGCTTTGACTGTTCTCTTTTTGTTCTTCTTGTACTAAGTGGTGCTAGTTTGGAACAGGGAAAATCGAGTGTCCACTAATTTCGATGATTGGTCATCGTTTGCTTTGCTATGTTATATTTTCTTATCGAGTACAACCCACCTGTACAACAGATTATTTCATTTACAACTTTAGAAGTACTGTAACAGAATTCACCTTTAAAGATATTGTGCAAACTTGTGATCAATTAACGTATAAAGCCAGCACACTAATTTGAAGAATGCCTTGTTCTGCACATAATCATTGTTATTGCCCCCCATATTACACTTTCCCTAGACTCCCCCTCAACTCCCCTTTAACTCCTCCTCTGCCTTTCAAACCAACGAAGTCAAACACCTACCCTCCTTGATCAACCGAATACCCACATCATCCTATCGTCGACTCAAACTGACATGACCCAGCATCGAGCCACCTCCTTCAAGCTTCAAACACGAAACTCGTGACGGTCCTGTTCGAAGAAGCTCTCCCGCCAGGAGATGGCTGGCTCGGGGGGGAGAGGAGAGCAGAAGTAGGCGGCTCGATTACAACGAAGCAAAAGACCTTCTAGAAAAGCATCCCTCGACATAATGTCCATGCTGGTCCCCGTGTCCTCTCCTCCAGCGTTCCGCTGTCTTCCTCCTGAGCTTGACCCGCGGGCCCGCCGGGTTAGATTCCTACGCGGGGCCCCTCGCGCACACAATGCAAGTTATTGCGGCATCCGGAGGAACGGCAGCGGCCGCCGCTGGCGCCAGCGCCGACTACGGCCCACGGGCCGCATAAATCCTGCCAGGGGCCCGCGACCACTCCCCCCTCCTGCCTCTGTCCCCCCACGGATACCTCCTCCTCCGTTGAGGGCCTTTCTCTGGGACCACTTTCAGCCCCCGCGAACGCTGCGAGTTTGGTTTTCTTCGGGTGACTGGAAACGATCCGTTGTCAGTGGGATGATGGAATACGTTTGAGAATGTTTGAGATAGTTGGCTGGTGTTTGATCTTGTAGAGAAGTTTCGTGTGAATTTTTTAATCGTATCCATACGATTTATGTTCGTTATTGGAGATATTAATAATGAATTGTGGAAATTCGTGAAAGTCTTTGAAATCTCATTTGTTAACGGAATGGTTAACGAACGGTTTGCTTTTTTTTCTTAGCTATATCTGATTTCCTGGATTTTGTCGAATGTTCGGTTGAAACTTTTTGAACGGTAATGTTACGGTATAAAAACACGTTATGTTTGTACAAACGCGCGACGTGTGAAACTGAAGGATTTTAAAATCGAAAGATATCCCGGCGTCGGCTTTCTCGGGCTGTCGGTCTGGCTCGCCTTAAGTTATAGCCGGAAGTATTATCCGCTCGCCGACACCGTATTGTTTTCATTTAAGGGTATTAAACCGGCTTATAGCTGGTTGGACACCGGTGCTTCGTTAGCAGCCAGAAACCCCGCCTTTAAATGACTGTCGATACGTGGATACACGCGAACACTGTGACTCTGGAATGCAATTATCCTCGCCGACCGCAGCTTCCCCGCTGGACGAAAGAAAGGAACACGCTTCGCGGAGAACGAGAATAACAGGATTTTCTCTTTGTCGGCGATATATAAACCGATATCGTATTGTAAACGTAATTCAACGCAGCGCGGAAGAATTATTACCGTAGAATCGTTAAGCTTCGATCTAACCGAAAATTATCAACGTTCATTTTTAATTTAAATTCCGAGCACGGATTAAATTCGGAATATTATTAGAGTTAGAGAACGGGGGATTAAAATTGAAAACTTGCGCGGATTAAACGTGGCTGTCGATCGCCGAAAATTCAACGGAAAAAAAGAAGGAGAAGGGGAGCGCAACGAAGATTTAAAATAAATTGCCGAACGCGGAACGGAAAAGCGATGGATGGATGCACGGTTTAAGGGGGCGATCGCTATAGCAAACGATTAAACGCATCGCAGTCTGACGATCCATTAACCTTATCCAATGAGCGGCCGCTAATTAAGGCTATTTATATCGAGGGAAAAAAAAGGGAGGAACGTTTCGACCCTCTTTGCGCTACCCTGGCTACCCTCCACCTACCCCTCGAGCATCCCTCCGAAAGTGGCTGCTGAAAAGTTGGTGCGCCGGTGGTCCGATGACGAGGCAAAGATCATCCACGTGGACAACATATACCGTGAACCATCTCTATCCAATGAAAATTCATGAAGTTTTAAAATTCGTTCCGGAATCACAACGGTTAAATCGTCTCTCGCAGATAACATCTGAGAAGGAAGATCACAGAAAGCGTCGGTGTGGTTCTTCAGAAAAAGATTTGAACCATGTGGTTTGGCAACACCCACTATATATGACAATGGCAGAAATGAATTGATCCAGAAATTATGTAAAAAAGGATTTTTTCCTTTCATTTTTGATGAGTGGATTTTTGAGCAAACTACTTTTATAGATATACAAATTTCTAGCAAAAATATACTTATGGTCGTATTTGATCATAAGGTTAGTACTAAGTCTTTCGTATTTTGTATAAATGTAAATGTAATAGCGTAACGTTGACATGCACAACAATGTATATAGGTTTCTACAGTTTAATAAAAACGAAAAAGCCCCGAGGAAAGTTGAAAAAATTATCTGTACTTTATCGAAGAAAAACGATAACCCTACGATATACATAGAGTTTCCCGATTCGCTTAACCCGGTCACTCGATCCTCCTAATCCATCTTCGAGCCGAAGATTAGACGCTGCAGGAGAAAAAACAAACGGAAATTCTTACTTTCCACGGTTTCCCCAAACGAATTCGTCCTTCAAAAGATAGAACTTATCGGGCGATCTAATATCCCGGCATTCGTCGGCATCAGCGGAAACCGTCGAGTAACGTTTACCGCCACTCAACAGCCCCGATAACCTCCAATATCCACTCCGTTGGCTCCCTTTGAACTCCCGCAAATCATCCTCCTCGCTTCCTCCGCCCCTCGAGTAATAGCCTCTCCTCAAAGAAATAACTCTCTCTCCATCTCCCTCTTTTTCCACGAATCGTCGCGACGAGCAAAGTTCAACCCCCACCCCACCCCCTCCTCGAGGTCTCCTATCCTCGCCGGAAATCACGTTCGAGCGGTTTCCTGGAGCGGGCGAACTCGCGCGCGGCCACTGGCTGCGGGGTCACGGCGAAGTCGGCCACGCGAGTGCCAGAGGAAGAGGACGGAGTCGGGAACAAAGTCTAGGAAGAATGAGCCTGGGATCGCGACGTGGGGTGGGATGGAGGGAGGGAGGATGGAACGAGGTGGAGAAAGAGGTCTCGCCGGATAATATACTTCGCGAAGTACGCTCGTCAAACACAAGCGCGAGCAAGCGGGGCTTGCCGGATATATTAGAGGATGCATCTCCATAAAAGTTGGAGCCGAGCAGCGAGTCAACATCCCTTCGCCTCGCGTAAGAAGGAGGGAGGAGCCGGACCAGCGCGCTTCTCTTTGGCGCGGGGCGGCGCGAGGGTGAAGGGGGGGGGGAGGCTCCTTCTTCCGCTCGAAGCGTTCTTCCGCGGAGGCAAAGAAGCGTCTTGCGGCAGCAATCACCGATATTGAGGGTTTCATTTCGTCCCTGCGCCGGTAAGAGCCTTCGCGTAAAGGGGGCGGGGGTTGCTCTGGAAAAGCGGAGACCGGGATCTTGTGGATTTGCGGGGCAGGGACGAAGGGGGGGAAGAGGGAAGTGCAGCGTGGATCGAGGGGCCTCAGGTCGAGAAGAGTTGCCGGATATGCACGAGCCACCTTCAAGCTTTTATTCCTCTCCAACATCCGCCACGCCAACCCCTCGTTCGCGATGTTGCGGATTCTGTGCGGAGATTTGAAGATCCTCTCGTTTTCTTTTTCTTTTTAGACTTTAGGAGGAACAGAACAGGGGGTTGTAGTATAGTAATTGCGAGCGATTTTAACACGGTTGAGTGTTGCGGCGATGCAGAGATCTTCAGCGCATCTCGGAATTTCTTCTTCGATCGATCTCGCAAAATTCGACGTATGCAAACTGACTAACAAGTATAGGCAGGTTGAACATTGCGTTGAACCAAGAAAGCAATCAATTTTTGCGACGGTCAACGCGTTGAACAATGAATTTGTAAGTGCAATATAAATAATTCAGAGCATTCGTGAAAATCTGCCTGACGGTATTTCCGGTGAGAACAAAGTCGATGAAAATCGCACAGCCAGATCTCTTCTGTTAATTCGTTGCTAGCAGAGTAGACAGAGCAGTTTCCAAAGAGGATTGCATGGTGGTGCACCTTGAAGGGGCCGAAATCCTAAACAGATTCCGCATGTTTACGGAAGATTTATCGGTGCCTCGTCAAGAAGTTAATCCGGCGTTGTCAAACGTCGTGAGACGTCCGGTGGACACCGTTGGGGTCCTCAGGATTATCCGCAAATAATTAGTAATCCGTCGTTTAAATAAAGAATCCACGTCGGTTCTCGGCATTTTTCTCAACTGGAACGAAGATGCCCGCCCAGTGTTTATCGGCATCGGGCAACGTTTGCCTTCAAACCGACGAAAACTTTGTCGAGAACGGCATTGTGTTTTGAACCTGTGTCCTTCGGGATCCTACTGAACGCTGGTATACAATGTTTTGATGGCGTGACTTGTCGGAACAGTACAGTTACCGTTGAACAGCAGATTCTCATCGCAAATCTATACGTTCGAACAGCGAAGATCCATTTGACCTTCTAAATGTTATCATCTAAATACTATTATTATCTAAATACTGTATAAGAGATATAACAATGCCTCCATCTGTTAGACAGCAGAAGACACAAGATATTTACATGTCACACACATGATATGCATACATGCACGCATACGCATATATACGGAGAGAATATATAAACACCGTTTACCTTACATGAAAAAACTGTATTGTTTAAACGAGAGCCGAAAAATAAAGAACGAAATTATCATACTAAAGTTGTCCAAATTTATTATACAAATCACCCAAATAATTTAACAAATATTATTATCTAAATACTTTAATCGAGACGCAGGAATAGTTACTATAAAGGTGAGTATACCTGTTGTAAAAATAAAATTCGTGTAATATTTCGGTAGCCTCTTATTAAAACGCATCATTAAATATTCTTATCTTCTTTATTATTGATTAAAAATCTGCACTGTTATCGTTTACATCAATAATTCCGATGTTACGTTACACACGTGCAAGATTTATTGCATAAATTGTGTCGTTAAAAACCGGTATACCCACTTTTGTCTCTCACTGTAAATATGCAATCTATCAACGCCCAAGAATATCAAATCTCTCACAATAGTAATAGCAGTCCCACGACAGTAAATCAACACCGCTTCCTTCGATCCAACGAACCTTCGATCCACTTCCCACGAGCTCGTAGCGCAATTCCAACCATCGGCCAATGGAACGAAAGCCCAGTAGCTAAAAAGGATCCACGCTCCCCTGTGGTCCGCGGACACCCCGGTGATTTAGTAACAGGGCAGCGTTCAAACGGACTCGAGGACAGTGGCGACGAACAATTTGGCCGCTCGGCAATAATTCTCCGCGCGTTCTCCGCCGAGATTCTTGCATTAATTAGGCGTACCACCAGCAGCAGCAGTAGCAGCAGCAGTAGCCAGGAATCGAGCAGTCGTGGAAGTTAATCTCTAGGTAAGGAGTGTTCGGTCCTGCGAGAGGGATTAACGTGCTCCCTTCGCTCGAAGCAGGAAGGGACCAAGGATGAAGATGAGAAGGAGGGGTAGGAGGAAGAAGGAGCTCGACGGTTTCCTTGGTCCACGGGGGTGAAAACCGGGGGTGGTTGGTAGTCGCGCGAGGCTCGCTGCACAGCCTCGGTGCTCCCTTAATCCGTATTCATCAGCAGTTATAGGCACGAGCTAAGGGGGTAAGGGGCTAATCCGGCTGATCCGCGCTCAGCCGACGCTCGCCCCGCCTCCACGGTACTGGGTCATCTCTAAAACGCGTTATACACCGGTAGCTGCGAAGTACCAGCGAGTAAACGCCAGACCGACTGCGAAACCGACTCTGTCATCCTCTTCCAGCTTGCTCCCTCCTTGGAAGGTCTCCCCCCTTTACAGTTTCCCTAAGGCTTAGAAGAACGTAGAACCGTCCGTCGCTTTGATCAACCGTTTCCTTATTTCTACGATGTCGGCTGCCGACCGATTTGTGTCAGGGTTCTTCGAGAAATCCGAGGACATTGATGTGAGCTGTCGATGAGCCATGAATAAGTACAGTATCTGAAGGTACCTGTTCAATAATACGAAAATACGAGAACTGCTTTGTGCATGCACAAAGAATAATTGTATATAGATACACAGTCACCCATCTTAGTGCTAACCGCGACCGACGCAGCTTAACTTTCATGATCGGACGAGAATCGATGTTTTCTGCGCAATATAATTGTTGACAAATATATGTTTCACCCGTTCACATAAAGTTCTCATTGGCAACTCAATAATAAACGTTTAATTACAGCGACGACTGACGAGAACAAGATGTCCCCTCGATCCTCTCCTCCCAATTCACAACTTAAAACTACCTAATACCATACGAAATCTCCAATTCTTCGCTTAATCCGCGAGAAACCTTTTTCTTCGCCTCGCAGCGGCGAGAAATCGTGTCGCTTCGGCTGCCACGGAAGTTGAACGCACTTGTCTGCCGGCAAAAGATAAACCGGATACGCGCACGCGTCCTCGTCTCTCCTGTCCTATCCTTCCACCCCTTACCACCCCATTCCACCCCTCGAGTATGTTACTTGCTGCGATACCCGCGCGATCGCAAGAGGACACGAGGGGGGCGGAGGAGACACGGTATCGCTGCGATAGGCGTCGCGACGCCAGGCGAGGCGAAGCGTCGTGCCGATAAATCAAATTGACTGGTGCGACGTCGAGCGCAGCCAGGATCCAGCGCTGGTCCAGCTCCTCTCCCTCCCTCTCGACCACCCCCTCCGGCCAGAACGAGCGACCGTCCATATATACAACGTGTCCAATCGCAAATCCCTTTAATTCGTTCCTTGCAGTATAAGTTTAATCCGAATTAAACTGCACGGGACGGCACATAAATTCGGAGCAAAGGTCGAGCATTAAAAGGAGCGGCTCTCGTCCAACCCCTCGCCCTCCCCGCCCTTCCCCCAACCCTCCAGCGTTTCGTATGCTGTTGCTGTTGCGACGACCGATCTCGTTCACCACCGATCCTGGTGATCGTTAAGTGTCACGCACCCCGAATCCGTGAAATCGGTTGGTTGTACAAGAAAGAATGATAGTCCGCCGGAAAATTGGTGTTCTCGATGGTGCCAGGATCACGGGAAAACGAGGGTTAGTTGGAGTTATTCGATAGAGATGAATTGGAAAGAGAAGTTATGGCATTTACCGGGAATTTTAACCGATTTTGCGATTCTTCTGGATGTTCGTCCTTTGCACGGAAGCGTTTGATTAGTTTGGCGCAATCTAACGTATGCTATGTCGTTTCAGGAATGAATTGCATCTGCTGGATACTAAATCTTTATTTATGTTACCGTTGAAATTAACGTGGAAGTAAGAAATTGTAATCATTATTATGTTATATATACGGGTCAAAATAGATTCTTTGGTATGCACATAAAAAATGCTATCGGTTGGCGAACGCTTCGTTTAAAAGTAGGAAAAGAACAAAAGAAATCTAGTTCCGGTGCCGTGGTTGTTAATATTAGAAATATTAACTAAAATATTTATTATTCAAATATAAATAACGTAATTAGTAATATTAATATTAGGGTGATATTAATAACTCTATTTATACAGTTATGTTGACCGTATTGAGTGATATGTTGTAGGAATAATCAATGTCTTAATAATAGATGCATTAATTGATGCATCGACGCAAAATTTATGAAGAATTTCATAACTTCTATACTGCAATATAAGAAAATATTTCAATTACTCGGACTCTGAATTCCAAGCAACTCTTTGACCGCCTTCCTGTTAAGTATTTGAATCCCCGGTTACAGTTCGTTAAAAGTCATTGATCCAATTATTGCGAAGAAAACGAGTGCTAATTTTAAGTTTCTTAAAATCGGGAACGGAGTAAATTGGGTATCGAGTTCCCGACGTTCGTACGAGTGAAACGTTCGACCTTTCTTCCTCCGTCGATGTCGCGAAAAGCGGAGCGCAGCTCGCTATAAAATCGGTTTCGCGTCGACGAGACGGCGAGGCGCGTTCCGCGAAATTCGCTGACGTTCCCGAAAACGATCAAGTTGCATTACACAGGAAGTACAAGTTTCTGCATTAGTACACGAGGCCGTGCCCAGGAAACAGGAAGCAGCGTTGCGAAACGTAGCTAGTATTTGGATTTCGATGTGGTAAGCAGTAGTCGAAAACTCCCGTAGTTCTGGTGACGCTGTCGCTCCGCTACGTCGTATCCAATATTTCAAGCTGCATTTCAACCGAAGAGAGTTCCTCTGTCCCGTTCGCGAAAAATACGGCCAAACTATCTGCAAAATGCTACAATCTACTCGTTTCATTCGTATCGAACAAAATTCTGTATCGATTGATTGTTTATTCAGCATTTTAATCTGTCATCTTGCAGAAACATTTTTCAATTTCGTTGATAAAATATTTAACAAGCAAACAACACGTTTAATTGAATTATACCCTAATTTACTCGTATTAATTATTTTCTTCTGCAAATTTTCTCGTCATATAAATACAGTTAAAGCTATCGAAAACCTTTACAATATTAAACAATCCAGCTCATCGTTACTCTAAATTATGTTTCAATTACAATTACCCTTTTCCATTAATCTTTACACGTCACAAAAATTCTGTAATCCATTACAAAAACTATCACAACGCACCATGGTGCGGCACAATTTGACGCACCATGTCAAATTTTACTTTATCTGAAAATGACTATAATATGAAGAGATAAATCTAAAAAATTTTATTTGCTAAAAATTACTTTTTACATAACAATTAGAGTTAATTATTGCTGTTTTTATTATTTTCCGAAAAAAATAACTATGCATTTCATCCCGCACTTTTAGCATATATACAAGAAAATTTCTTAGCACTCAAACGGTTAAACTCACGGCCGTGCGAAGCGAAATAGCATCCCTCTCGAAGAGCGATACGCGTACACGCCCTTTCCCCGCCGCGATCGAAGAGTGTTCGTCCCCGGCCTGACGACGGCGTGTGGAGAATGATCATCAAACAACGTGTAGCGAATGGCCGTAATGAGTGTGACACGCGCGTATCGCGCGCGATTCCTCGTCCAGATCGCGAGGGGTCAGGACCGTGTCCGCGGCGACGACCACCGTCGACGACACTAGGGTGGCTCCGCTCGTCCTTTGTGCAGTTTATGGGCTCGACAACGCGTTATGATTATTCACGGGGTTACTGTGTTTTATTGCTCGCCCGGGCCTGCCGTCGACGGACGCGTCCAAGGTGTTAAACCGTGTCATCCGAACGAGCGTCGCGACGCTTGCTCGATGATCCCCTTGTTATGGGGTTTGTTCGGGTTCCGATCGATGCGCTGGATTCTGTACTGCAATCGTGTTCGCGTGATATGTTTAACACTTTGGGATTAAACATGTCCCACCTTTTCGATGCACGGTAATGCATGGTGGGACATTTTTAGACCCCACCTCTGAATATTTCAATAACTGCATGGGCTTATAGTTCGTCTTACTTACGTAAAGCAGTTGGTAATACCGTAAAAAAATGAATATATGTAAAGAGAATATACTCTCTTCAAGAGTTTATGTCACCCGATAGCGGCCTCATCGAGTAATCGAAAATAATAAATAAAACAGAGGAAAGAATACATGATAATAAAAGTTATTAAGAATAAATCATTATAATTCAGTTATCAGTTATCAGTTAAGAGTTTTAAAAAAGAAACGAATAATTGACTTTAATTGTCGTTTCTTTTATTTTACAGAGAAACAAATTTGGTTAGTTATTCTGTCAACTGCGTAATATAAATTAATATTATATATATATATACAGGTTCGCTTGTTTTGGCAAGTTTCTAAATTGTCAGTACAGATTAGTACAGGTTTGTTTAATTTATAAACGCAACAAAATTTCTGTGCAACATGAGTCTATTTATTCTCTGAAATCCTGTGCCTTCAAAGAGTTAAACGGTGACGGTCGTTGGGTTTATACAGGGTGAACCAATTAACTCGGTCAACTATCATCAACTATTTTCGTAAACATCGAATACATTCAAAGTGATAAGATTCTAGTGGACCTTCAGAGCGATGTCATTTGATCGTATTTATGCTTGTATATACTTTTATTTTGAGGTAGAACATTGTTTTATGGTCTGCAAATATTAATCAGCACAGAATGCAAATTTTGTTTATCATACCATTCCTTATAGACTAGTTAGTTTACTTTCGTTGACTCTTTGATCTTGAACCTTTGTCCGCTACAATACCTGTCTATTCCTTTCGTTAGTTTCACTTCGCGACACATCTACTAGCTACGATTCTCTGTACAAGAAGAAGGGCTATGTACTCATCGACTGGCCAAACTCATAGTTTCCTTCAATAAACACACAAACACAACCCCGTACATCAAAGATCTGCAAAACAAAAACTCAAAACCTGCCAACACAGTAAAGAGTACAACACACAGAAATGTCGCGAAATCGCATATCTGAAATTATAACTAAGTAATCATATGTTGGATACCCAACTTACTCATCCCCGTATCATAGATAAACTCAACACCCTTACTCATTATTGGGAATGGGGTTTTATATTGCTGAATGAAATAAACTCTTATTTGTGAAATAATACTTAGACATTTATTAATACTTTTATATAGCACGAGGAAGGGCAATTATGACCACACCTAGCGAGTTTTGTCACAAGACTAGCAGAACGCAGTGGTCGAAATTCTTACAACCCCGTCCGGGTCCTTCAGCCCCATTGTTCTGTTTCTCGATGTTTTCGAACTTTCCAAAATGCCAGATGTGGCTTAGCTTCTTGGAAGAAGCCCTTGAGAAAATACGTTAAGAGAAAGCTGGTTTATGGTTAATTTTTGCTTCGTAGTATTTCTGTATTCAATTTCCAACACTCATCCCCGTATCATGGACAAACTCCTTACCCTTACTCATCCTCTTGCTCATCGTCCACATCCCCACTCCACTATCCCAGCCACTTTCCCTGTTCGTCACATTATCCCTTATAAGAGCCGTCCTAAACAATATTGCCAGAATCTCCGTGAATAGTTGTCCAGTACGCACGTTAAAACATAATAAAGACTTGCAAGACGTCCTCCGAAAAGTGTTGTTAAATTCTTTCCTCATTCGGAATCCAACACATAACTAAGTCACACGTATCAAACAAATCGGTGAAGTCACACCGATGCTCTGACACAACCGCATCGAAAGAATTTCCAAAATTCCCGCAAAGGGTCCCACGAGCATCGCGAAGGGCCAACAGCTATGCCGTCCGGTATTTCGAACGTGTTCCCAATCAAGCCCGTCCCACGCGTCGGGCCAAGGTACAGCGTTATTGAGAATATTGGTATCATATAGAGGAGAGAGAGGGAGAGAAAGGGAGAGAGAGAGAGGAGAGTGCAGGCAATAATACGGCAGGGCGATCATCTGAAACCCGCGGGGCTGACATAGCTGGTCTCATTCGTCGCATATCGACGATGTCCGGCGGCCGATATGAGATATCGTCCAGCGAAGCGGTAATCCACACGCCATGGCGACGGTAAACGTATATATTGCCGCGATATTTCATAAGGGGCATGCCGCGTAACGTCACACCCCGGCGACGATTTCCAGCCGACACGTATCCGGCCGACTTCCGGCGAATTTTTAGAGAAACTTCGTCGCGTGACGGAATCCGCTCGAGGCGGTCGAGCCTCGAAGGTATCTGTGCTGTGACCCTAATTCTTGATAATTCATGGTTACTATCAGTATGGTTGTTTAACACGTTGAACGCCACAGGGGTGCCCATGGTGGCGCCACTAAATTGAGCGTCGGTCACAGTCAACAAAAAGATATTGATACGGATAAGCATTCACGCGTAGACTAATTAATTACACGTAATCTACATTTACACATTTTTTTTGGTTTACACTGATAAATATTTTTGATTATTCTTAACACGTTGAGTGCCCGGGGGGGGGGGAGGGTCACTGGTGACTGGCACGTTCAGATTGGTAGAAATATACATAATTTGGACAAATGACAATACTTATCAATTTTTCATTATTACCATCGTTAATGCAATGGTGAGAAGAAATTAATGCAGTGTAAAATCTATAAAAATAGTTTCGCACTGGAACTTATTTATTGTAGGTAACATTTCAATAGTATACGTATCGTATAATAAATAGAAAATTCATCGTGGTGCCATGGGTAAACCCTGTAAAATTGGCGCGGCATTCAACGTGTTACAGGAAACAGGGAAGAAAGGACATTCTTCTTCTGTTTTGGTCTTTTTTATGTCTTTTTTAAGCCCAATTCTTACGTTTCTCTAATTGTGGGTGTACACTTCGCAGATGTAGGAAAAGTACAATTTTATGGATATCGATCATTAATTTTATCACGTTTCGAAGCGTACAAGTAGCCTTCGACGGGGAAAATTTTATAAATGGATAAACAGAGTGAATGTTGATGAAACAGATGTACAATAAAATGGACACAGACGAACGTTTCCATTAGTAAATCACTAGGCACTTGGAAGTTTCGTGCGAAATATTTATTATGACAACCTTTGGGTGTGATCTTAAAGAGAAAACTCAATTCAGTATTCTCTGTTACACGAATAATTAATTTGCTGCTGTTTTTACGTTGATTCAGACCGATAAGCTCTCCATTTGTGTAACTGTCACATAAATTTATCCTCGTTATAAGTATATATCAGGGTGAAAAAACTGTTTCGTGAACAAGATTTTTCTTCGTAGTAAGGGTTGGAAATGAAATGGGAACCGAAGTTCTTCACGGGCCCTTCGATCTGGACGTATCGTGAAAGTCCTCGACCTCTGTCGTCGACAGGACGAGATAAATTTGGCCGCGGTCGCAGGAGCATACGTCTCACAGCGTGGGCTCATCTGGTAACAACGATGCAGATGTACCCCTGCGTTTCTCTGCTCGACACGTTCATCAATATCGCGGTAAACCGTCGGGCCCTGTCAAACTTTTCGCCCGTCCTCGAACGCCGTCGATTAAAATTATTTATACGCGCGTGTCCCGTGCGTGGAGCCACGTTCGAAGACAAAAGACGGTCCCCAGAAGAGACAGGGGGATACACGTATCCCAATAATTATGGGGTTATGTAAAAATTTAAAAAAAACTCGTGTAAAAATGACTGTATAAATAATTATACGTTCAGTGGAAAGGTACCGTCGGTGGAGTCTATAAGACGGGTGCACAACAGGAACTAAAAAAATAAACCGCAAACCTTCAGGCGACAACTTAAAATGGTCAGAAAGAGAGAATTCATTATTCCCGAATGATTTTGGTATGTAATGTTTTCCAGGTAAAAATAAATATTTTTTACCCCAACAAAAAGTTGTTCCATTTCAGGTAAACGAAGAATTTTCTCGCAATTAAACTATAATTCTCAAGTTTTTCACAATTTTTCACCCTTTCTGAAGTAATTTAAGAATTCCGTTCTTCCAGACGCTATGCGTATCGTATACACGCACCTTTGTTTTCGAATATTTTTTTTTTCAACCTTAAAATGCATTAACGCGAACATCGGGTTCTTTCAAACGGAAAAATCTACACCCTCTTTTCCAAGCGTTACCTTAGATAATTTCCAAGATTGCTCGGTGGATCTATTTCCGTAATATCCCTATTTACACTACTCAACAGCTCGCATCGAACGGCAACGCACAATTAATAGGCGCTGAAATTTGCCCCCTCCCCCCCCCCCCTCTCGACCATTTCAAGCTTCTTGATACTACTCGTAATCATGGTCGACGATCTTGATGGTACGCTTCCATATCTTATGATACTTATACATATTTAAAAAAAGAGAAACAGAGTCTCTTCTACACGAACTCGTTAACTTTCCGCGAGGATCGTTTCCATCGCGATCGCGATCGAGCCTCGTTAAAATTAGACGCAAACATCGCGGGCACGGTTCTCTCTCCTCCCCCGAACCCCCCTCTCCCACCGTTATCCTTATCGCTTCCCGGGGATCAGTGTTAACTTAATTGATGGGCCGTCGGCCGTAGAAAAGCCGACAGGGAGTTTTCTCACGTGTTCCCGTGGCGCATCAACGGATACTCGTGGTAAATCCTGTTATCTCGCCGCGCATTACGAACGCGTTCGCATAAAGTCCCTTTCAGCCATAATCGGGCCGTGGTGTAACATTTCTATCCCGGAACGCCTCAAGAGCCGCGGCGAGAAAAGTACACAGAGATGGAGGAGGAAGAACAGCGGTAGGAAGAAGAAGATAAAGAAAAAAGCAAAAGAGTATGAGAGAGAGAGAGAGAATGAGAGAGAAGAAAGGTAGAGAAAGAGAGAGTGAGTAAGAGAGGAAGGGTAGAGAGAGGGATAATGGGAGAAAAGGTAGAGAGAGAATGAGAGAGTGAGTGAGAGAGGAAGGGTAGAGAGTGGGAGAATGAGAGGAAAGGTAAAGAGAGAGTGAGAGAGTGAGTGAGAGAGGAAGGGTAGAGAGAGAGAGAATGAGTGAGTGAGGAAGGATAGTGAGAGAGAGAGAATGAGAGAGGAAACCTAGAGAGAGAGAGAGAATGAGAGAGGAAACCTAGAGAGAGAGAGAGAGAGAGAAAAGGTAGAGAAAAAAGAGGAATGGAGGAAGAAGAAAAGGATTCGCGAAGCTTCGCTGCTCCCCGGAGACGAGCAGGTAGATCGGCGATAATACGAGGAAGAGAGGCCTAATCGGCGAACACGTACGAGCCGGCCGATTTATCAAACGAATGCATTCTAACGCGCTTCCCGGCCGCGATCTCCGCCATACAAAAGCCTTATCTTTTATCGTACATTAAGTCGCATTAAATGGGCCGCGCTCCTCCGGGGGCCCTCCCTACAGGGAGAACACTCGTTGAACCCTTAATTGCTGGCTTACGCTCTTAAGCACCTTTGCTCGCGACCTGGAGGTCTCGTTGGTTTTCGGTGACGGAAACGCGGCGGCTGATTTTGTAAGCTTGGCCGTCTGGATGCATCGAAGATACAGTTTGATTGAAAAAGATAATACATTGAAGAATTACATTTTCTGAAACGTGTTACGCTTGAAGTAAGAACGAAGCACGATTAATTATGTCCATAACTAATTTTATCCACTATAAAACTCTGCCACGTGCCTATTATTTTCTGTATAAGTAGCTTTCAGTTTCCTGATAAAGAAGACTGAAGTACAGCATTCTAAACCTCATAAAGATTCGCGTTCTCTCACTGACTATCGCCTATGTACTCCAACTTTCTTCGCCCAAACAAGAAGTTTCTTCGATCGTTGTTCCGTCATCGCAACCTCGAACGTTTCCCTTGGTGTACCCCTACGAAACGAGACCGGGAGAACGTTGTTGCCGATGAAAAACGCGGGAATTAAAGGGTTAACCGCAGGGCGGTTCGCCAGGCCACCGCGACCGAACACAATAACGCGATCCCGGGCCTGCACGCGGTCGCGCCAAAGCGGGCGAAGGGCCGACAGAGAGCAAGAGAGAAAGAGAGAGAGAGAGGGAAAGAAACAGAGATAGAAGGAAGGACAAGCTGGAGGGAGAAGGAGGGTGAGAGGGAGGGAGTGAAAGACAGACTGAGATAGAGGAAAATTCAAACTGGAAAGAGAGGGAGGGAGAAAGAGAAAGAAAGAGAGAATGAGATAGAGGAAAGGGCGAGCTGGAGAGAGAGAAAAGGAATGACCAAACACGGGAAAAAGGGAGAAAGAGGGGCGGTGGGCCGAGGGTCGGGGGTCAGTCGTATTAATATCGCGTATCGGACAGCCACGGCCGAGGCAGCAGGGCCGTCCACCAGGCCGATATGAAATCATCGCGCTGGACCGAGGGAGTGCTTCGCAAATAGTACGGCATAATTGGAATCCATCCGGCAAACACGGCATCGGCCGTGCTCCAATCAATCTGTCGCGGTGCTCTCTTCGTCCTTCCTTCCTTCCTTCCTTCCTTCCTTCCTTCCTGCCCGTTTCCCTCCGCGCCGCTGGTACGCTCGTAAAAATCGCGATTGACACGGCCAAGGAACCCGCCTGGATTTGTAATTAATCGGTCCCGAGGACCGACTATGAATTTTATGACGGCCCGGCAGTAAAGATTGCGCGACGCGACGATACGAGAACGATACGAGACCAGACAGGGTTTTTCGTGAAAGGTTGTAGGGCTGAAAAGGGGTCGGAGGGGAGGGGAGGGGGGGAGGTTATGAACGCGGTCGTTGTCGAGTCGACAACGAATATATCTTTCGTCGGCGGAACTCGTGCGAGAGGAACCCTTGACTCTCGCGTCCACCGATCGTGTTCTTATAACGTCTTCCTTTCTCAGCGATTCCCGAAATTAATAGCCGGCTAAGTGGCGGTTAAATTATTGCCTCGTAAATATCTCCGCGCCCTCGAGCAGCCCCGGCCCCGTTTTCGTTCCGCTCTCCGTGTTCCTCTCTTCGTCTCGCTTGCGCGCGGGGCCTCCGCTGGCGCGTCGCGAAGAGGGTGCAAACGTCCCCGAGATTCTGCTTACTCCGGAACAACCACCCTGTTTGCCGTGGACCTCGAGCTGGTAACTAGACACCCTTGGCCGTATCTCTGGATCGGTATATCTGGACCAGAGGTGGAAGGTTGGTCGGTGGGGGATGTTCCTTGGGAATAGTGGAGTCCTTTATTGAAGTATTTAGGTACTTGTTTGTTTGGTCGAAGAACGTCCTCGAGCTACGAGTAGTAAGGAAACTTGAAACGTTTCTACGGATTTATGTGAAATTTTGTGGCACCTAACACTGAAAAGACGAAACAAATCGCTGTTCAGTTAACGTTTCGTGCGATCCGAACAATCGCCTCCCCTCGATGATGTTCAGTAGCAACAGAATAACGTCAAGGCGCGTCAATTATTTTTTCAACCCCAAGAGATAACGCGGAATTCCGCACGCACACCTATCTCACACGCTTAATTTCCCTGAATCGTTATTTCCACTCGTCCCCGTTCGTGAATAGCTCGCTCGTTTCTGTGGAAAAAAAAAATTGACGAGACAAAGAAAATCCAGCGGAGCCCGGAATATCGAGAATTTCCTCGCGCCGGGGGAAACCGCGTCTCGATCGAGTCGCGAGATGAAAACGTCCCCTCTGGTGCCGTGCGACCAATTAGATCGAATGCTCGACGGAGCTCGGCTTAATTATCTCCCCGCGTTTCTACGATGCTTTACAATCGGTTCACGTGCACACGAGCAGCGGGGCATCGCGAAAAGGCTACTCTCACAGCAGACGAGGGCACAATGGCCCCGGTTATGAGCGTACGCCGCGCTCCGAAAGGAAAACCACTTATTATCTCACTGTCAGGAGGGTGGTCGATTGCGCCGCATCGGCAGGAACGGTAACGAGCGCAGCAATTACCGCACTCTTTCATAGAGAGATAGCGAGGAACCAGAAAGCCGGCCGTCTTGGCAGAACAATGGCTTCGCGTTTCGAGCTTTCGCGTCCGCTATCGAGACCATTCCGCGTCGTTGCCGCCGCTTGTTCGACAATTTCTAAACGAGTCGCGATGAGGCCCCCCCCTAACGTGGAAGAAAATTCTTTTGGCCTGGACGTTGAAATTCGCTATGCGTTTTATAAACTTTTCGATCGATTCGTTAATTGCAAAAAGATCTTGCTTCGTTTAACGACAAAGCGTTGAGAACAGCTGGAATAAAAGTTGTGGCTAGGATAAAAGTTGAGATTAAATTCAACCGAACAAGTAAGTTCGAATAAACATTGAGAAAGCACGAATGAACCAAGAAGACATAACTTGTAGGGCCTTCTGTATTTGTCAGCAAAATGTACTCCAGTATTATACGTGTCAGCTGTACAATACAAAAATGTAATCTCTAAACTAAACCTTTCGCAGACTCTAACCCTCCCAGAAGGTGACGAACAAAGTTCCTCCACCGAAACACGAACGAAATCACCCAAGGATTAACCAGACTCTGTCTACGATCATCCACAGAGGTATATATCCACGGCTAGGATTCTCTCGTTGAACGAACGCAGCCAGCGCCAGCCAACCATCGGCTTCATCCACCCCCCCCCCCCAACCCTCTGTCGCGGCCGCCCTCGCCAACCTTCTTCGCCACCTTCACCGGTGGTTTTCTTACGGCGACGCCGCCAGGACAATAATTCCAACAATTAGATCGCGGCTATACGTTACCAGCTTTTTTCCAGCGAGAGGGTGGGCCCGGGAGCAAAAGCGACGAGGGCCGCGGCTGCAGGGTGGCGGCCAAGGGGCAGGAGGGGGAGGTTACGGAGATCCCCGACGCAAAGGGGGATGGGGAACATGGCCGCACAGGCTCGACGTCTCCACCTTTTTATTGTGAGCGCCAGAGGCAGAAGGCAGAATGTCTGTCTGCTGTGTCTCGCACGCCTGTGTGTGTACGCGCGCGAGCGAGCGAACGAGAAAGAAGAAGAAGAAGTAGAAGAGCAACGGCGGCAGTAGGACGAGAAACAGTAGGAGGAGGAGGAGAAGGAGGAGGATGCAGTAGAAAGAGAGGATCGCGGCACACAGCAAGTAAATATCGCGAGGGAACGAGAAAGCGAGCGAGCAAAGGGAAAGCGAAACCAACGAAGGTGACAAAGAGAGATCGCGCGAGCGGGGGAGGGAGGGAGGGTGGGACACAGGAGAGAGGACTTCGCGGAGGAGGTTGGCAGCCAGCTCCTCTGACTGGCTGGTTGGCCGCGGAGCAGTCCTCCTGCACACTTATTCGCCTGGTCGTTGCGGCGGTAGTCGCGTTTATTTATCGGCGGTTGCCGTTGAGTGGCGCTAGCGCGGCATTTTAATTGCGCTCTTATAGCAGCACCGTGCGCGCCCGTCGGGCCCGCTGCTGGCCCCGCAGAGGTCCCTCCTCGCAACCCCGCCCCGCCACCCTCTTTTGCGGACGCGCCGCATGCCGCCTTCGCTCGGGCCCTCCCCCCACCCTCACGAACGTCGCCGCGCACCAAATCGCCTGCTCCGCTTTGGTTCTCGTCCTGCACATGTCGCGGCGAGCACGTACTTCTCTGTGTGCTCGACGTTCGTCGTGGTCGCTCCCTTTTCACCCAGTCTAGCGGGGCCCCTCTTTCCCCTAGGGGGCACCCTGTGTTCTCGCTGCCGGTGCTACGCGACCGCGATGCTGACGTGGGAAATGAAGGTGCTGGATCGGGCAGCGAGACGGACCGAATTACCAGATTGACTGTTTTTTTTTTTCTTTGTTCACGACTGGCGCCTGAAGGCGCTTATACCCTTCTCTGTAGCGCCTTAGGTGTTCTGCAACGATGGCCGCTGGCTGTGGGAACTGCAAATGTCGGGGTTGTTTTCGGTTATGAGATGATTCTTGATATCGTACGATATACAACGATATTCGCTTTGGTCCTTTCGTTAAAAAATTTCGTCCATCGTAAAATAGTCGCAATATGGAAGATATGCAACTTGTTGTAAATGTCTATTTTTACTAGCATACCCCCTTAATGTCAGGATTGTGCTTTATACGAATTACATGTTTGCGTACAATAGTTCTAATTATCTAGCTCTGTGATTTTAAAATACTAGAATATTTTGTGTATTTCTCTATTTGCATACGTTAATGAAAGAATCGTTTATATAAGATACAAACCAAATCGCGCTTTAGGATAGTAGATATCGCTCGGCCGCGGAAAAATCAACAACCAAGCAAAAAAAGACACTTCAACCCCTAACGTAAAGCGAAAAAGAGCAAGTGCCGCTAATTTCTCCGCGCGACAAAATTCTGGAGCACTCGTTCATCATCCCGCGGCGAGTATACTCGGCGCGTAGGCGGTCAACCCTTTCTTCGCCGCGCGATTAACCATGCACAACGAACACCGTCGCGCGTGTATACGAGTGAGAGTGGCTGCGCGGAGACGCGCGCCTCCCCGAAGGCTTGTGTCCGGCGTATTTCAGCCGGGTTATCATCGCCAGATCTACAGGGACCGCGCGAGAAATTATTTATTAGCGCGGGACACCTCCTTCGTCGCCCGCAGCGGGGCGAAACGGAGTTCTTCCGCCCGCGGAGCAGCGTCGTAAAAAAGATTAACGAGCGTCTGACCAACCCTGACGCCCGGGAAGGAGCGCGAAATCGCGCCGGAAAGGGGACCGCGGGCGCGAAACGAGCCGAAAGACGCGATGATCGCAGCGGGACGCGCGGGATCCCGCTTCCCTTTTTCATTCCCCGGTTCCGCTTTGCGACACTATATTTCAGAAATTGAATCCTCAGCCAGTGGCTTAGGATGAACTATTTGAACTTTGAACTATTTCATTGAAATTATGAAGTTTAAAATGGCACAGATAGGTATACTTTTGGATATCTCGCAAAAAGTGACACAGCAATTATTATTACATCCTTACAAAAGTTATGTAAATATAAAACTGGAATTTATATGTAGGTATATATATATGAACAATAGTAGCAGGAAGTACGGAGAAAGTTAATAGTTTGAAATTTTCAGTATACTTGTATAGGCCTGGATCTATTAAAGATCTTCGGATTCAATTGCTCAATCAGTGTGAAAAATTGAGATTATTGTGTTTCACTGGAAAAATTCTGCGACAAACAACAATTCAAAACGTTAAAATGGTAATGACGAAACAAGAATACACTTACATGTGAAGGATTAAGATACCTAGTAAAAAATTAAAATTATTATGTTTCACTGCAGAAATTCTACGACAAATAAGAATTCCAGAACGGCTGGTAAAGTCGAGCGATCCGTTTATCACACGGATTCGTCTAAGTTGTTTCACCTTGCGCCGCTGTGGCATGACTCGAGGACCGTTTAAAACGCGTCGCGCTTGTGCGCCCGGTAATCCCGGTCCCCGGGCATTATCGTCACCCCAGGGACGTTCGACGTTGGCCGAAGAATTTTCGCCAAGGAAAATATTTGTCGGGCGTGTCCGGCATCGTGTATAAACAGATCGACGGCGACGGGAAATGCGATTGTGCCGAACAGGTACCGAACCCGTTAATGTCCGCGCCCCTTGTTCCCGCGCTGTCGTCGCCCCTTCTTAAACAGAATTTAAGGGTTTCCGTTCCATTGGGAACCCTCGAGCAGACACGGCGTGTATTTCAGGTTTCACGTGAACGGGTTCCAAGATGAAATCTTTTTTCCTCCATGGCCACCTTTGGAAAAGGGTGTGGTTCGAGAAAGAGTATCGCGTGCCGAATGCATGGTAATATGCAAATATGCACGAACGAAAGTGAAATTTTTATCAATGTAAACGAAATAAGTCAAAGTCGAATTAGGGCAGTGTACATAGTCTTTTGGCAACGAAGTGACCCACCAGCAACGACACAGAGGACAATGTTATTATCAAACTAGGTGTCTTCCTGTCGCAGTTGCAAAATTAAAAATGGCCAATCGAATAAACGTTGTTAAAAGACTCACCTCGAGGTTCTGAAATTTTTTATCTATTAACCGTTCTTTCCAATTTAGGCATCCTTACATTACAGAAAATTCCGTTTCTTTAGCTGTATTTGTAACAATTCGTATTTACTCTTGGAGGTCACCTATGAATTATTTTGAGTACTAAATACTCCCGATCGAAGTGCTTGGCGTGGACGACGCTCTATTAGCAACCCCAATACAAGAATATCGATCAGTTCGACGTTCTTCGAGCTCCAGTAATTTTTAATCCCCGCCCGAAGACGCCACCAGGACGATGGGGTGGCGAGGGAGAACGGAAACGAAGGAGGCTCGAAATTGCGAATCCCGGATGATCGTGGGAGCGTCGCAGAGGATCCACGAGGATGGCCTATAGATCGTCACCCGGTGACGAGCCGTCAAACATTCCTAGGCGTCCTGGTCTCGCCTCTTTCTCGTCTCTTTGTGAGGGGGGGCGCGCGGTCGCGCTACAAATCCGGCAAACTCTCGCGAACGACGTCTCTTGAATAATTCAGCGAGGCCGGTCGCGGTGTCCTACGGGAGCACGGCCGTTGATTGCCTCGGGAGAGCGTGATCGGCTCGCGCTCACAGTCAGGAAATTCCCCGAGATCCGAGCACCGTACGCAGGCCGCCGATTCAAAAGAATTCGAATTAGGATACGCGGTGATGTGGGAATTCTCCGATTTTTCGCCTTTATCGCCGGTTGCATAGCAATAGCTGATAATTGGACGAAATCTTTCGGTCTTATCGTACGAGCCTTGACGATCGAGTTGTTTCCTATCCGATTGTATAGAAATCCGATTGTATAGAAAACTGGGGTAAAAAAATATAAAAACAGCAAAAGTTTTAACTTTTTATTTTTATTTTATGTGTTTTATATTTATATATATATATTATACTTCAATACTTATTCCATTGAATTCCTTTTAAAATTCCAATTTAAAATACTATTTAACTTTAAGAAAAAGAGCGTCACCCAAATATGGGTGACGTGGCGACGAACGTGTTAAAACCGCCACTATCTCGAGGGGAAAGAAAGGAAGAAAGAAGTGGAGCACAATTAAGCAGCTGAAAAACAGCTTCCGCGATTAGTCGACGCAATAAAAACGCTCCTACCTTGGAACAACAACAACACCCGCAGCGGTCGGGCTTTTCAGCAAGCGTTTCTTCGAGTTTCCGCCGTGAACCCAGCCGGCTGCACGCTACTTTCACGGGGTAATTGTAATTTATCGTCGGGAACGGCGTAGCGGCGTAATAATCGAGGTAGTCGAGCGCGTTAATAGGATTCAGGCGTCTTGCACGCTCGCTAACGCGCGGCCCGATGCATCGCGTGCGTTCCCGTTAAAGCGACGCACAATCGTATCTCGCGAGAGCAGATCCACCGGAAGCGTTCGACGAAGACTCCGGGAAGCGTCCCCGGCTAGGAGGAACGAGATCCATTCGGCTCGCGAACAGGAGAGATCGAAGATCTTGGTCTCCGGTGGCGAAGGAAGTCGCTGTTGCTCTCATTAGCATACTAATTGTAAGATTTCTATGGACGCGATCCGAGATAACGGCGGGGGGCTGGATAACGGACGCACCAGGTGAAAGCAGCTTGGGACGTCTTCGCGTTGTCGATCCACGGACAGGCTGACACGGGGTCACCAATGACCCGTGGTCATACAATTTTTATTGTATTCTTATTTTGGAGTTAGGTAGATATTGATATGTGGTATAGGTAGAATAATTTTTGTGAGTGTCATCCATCAGCTGGTTCGAGTTTTTCTGTTCTGTGTCGGATTTGAAGGACTTAACAGTTTGAGGCAGACGATTTTAAAGAAAATAAAAACCCAAGTTGTACAGAATTTTTTTTTTGTGATATAAATAAAATTGAGAAGAAAATTTGTTTCAGTTGATTGAGTAACTTCAACTTTTTGAGGTGTGTTAAAACATATCCCGCCGTGCATGGAAAATTAAGCAAAAGGTGGGACCAGTTTTAACCCACTTAACCTCAAACAGTTAAAGAAGAATAGAAAGGACAGGTCTTAGAAAAGTTATCGTTTAACACCTCGTCATTACAGTAATTTACAGACATCCCTGATTTTGAGACTGTAATAATAATAATAATAATTTAAGAGAGACGTGAATCTTTTAACACAATTTCTCAACCGAATGTTGTCTCCAAGGGGCAAAATTTAAAAAACCATGCAACGACAATGTTAACGTTATCAACAATCTTATTGAAAAATTAAAATTCATAAACCTGCCGCTCCAAGACTTTTGAATCGGATTGTACATTCTTGGCTACCGTTAGCAACGAGAGGCTAGCCTCTCCTCGATAGAAGTATCCTCGAATCTGCATAAACACTCGAGACGGGGGAGGGGGCGGGCGCTTAATTTTTTTGACACGTGTAATTCCATAGCGGGCACCGGTTAATGGACGTCCCGCGTACACGTATGCAGATTCCTGGAAGGAAGCCGATCGCTCGAGCCACGAAGGGGAGAACCGCCTGTCAGGAGGCCGTCACGGATACCTGTCGAACTGACTAAGCGCTGATTAGGTGTTCCAAGGGAACCAGAGTGAGGGCTCGCGTACGTATTTGCATCACGATGCGAAGCTCTTCTTTTTGGTTGAACTGGTCGATTATGTCGAGAAGCGTGGCGCCTCGAAGAACTGCCCGCGTTACGCGGAACGCGTATTTTATGCAAATTCCCAACGAACGGTGGACATTGGATTGAAATAAGGGAACAGCATAAATAATAGTTTCGAGGTATGCACTCGCTTTTATTACGATTAAAGGGGGAAGCGTTCGCTCTACTCGTTGATTAGCGTAAGGCATAAATTTTAGGCTTACTTTAACGTTCGAATGTCAATGTTCGTTGATTAGTTCACGATCGCATACGTAAGGTTTTATTTAGTCTAAATAGCAGTGTGAAGTCTGAATTTTAACACTGACACCTTTTAAGTAGCACCTTTTCTTTCAACAAAAAACAATAATAGTTACACAAATTTGAATGATACAGTTAGAAATATTATTATAATACCGATAATTAGTATTATAGTACATTGTAGGTATCGAAAGTTAAAAGGAAAGTTATTCGGTGTACTGAAAATTGATTGAAAAATGTTGCCTGCAAAATAAACTTGATGCATCGCAGAAGTTTGAAGACACATTAAATATTACGAGTTTTTAATTCCAATTAATACCAGGTTACCCCCAGCATCCGAAAGCCCCTGTGCCGCTCGCGCGCCATAAAAATATGATAAACTCGACTGAACGATGGTGGTCGTAAAAAAAAAAAAAGAAGAGGTGTCTTGCGTGCCTAATGGACTTCCAAGCGGGCCGTTATCTTTCAATTTCAATCTCATATTAACCAGTAAAGTATAAATTACGGAGGCAATCGCGAGCGATCTTCGAGCCTCACGCTTCGTTGGCCGGCCTCCCCGCGTAATTTATGGCGCATCGACTCGCGATTTATCGCGATTTTATGGTCCGCCAAGACGTTGATCGTCCCGCCGGCGAGTCCAAGCCTCGGCACATTAGCCGAACGGCAAACAATTAACCTTAATGGCGGCAGTAACACGTTACACCCCTTATTGCGCGCCCGGTCATCCCTGTTCTCGCCCGTAATTCGATGAATGCTCTTACACTTCCCCTTCTGTCCTTCGGTTTCCGTACATAATAATAATAAATCTCTAGTATGTCTGAGTTAGTGAACTAGGATTCGATCACGGAAACTTTCTGCTTATAAGTCGCACAACGTTTCACTTTGCCGTCATGGCTTTTATGTCTGAGTCAGTGTATCTAATCATATCTGAGACCTTAAGCACGGCAGTTTCTCAAATAAGTTAAAAACTTGGGGTTTGAGTTTCAAAAATACAAGCAACGTCTCTGCAAATCGAATTTTCGAAGATCATAGAGCTCACCGATACCATCGATGAAGTAAGAGAAGATTCGCATTCCAATTTTGAATTTCGACTACGCACAGATGAAACTTGGGAATGAAAGCGTTTTCTCCTAGATCCTAGGGGTTGAATCAAAATCTGATCGACCTAACAACTATCGTCTGTTCAACAATTTGTAACTGTAATTCTTAGCCATTTTGTGTCATTGTCATTGTACTATAATAATATAATCTATTATTTATAATTTTATGTATCCCAAGGGTCTTGGCTTGTCCATCCTTAAATAAATAAATAAATAAACAAACTATCGATTTACTTAACCCTGAACCCGACTCACTATCAATTAATCGAGTCGTTCAAACACCTTTCGTCCCTTATTAAAACCAACCAACCAGCCTCCCCCCGTCACTTTCCCCTTATCCATAACGCTCGCGGCAACGAAAACTCCTCGTCCTCGCAATCTGGTCATCGGGATCTAGCTAGTCCATCTAGCTAGCTCGCCGGGAATATTTCGCGCTAATTGTCAGAAGGTTATCGCCGATCTCATTATACGCATACCAGCTGCGTGTATCGTTGCGTTACCTGGTGTACACGCGGCTGGATCCTCCGCTTCGAGAGGAGCGAAGAACAGAGAGACAGCGAGAGGGTGAGAGGAGGCGAGCAGGGAGGTTTTACACGGGCGAGCGTTCCCTACGCTCGTTTAGTTGGTTCGCGCGAACGAGGGTGATGTCACCGTGCCTGTTCGATCCGCTATCGCGAATTTTAATGATGGTGCAAATGTCTCGGCGGACCGGCGCTATATTATCTCGGAGTTTAGGCCGGATGCGAGGCCGCCCACGCTCGCCCCTCACCACCACGTCCTCCTCGCGCGGCTACTTATATGCTCAGACAGTCTGCGGTGTCCACGGAATTTCGGCCTTTGTCTCTTCCTCCTGGCACCCTCAACACTCCCGTGAACGATCGCCTCGGGATTCTTCGGCTTCGGCCAGTTCAGTTGGATCACGGTGCAGTCTCGACCGATGCGTTTTTCATAAGCCGCTCGGGCTGTGAAGAAGTCGGATGAAATACGAGGTAGTGTCAATCGCGAAAGTGTGTATTCGAGAAGCGTACAAATTAACCCTTTGCGATCGAAAGGCGAATATTAGTCGCCAAATGATAGTTTCGCAAATTTTCAGACTTTAGTTAGTTTGTTTAATAATCAGACCTGGAGGTTAAATAGTCATATATGTAAATTTTTGTATTCGACGTAACTATACTGAGTAAAATTTAATACAATCGAATCTTAGTAAATATTTTGTATTTAACAAATTTTTCAAGTTAGTATTTATTAGACGATTAACAATCGCCAAATGATAGTTTCGAAAATTTCCAGACTTTAGTTAGTTTGTTTATTAATCAGACCTGGAGGTTAAATAGTTGTATATGTAAATTTTAATGTATGACCTAACTGAACTAAGTGAAGTTTAGTTTAAGGAATTTTGATAAATATTTTGCACCTGAAAATCTTTGAAGTCAATATTATTAGACGGCTAACAGTCATCTCTCGAGTAAAAAGGGTTAATGGTCGCAATGCTTAACCCTTTGCGATCGAAAGGTGAATGTTAGTCGCCAAATGATAGTTTCGAAAATTTTCAGACTTTAGTTAGTCTGTTTATTAATCACACCTGGAGGTTAAATAGTCATATATGTAAATTTTTGTATACGACGTAACTATACTGAGTAAAATTTAATACAATCGAATCTTAGTAAATATTTTGTATTTAACAAATTTTTCAAGTTAGTATTTATTAGACGATTTACAGTCGCCAAATGATAGTTTCGAAAATTTTCAGATTTTAGTTAGTTTGTTTATTAATTAGGCCTGGAGCTTAAATAGTCACATATGTAAATTTTAGTATATGGCGTAACTATACTGAATAAAATTTAATACAAGCGAATCTTAGTAAATATTTTGTATTTAAAAAATTTTTCAAGTTAGTATTTATTAAACAATTAACGGTTGCCTCTCCAGAGGAAAGGGTTAAAAGTGTAAGATGGAAACCTGAATTTATATTGCACAGTCGACGAACAATTTGAGAGGTGAGTTATTGCACGAGTCACGCGAGTTCACGAGGAACGCGATAATAGATAAAAACTGGCTTCTATCGTTCCCTATAAGTAGTCTTGGTGTAAAAAAGAAAAATTAATATCGAGGAATAATGCAGAAGTACATAAGTGCTAAAGTTACAACGCTAACATTGTGAGATTTATCAAAGAAGCAAAACCAATGCCAGGTAACAACGGAGAGACGACGAAAATCTTAGGAAACAAAGGATTGAGCTTCGAACTGAATACCCTACCTCACGGCTTACAAACACAAAGTTGAAGGTGTATTCTATATTTATAGGAATTTGCGTGACACCTTGAACCAACGTTGAATTAGTTAGCAGATTTGCTCGGGCAGCTTCTCAACATTCGTGCGCACCAGCCGTCCCTGTCTTGCTCCTTTTTCCTGTTTCTTCCTTTCTGGCTGCAGTTTAATCTTCTCGCCTTGTATCCACGCTTTCTGGGCCCTGTTCATTTTTTGTCCTCCATTTCGCTCTTTATCTTTCTCGCGCTCCTCTTCCTCTTTTCCCTTGTCTTCATCCAGCCGCACGATGTTCCCGGGGATCTTCCTCTCCGTTCGTCGAGCCTCTTTTTTCTCCGTTTCTGTCCCTACACTTCGTTTTTCTCGACTTTTCTCCCTCCTCCCCTTTTATCCCACCTTTCTCCTCTTCGTCCTTTTTCTCCTTATCTTCGACTCGTTCTTCTCGATCACCAGGCCTTCCTCCATTCACTTTTACTGTTCCTTCTTCCCATTGTGAATTCCTTTTTTTCTTCATCATCGTTCGCTCTCCCCTCTCTTCCTCTCGCTTTATCCTCAACTCCTAGAGAAATAAATTCCGTTTGCAACGAAACAGAAACTTATGCTAGAAACACACAACTTAATTCGGCGTACGTTAAACAATTTTAACCCTTTGCGGACGGAGCAGTAAAGAAAATGGTTACGTCGCGCATTTGTGTTATAAAAACTAAAGCTGTATTTAAATAAGTTTTTCATAAAATCTAACAAAACTATAAACAAACAAATTTAGGCCAACTTGACTTCTTAGGCTAGTATACCCATGTGTATCTTATACGTGTCGTTTAAGACAGGCAAACGCCAGCCGCAGCGCGAAAGTTGGGCGGATATATCCGACACTCGTCCGCAAAGGGACGATTTATACATAAACTAGTCGTAGGACAATTATTATTTATTCTACTCCCTATTTCTGTACCGTCAGAAATAAATGAATAGGTTCGTTTGCACCGATTGGGACCGCTGCTATAATGTTATCAATGAAAAATGAAGTATCGTTCGATCGTTCGATCGAGGAACTTGAGATGCTAACATACTAATGCAACACGTTACAACCACAGTAAAGAATGGACGGTGAAATACACCAAGTGGATGACACGAACAAAAGTAACAAAACGAAAGACACCACCGCCTAAACTCGCTTCGACCGCCAACCGGATCCAAAGAGGCATTCCGCGCGATTTTTCATACCTCTCCGCGAAATGCCTACTACATACCACGACCTTCCTATTATTCCTCTTGTTCTCCTTCTTCCAATCGGATTCCTCGCGGTCCCTCCGTTTCCGGTGGCGAGGCGCGAAGAGGTTGCGCAACAAGCTGGCTCCCGCGACGTAGGAGGGTGAGCGGAGGTACGAAGCCGAGTCGGACACAATGGGGATAAATTATCGGCGTGGCGTGGAAGGTCAGCGGTTCGAGCGGCGTCGTGAGCCACGGTGCCGATTACGGGTGACGTTAATTTAACCGGTGAAACGTACGAAACGAGACTTACGAGGCACGGAGCTGGTGAATGAAAGGGGACGAAGGAGTGGTGTGTAAAGGTACTCTCTACTCGGTGCTGAAGCAGAGATTCCTCGCGGCGATCGTGGTGTGCGCCCTGTCTGTTGGTTGGCTGCTGCCACGCCGCGCCCGGCCAGAAAAACGACGAGCAGAACGGCTGTATCACGCGATTCCGCCGGCAACTTCGTAAATTTCAATTTATACCCGTGTCCGCCGGCCCTGTTCGCCCGTTTAAGTGCCACGCGAACGGTGCTACTAACGCGCCAACGGAAACCAGCTGATTTCTACGCTCGCGCCTTGACACGCACATCAAAATATCGATCCCGATGTTCGGGGAACCGGCTACGATCGAGCTACGATCCTTTTTATCGCGCGATCGCACGTTTAACCCTTAACGGACGACGACTTTCTCGATCGGGTGAGGTAGCAGAACGAAGCGAGTTTTGAGAACGCATTGAGTGACGTTTCATAGAAAAATGTTTCAACATCTTGTTTCTATTATGACAAGTCATTTCACACATTGTATAAGGGACCACCGATAGCTAAGGGATCTTTTCAACAACCAATAGCGTGATCCTATCGTTTGGAGATACCAAGATCTAACACATACACCGAGTGTCGCCTCTCATTCGCCTCTCGCCCGTTAAGGGTTAACCCTTTGAGTGTTATGGGCTCGTATAAGCGTATCTGACGAAAGTTACTCGCGTGGATTATGGACGAGTGTCAAATGCGTTTGTCAATTTTTTTTATCTCCTATTTAGAACAACGCAATTGCTAATAAAGCGCCGTCCATGCGGAGCACAACGATCGGGAGTATTTAGCAGTCAAAGGGTTAATGAAATCGCCATCCTTATTTTCAATTAGAGAAACTTCGTCACTTTCGATTAGAGAATCATGGAAAGACGGAAGATCGTGAGTTAGACAGTGTGACTCGATAGAATCGGTGTACGATTCTTTCCATTGTGTCTTGAATGCAAATCGATAGCGTTTTATCAAAAGACTAGAATTATTCGTAAGCGTGTGTATTCCATATAGGTAAGTCGCACGCGAGGCGATTAAATTGAACTGCAGTTCACTAATCACGAATTCACGACGTTTCATTAAACGGCTGTTCTATTTGCACCCGGAAACCCGGCGCTCCTCGTGGTCCGCCATTACTCATTCACCGTCGCCGCGACACGTTGCTCGACAGGTGGCGAGCGTTTCTTCGAAGCGTTAATTATTTGCCGTTGCATTAACAACGGAGGACCCGGGACACGGACGCGGCGATGAAAATTTACGGGTCGCCGAAACGCGTCGCTCGCGGGTTCGGTGAAAGGTGCGGTCAATTAATGCGAAACTGGTTGTAACGTTAGCTGGAAAGACAGACAACGGACACGCTGCGATCGTGTTGCAGGCAACTGCGTTTCTGTTATCGAAGGGACACGTAGAGGTATCTGTGATTTCCCAATCGGTGCAAACGAACCTATTCATTTATTTCTGACGGTACAGAAATAGGGAGTAGAATAAATAATAATTGTCCTGCGACTAGTTTATGTATAAATCGGCGCCAGTGGTTCGAGGTGGTTTCTTCTTCTAATTTAGGTTTCCAATTTACTTGTTTAGCAATTCATAACCGTCTCAACTAGCTGGTGGATATTATACACACTACAGAAATCTCAAGAAGATTAAAGGAAAGAAAATATCCGATAGACTTGGTACCCGCTCAGGACTAAAACTTCACAGTAATTTTCACAGAAAAATTACTCGTCTCGATAATACAGACAAAACAAATCCTACAAAATGTACCAAATGCTCACGTGGCAAATATTTTACACTTGCATACTCATTAATATAAAAAAAAAAAAAAAAATTCAAGATTCTGCTTGGTAAATCTTTCGATGTCACAACTAAACGAGGTTGGATTCGTAGCGAGCAATGACTTTAACACTATTCCTACCACAACCGGTCAAATGACCGTGTTTAAAATTTCGATTAGAATTTCATAGATACAACGTAATTGAATCGCCTTTAAACTTTAGACTTTTCCTCAAATATACGTATAATAAATTTTTCAATATTCACTTCTTTCTTCATTGTTTATTTTCTAAGAAAAATTTGTAGTCTGTCTAACGTGAGAATGTCGCGATAGGAACAGGTATACGTGAAGGGTCGGCAGGAATAGTGTTAAGTTACAACGTTAGAAAATCTGCAAGTGGGACTGTGAGTGCACACAGTTTATTTTCATCCACAATTAAAATCTCATTTCTGATCCCACCGCTATCTTCAACTCCAACTTCGTAATTTCATCGTTTAACCCTTTGACTGCGGCCCGTTCTCGGACGAATCCCATCAATATGGACGGCGCGTTTTTCGCTTGTCAGTCGCTGGTGACTTGTCCACTGACTAGTGACCAAAACAGTACCCGGAAATTTGATACCATTCTTAGGGTTTAAAAAATAATAATGGCAAATAATAATAGCACATTTAGTTGCTATGTTACATAGGACAATAAATTCCATGTTGAATTAATCGGTAAAACAGTAATAAAGGTGTTATAGTAACAAAATACAGAGGGCGTATATTTACGCCTTTGGTATATATTGATGAATTTGTGAGGGCGTATATATACGCCTGTCGTATATATTGATGAATTTGTGAGGGCGTATATATACGCCTGTCGTATATATTGATAGACTTATGAAGGCGTATATATACGAACTTTAGCAGTCAAAGGGTTAAGGTCTGCTTGTAACACGCTTCGCGACCCTTGACTCCCCCCAAAACTCTCGAAACGCGAAAGTCACCTGCGAGTAAACCACCAATCCAGCCGCGAAAGATGCTGCTGCGACGAAAACAGGAAACGGGGAGCAACAAAAGCGGATCGCGAGCAGTCAGAGAGAAGTTTTAACGACGGGCATTAAGCACACGGCGGAAAGTACGAACGATAGAGGAGCGCGCGGGCTAGTTACGGATGCCATGGAGTTACTGGTTACGTGGAAACACCCCCTCTGTGTGTGTGTGCGACAGAAGTACGAGAATCGCGAAAAATAAAATGTACGATCACCTTCGCGCAGGTGCTTCGCAGCGACATCGAACGAACGACGGGATTGCGCGCGACGTCCCGTTTAATCAAGGCCGGATGTTTTACGCGCGATCATTAAAAGCGAAACGGCTCGTGTTATACGCGAATGCATAAACCTGAACGGCGATATCGGCGTTTAAGGTCGGTTTTATTTGAATAAACTACGGCGGCTCTGGACGCCTCTGCCGCGACTCCGCGAGACGAGCGAACTACCCCCAAACGGAGGGTTGGTGCTTCGCGCGATCGTGAAAGAGCTCGTAGAGATTAGTGCGATGAACGTTCTGATGTTTCACATTGCTTTGACTCTTTTGGGGAGTGGGGGAGGCTGAAGGCGCGGGGGGGGGATGCATTTTTGTAAGCAGTGGTTTTTGTTGAAAACTTGGGGCAATGGAGTTATTGGAGTTATTGGATATGGAGATGATGCAACGGTTCGTTTCACCATTTAACCCTTTCGCTACTATGGGCGACTATAGTCGCTCTCCATAAGATGCCGCTGAGGTACTACGGGCAACTATAGTCGCCCTCCGTAAAATGCCGGGAATTGCACGTACGACGAGCGTATGCAACTATGCGGTTCTTGAATTGTAATTAAAAGTGTGCATGTTAAGACATTATAAATACTCTGTTTTGAGAAAAGTTTTTTTCTCGAAAACACCGTTTCAAAGCAACTCAGGCTGTAATTAGCCGGGCAGTTTTGTCACGGCACGTCGCGGCGGTCCGTTCAACGGGAGTATCGCGGCAGAGAACCCACCCGTAGCGAAAGGGTTAAATATCGCGTGTTATCTTTGTTCGTCTAGATTTTGTAGAAGTACCTAGGTATATGAATATTCACCATCTACTGATATACTTTGATGGTGTAATGATAATTTGGAATGAAATTTTGCAAGCATCTTTCTTAAACGTTAAGGAACGTGATATCTGATGACTCTCGACAAGTACAAATTACGCTTTAGACGTAAATTAAGAATCTGAATGAGTGTAAATAATATGTTCATTGTTGACATTATATATCGATGAATCGTGCGAAAGAGATTTTATTCTACTCATTTAATATATTTGCATAAACACGAATAACGAGGCGGTTAATGCGTTCTAGATCGCGAATTCTGATTTGGTTAAGTGGCAATTAGTGCACGGTGGAACGTATTCAGCGATCGAACAATATTTAAAGCTATTGTTCCCGGTGTCAAATCGTTAACCATTTATCATACGCTTGAATCGCGAGTGGAAGCGGCTCGAAGATGCAGGGGAACGGAGAAAGATCGATTTTCTCGGAAACAAAGGGTCGTGTGAACGAGTATCGCGAGGCTGCACACCACAACGCAGCAAGGAGCCGAGTTGATCGACGAGTCGATGAATACGAGACGCGGCTCTCAGGCCCCGTTTCCCAGAAGCTTGCAATGCTTCGGCCACCAACTGAATCCTCAATGAGAGAAAAATAACCCTTGCTCGGTATCGCGCTAATAATGCATCGACAAGCACGCTCGTCGTCGCCACAGATCGGTCAGATCTGAGGCGAACTTGTCGCATAAGTAATCGCTTTAACGCTCGAACACATCACGGCGATACTTTTTCTCATAAATAACGAACATCACATTTCCCACTGATCCGCTAAGGAGACAAAGTAGAATATCCGAATGTTAAAATAATTCGAAACGTCGAAGAATATTAAAAATACCTGCACGATACAGTAGATTTTGTAACTCAGGAAGGACGGTTCAATAAACGTATAGAAATTGAAAAATTCGAGAATCTTCAAAACAAGAAATTTTCAAAAAATTTTGTTCACAAACTGATATTTACTTTCGAGCAAAAATCAAGGGAATGAAAACTCTCGTTGTTCAACCGACGAGGTGGAACCTAAGAAGTTCGAATAACCTCAACGAAATTGCTACTGCACACATAAAAAAAAAAAATAAAAAAAAAAATTGTAGACATTAACACTATTCCTACCACGACCGGTTAAATGACCGTTTTTAAAATTTCGATTAGAATTTCACATATACAACGTAATCGAACCGCCTTTAAATTTTAGACTTTTCCTCAAATAAATCTATAATACATTTTTCAACATTTACTTTTTTTTTTTCATTGTTTAGTTTCTGAGAAAAATTTGCAGTCTTCTTTACGTGGGAATGTCGCGATAGGAATAGGTATACGTGAAGCGTCGGTAGGAATAGTGTTAAGCGACAAGAGTTCCACCTCATAGTTTAAGAATAAAACTCAGAAAGGATTACCACCGAGTAGCCAATTAATTTCCGCCATGCCAACCATCACCTCGTGCCAAGGTTACCCTTCGAACCCAGACCTTCGGCGTGCTCCAGAAGCCGCGCAACGCCACATCGTCTAGAAACCCGGAGTATCGCCGGATAACATCTTCGAGGTGGTTCCCCGCGGTCGTCATTAAAGCCTCGTCGAAGGGCGGAGCGGGGACCGTCGCGAGAACAGCGCGGACGCTCGCGAAGGCTGCTCCTCCAAGGGCCCCGGCGTGACGGACAGCCGGGCGAGGCAGCCCGTGTGCACGAGCAAGAAGAGAAACCAACTCGCGTGAACCGCGTAGGCCGCCTAACGAGCATCGAGGAGCGATGTGTACGACGTCCGCGTGCTGCTCTCGTTATCCGCGCTCAGCTACGTGGCCCTTAAACAGTGACTTAATCACCTGGTCGCATCTCAGGCATCGCGCAAAAATCACTTGTTAAGCGAGTGACGCGGTGAACGAACGCTGGGTCGGAACGACCCGTGGGCCTTATTATTGGATATTGGTGGATATTTTGGGCGAATTCAAACTTGGACGAGGGTAAACCGAGGGTTTGTGTTGGAAATTGAATACAGAAGTATCACGAAGCAAAAATTGATCATAAACCAGTTTTCTCTTAACGTACTTTCTCAAGGGCTTACTTACAAGCCCTATGATCGAGCTTAAGGGGCAACGGTATATAGAGGTATATACGGTGTCTCTCCTCGTAACCGGGCAGCGGATCGCACACACAGAGGTTGAGGGACAACACGACTGTGGACACCTCTGTGGCGAGTGCTTAGCCGAAGACCTTTGGCGCTAGCCGTTGACCACCATTTTGTTAGAAATTGAATACGGAATTACTACGAAGCAAAAATTAATCATAAACCAGCTTTCTCTTAACGTACTTTCTCAAGGGCTTACTTACAAGCCCTATGATCGAGCTTAAGGGGCAACGGTATATAGAGGTATATACGGTGTCTCTCCTCGTAACCGGGCAGCGGATCGCACACACAGAGGTTGAGGGACAACACGACTGTGGACACCTCTGTGGCGAGTGCTTAGCCGAAGACCTTTGGCGCTCGCCGTTGACCACCATTTTGTTAGAAATTGAATACGGAATTACTACGAAGCAAAAATTAATCATAAACCAGCTTTCTTTTAACGTACTTTCTCAAGGGCTTACTTACAAGAAACTAAGCCACATCTGGTATTTTAGACAGTTCGAAAACATCGAGATATTGAACAAAAGAGGCTGAAGGACCCGGACGGGGTTGTAAGAATTTTGACCACTGCGTTCTGCTAGTCTTGTGACAAAACTCGCTAGGTGCGGTCAAAATTGCCCTTCCTCGTGCTATATAAAAGTATTACTAAATTATCTTAGTATTATTTCACAAATAAGAGTTCATTTCATTTAGCAATATAAAACCCCATTCCCAATAGTTTGGTTAAGTGAGATTTGAATAGGGATTCATATCGGTCACTGAACGTTGTAGCTTGCAGTTTGTCTTGGATATTCTGTTCGCATTCGTACTGACCGCAAGTGCAAATAAATATTTACTGATTTATTTTCGGGAGTTGAAATTTGGATGAGTGAAGGGAACTAAGATATCGTGGATGGGTCAATTAATTAGCATTGATTCATTGAGAGATGTTTATTATTGTAACTGTTTTTAGATATGTTAGATCTCTTAAGCTACTTTAGTTTACCTTAGTCAGACCACGATTAGAACGTGCGTCGATGGTATGATCGCGAAATCACTTATTGAAAACAGTTCAACACATTTGACACGAGAGACATTATGCATTCTTCCAACCGCGACTGTAGGCCTGTTGTGCAGATTAAATATTGTGTCGCTTGAAGATCAAAGAATTGTGAATGACCAATTATTTTTATGTACGTTGCCCCGCTCTTTTCTTATTCATTAATTTACATGCTTCATCTAGGCCCGTAACATCTTCCCTTACACTCCCATCGTGTAGGTATTTAACTAGATTTATTTCCTCGGACCCCATATACTAAATAAATTATATTTCTTTAATGCTTCTTCATACTCTTTTAAAATAGCCACCTATAAATTATTCTAAATATACACACACGTCGATCGAAATTGTAATAATTTCTCTTCTCGTCTACCGATTATACTTGCCACCATTATATCAGAATTATATTTTTCTATTATTAATGGGTCCTAAATTATATTTCTTTAATGCTTCTTCATACTCTTTTAAAATAGCCACCTATAAATTATTCTAAATATACACACACGTCGATCGAAATTGTAATAATTTTTCTTCTCGTCTACCAATTATACTTGCCACCATTATAACAGAATTATATTTTTCTATTATTAACCAGTTTGCTCTTTTCCCATTTAAATGAACAAATAAATAAATAAATTATTCAACACAATTCACGCAACACAGGACTTCTCACGACAACAGCTCGTTCGAAGGCTAACGATAAACGATAAACAGTAGTCGCGACCCTTATCGAAACGGAATCGTTATCCGGCTTCCCTGAATCGGTCGCGTTTCAAAAGACGCCCGCGTATCGTCCATCGGCGTAGGCACGGATGCCGCGCGACCGCAACGAGGCCTGCAAGGTGTCGCGTCGGAAATGGCGGTGCAACCAAGGAACCGTTCCCCTCTCCCCCCCCATTCCGTTCCATTGAACCCCGGGCTGCATCGTTACCGGAGGCTGGCTGCGACAATACGGGGTACGCGAAAGAACCAGAAATTCCGAGTTGACGACGCTCGCAGGCCTCTCTGATAAATTGATTCCAGGTGTAAGAGCGTCCTCGTCGTCGTCGTCGTCGTCGTCGTCGCTCGCGCACGTTTCCAGCGGGGTAACGATGCCGGTCGGTCATTGTCTCGGGTATTATCGAGACGGGCATCTCTCGACGCCTCTCCTCTTCCAGTTGCGGGGGCGAACGCGCGACACGTCCTCCATTTTTTCTTCGACCATTCTCCCCCTCCCGGCTCGACCGCGTCGCTCCTTGTTCCACGACGCTTGGCGTCGCCGCTCGATCTCGGGAGGAACGGGAATGAAAACGCGGGAAGAAAAGCGTCGTCGCGCCTCTTCGGCTATTCTTTCAGCAGGAGGATGGAAACAGAAGGGTGTCGGCTAGGTCGGTCGAGCGGAAAATTATAAATAATGACGAGTCTTTACGCTCGCGAGGAGCCTCTCGCCTCTCGACGACAGGGCGCAGCGTGGAGAAAGAAGGTTTCGGGTATCGACGGCGAGGTGTGAGTGATGGGTTCGCTCGATTCGACGAGGCTTGAATGGTGCCTACGCGCTGACCGATATTTAAACGAAAGCAATTTGGATCTGGATGATTGTACACGAAACGTGAGGGGGGTAGTGAGGGGGTAGGGGTAGTGAGGGGGTAAGGAATGTAACCAGAGGGACGAAAAATGTAGACAAATACGGTAGACAATATAAAGTATAGTACCATGGTGTATAAATATTGTCTGCACATTCGTTTTTATTGTTAATGAGGTAATATATAGTACTTATTGATTAATGCAGAACGCGAAATTTGTTTATATATTAATTACTTCATTTTTGTTGACTCTCTGGTCTTAAAATAAATATTGTGAAACAATTGATCTGTTCCAATCAAGGTCTAAAGTAATAATAAACATAAATAGAGTCCTACAGTAAACTTAGAATAACTAAACATAATTAATTCTACCGAACAGCGGGTTGTGAGCGATTTTAATGTGTCTGTTCTTCTGTTTCCTTTTTATTTTAAGTATTTAACAATTTTCCTTAGTATAAAAGTCTCTTACTCCGTTCTTGCAACCTTTGACGCTGGTCATAAGGTATGCATGACGAGAAACGCTATACATAAAAACAAAACAATATACAATACTATGCTAAACACAAGTTACAAAAAAACGTAAAAACCTTTAGTTTAAGGTTGCCATAAGTACAGATATATTGAAAAAATAAATAAATAAAAATAAGTGTTTTATTATACTTAAAGGGGACCTCTCCGTTTGCCTACTAAACAAACAAATAAATAAATAAATCCTCCTCCTTCGATCCAAACGATCGAAATAATTCTTAAATCACCGGCCGCGAACCACGTCGCCCCATCACAGAAACGAAGAAGTCCTCCTCGTCTCGAAGTCGAAGTACGCAAAAAACGTTCTCCAATCAGCTGCCTATTTGCAGTAGCACAGCTCGCGCGCCATAACCGGCGCCTGCAATCGGGGACGCGGTCGGAGATCGTCCGCTTTCGATCGGGCACAACTCCATCAAGCGCAATCTGCATCCAATCAAGGAGCTCGTCGTCCACCGTCGGACGGTGTGACTCGACATATAGAGAAGGATTCGTGGCCGGGATGGCCGTTTCCACGAACGGCCCAGCCGACATCTCCTTAACGATCGACTCGCTGTGTATCGGCGAGGATAATCGTCTCATCCGGTGCACCGGGGACGGGATGCAGCGGGTCTCGTTATCGCGCCGCGTCCGTCGTTCGTGCGTGCGTGCGTGCGTGCTCGCGCGATTTGACGCCGCCTCGAGGACGAGCTTTTTATTTTTCTTCTTTTCGTTCATATTTTTTTTTTTTTTACGGTATCACGAAACCAGCGGTTTCTCCTCTTTTTTTCGGTAGAATTTTAGCGGTTTTTCGCGCTGTGTAATGAGAGGAGAGATTGGACGGGAAGATACCGGGTGAGTGGTCTTCTCGTCGAATGGTTCTCCGATTCGAGTGAACGCTGCTACCGTGGATCGTTCTCAAGTTTTGCATACGGAACATTATCATATAGGGTATGTAGTGGCGGACAAAAATTTAAGGCCAAAGAGTCAGCGAAATTGAACTCATTAATTTAAATGGAATAGCATGATAAACAAAATTTGCATTCTGTGCTAATCTATAAATCGTGTTCTACTATAATCACAATATAAATGAATGTACTGACTATATTTGCAGACTATTAAACTATGTTCTACATTGCCCTTTCGTCTTAAACTTTTGTCCGCTACTGTACATGGGAGTATTCCGCTAGATGCAATATTTCATAGGAATTAATCTTCTATTTTCTATGATATTCTAATAAAAATTGTTAATCGTTCAACGAGGCTCTTTTTACTTCTAATCAGTGATAACGTTCAAAGTGTACTAACTGTCAATTTTTATTCAACTCTTACAATGTAGGTAATTGTAGGCCACGATGATCAGATTTAGAAATACAGCAAATAAGCAAACTTCCAACATACGAAATTCGTTGAGATCAATCAATTGTTCGAGACTATAGAGAGGTTACTGTAGTATGCAAATCACACTTGATACAACACGAACGTCACCTTTATCGTATCATGAATATTAAATATCGAGTAGTTATTTAAATTCACTAGAAATTGAAGGTTAAGCTCATAAGATTTTCTATTCTTCATATATGTATATATTGTAATACATATATTGTAAGCAGTTGAAGCGTTCGTCATCAATGGCCACCGTGGCGTCACAGAAACCGTAGCCAGTCATATATGACCGAACAAATTTTTATTTCACCTTCAAATGCGAATTATAGAGTTCACGATCTGACAATCGACAACGTGTGTAAATTCTGACGTTCTTTACGTTTGAACGCGTAAAAGTTAGCATTGCTTCGTACACATAGGAGAGTTGGAAAAACGATAATAGTAAATCTTGAATAATCTTAAAGATGAAGGAATCGACGTGAAACAGATCGTAATGAGAAACCCTTCGCGACGCAGAGATCGACGTACGGAAACGAAAATGGACGCGTTCCCACAGGGGCAAGATTACGTTTTCTAATAAACACAGAAGCTGATTGAAGTGATTTCTATATAACGTGGCATTGGTACAAGCGAACGGAAATATTCTAGGAATGGACGCAGCCGCGATTTCCCATTAACGGCAATCGGCAACGGTACGCGAAACTCGCTTTGCATATTACCCTGCATTTCGCGCCAACGCGGTATCGTACTAATTAATCTCGACCACTTAGTAGCCGATACGTCGTACAGTTTCTCCGGATCGTAACGCTTATCTTCAATTAGCATTAATACAGAAGGATATCGTGTAACCTCGATTTCGTTCGATTCGACGGGGATCTATAAAGAGATCCAGTCCCGTGGAGACAGTCGCCCTGTAATCGGCTCAGCGGGGAGTAATCGCGAGCCGTACACGCGTTTCGTGCGTAGCTAAGCGTAACACACTTGCTTATCAAATCTCGGTTACGCGTCCAGGCTGGCGTAGATGGTGACACGATCCTGAATATCCCACGAAGAGGACCTCGGTGCTTTGGCTAATTATCGAGTGTCCCGAGCGACGTTTACAAGAGTGCGCCGTCACTTCGTTCGGCGCCTTCGAGTTCGCAACGATCGGTTGGATTGCTTGGCAGCAGCATGAGCGATAGTGCGATATAGAATTTAGATGGTGTAGAATTTTGTTCAGTTCGAGGTGAGTATAATATAACAGAGATTAGACGGAGCAGCAGTTTTTCTTCAACTAGGAACGTATTCCTTCTATTCTATCGTGAAACGACGACCACTTTGTTCCAAACAGGCACTTCAGTTCACAGCTTTGCTGATTAAATGAAAATCCAAAACAGAAGTACACGGTAAAAATGGTACACCTCTAAAGTGCAACAATCTTTGAACGTTACCAATTAAGTGAACTTCACGAGATTAACCCTTTGCACTGAACGTATTGGATGGACGTATTCTCGGTTCCTCAAAATCACTATTTTTTATATATATCTTGGTAACTGTACCATATTTCGATTTGACATCTTGTGCCATTTTAGTAGAAAACTTCACAGAAACATGCATTTCTGAAAAGATTGCGCTGGGATAAGTTGATTCCCCGGAATCACTAATAAATTTTAATGTTCCTTGAGAGGGGACAACGGAGTGCAAAGGGTTAATTATTTAGGATGGCCAAGAACTTGAAGGCAGCGCCAATCAAAAAACGCGTTCAACGTCAACGCGTTACCACGAGAATAGCTTCGAATGAAAAATTAACGAATGAATGGGAAGGAATACGGGTGGTACCGAGGGGTGACCATGGCGGGAAATAAAAGTCCGCCCCGAGGATCCGTGTCGTGTAAGTTTAATCGGTAAACGAGACATAACCAGTTCAAAACAGAAGTACACGGTAAAAATGGTACATCTCTCAAGTGCAACAATTCTTGAACGTTACCAATTAAATGGACTTTACGAGATTAATTATTTAGAACGGCCAAGAACTTGAAGGCAGCACCTATCGACGCGTTACCACGAGTATAGCGTCGAATGAAAAATTAACGAACGAATGGGAAGGAATACGGGTGGTACCGAGGGGTGACCATGGCGGATAATAAAAGTCCGTCTCGAGGATCTGTGTCGTGTAAGTTTAATCGGTAAACGAGACATAACCAGTTCAAATCAGAAGTAAACGGTAAAAATGGTACATCTCTCAAGTGCAACAATTCTTGAACGTTACCAATTAAATGGACTTCACGAGATTAATTATTTAGGACGGCCAGGAACTTGAAGGCAGCACCTATCGACGCGTTACCACGAGTATGGCGTTGAATGAAAAATTAACGAACGGACGGGAAGGAATACGGGTGTTACCGAGGGGTGACCATGGCGGAAAATAAAAGTCCGTCCCGAGGGCCCGTGTCATGTAATCTTAATCGGTAAATGAGACATAACCAGTTCGAGGGCGGTGTTTGTGTCCATTAACCGCATACCCGGCCATTAAGCCGTGCCCATAAAGGTCTCCGAAACCTCGGCGTGTTTCCTCGAAACCAGAGACCGAGCGAAACATGCTCGAAGACGTGGAAGACCACGTCGACGAAAGGGAGAACCCGCGACCTCGCAGTAACCGGACCCTGTGTGTCTTAACATGAACTGAATATGGATCCCAGGGTCCAGAAGAGGTACACTGTCCGTGTGATCGCGTAATCCTTACGTGCAACTTCGAACTTCGTCTACCACTGCATTCTTTCCTTCGTTGTGTCGAGAATCTTGAAAGGTCGTGCACCGTAAAGCCTGACGCTTCGTTTAAATCGTAAACGGAAACGGAAGCTCGAACTCTGTCAGAGACGACGCTTAAATTACTGAAAGTTCGGGTTAGGTTCAGGTTGGATGCGAAGTATCTTTAAAATCGTGCAGCTACTGAACATCCGTTTGATGTACAATGTTTCAAGATTACAAGTAGAACCTCGTATATAGGAACTAATAGAGAGACTGACGTGTTTTGACAATAGAATTATAGGATTGGCGTCCAGTGATCGCGGTTATGAATTTATTAAACAGCCTAGGAGAAGAAGAGTGGGTCTGGATAGCTTAGTGGTTGACCCTAGATAATTAAACTTAAATTAGCGTTACTCTGTAACTAATCATTCGACTCATAAACTACGAATGAAAAACATCCTTTATTTATCTCAAATACATTAGCATACCTTAAGGGAAATATTATAATATAATTATTAGAAGATAGAAAAGTGTTAAAAAGTTTGCAACCTTAGCAGATGTTAAACGATTTTGGCAGATCTTGAATTTGTAAAATTGGCAGGAATCAGTAGACTATTAGACGAATGTTTAATTATCTAGGGTTAAAGCAGTTGTCTGAAAAGTCGCCAAATGATAGTTTCATAAATTTTCAAACTTTAACTAGCTTATTTATTAATCAAACCAGGAGGTTAAATAATCGTATATGTAAATATTAGTATACGACCTAACTAAACTAAACAAAATTTAACATAAACGATTCTTAGTAAATGTTTTGCACTTGAGAATCTTTGTAATCAATATTATTAAACTACTACCAACCATCTCTCGAACGCAAAGGGTTAAACAGCAAAGCTTCAGCGAGAACGTCCCCCCCCAGTCATGGCGCCCGAGGCGCGCGTTCGCGAGGTTAGGATCGTCATGCCGGGGGCGCATCCTGTGCAGCGGCGGCCGCGGCACGGCAGAAGTCCGTACGAGCGATGTTTCGCATTTATAACGAAAGAACGTCGGGGAAAGCAAGGTCGCGGCACCAGGGGGAAGACGGACGCACTCGGTCCCCGAATACACGGGACCGAACAACGTGGCCGCTCACCGAGAGCACAGCAGAGGACGCGGACTCTCCCCTTCTTCTG
>JAOPTO010001072.1:276128-554679 GCA_033822845.1 Tetrapedia diversipes | reverse complement strand
TTGGGAATAGGTGTTGGGAGCCGTGCACTCTTTCTCCGACGCAACATCTTCAGACGAGGGACCGAATCCTGCGTGTTATACTCGTTGTGCGAGTGTAGGCCTAATGATCACGAAGGTTAGCCTAATGGTCCGCCTTAATCTGTGTCCACGGTCGCAGAACCCAAGAAGGACATGTAAAATCCAAGATGGATGCCGAACTCGGTATTGCATTACGAGGTGCGTCCTTTCTCTCTCTCCCTCTTTCTTCCTCTTTCCCTCTCTCTTTCTCCCTCTTTCCGCGCGAAGCGTGGACATCGAGCAGACATGCAACCGCGAACGGGAACAGAATCTCTCGTCACCAGAATCGACGGTGGATCGTAAAGCGCGGCGGCCGGCGAAGAGAAATGACCAGCCACCCGCGAACGACACAGGTCCCTCCCATAAACGGCGTTACGCGCAACTGTGACGTGCCGCGGAGCTAATAAATAGCGACCGGCGAACCGTAACCGAGCGGCTTACCGCGAGCCAGGGCCTAATGCATCTAATGAGCCTAATCCATTTTTGCCGATCGTGTAAGGGCGACAGCAAGCCGCGCGGCCGATCAATCAGCTGCCTCTGTATCGGTAAATAACCTCGTCGAGAATCATTTTCCATCGTTTGACGTAACGGGCACGGCGTTGTACGTACCGGTCGCGACGCGGCTACCACGATCGGCTAGATCGGTTCGCCGACTCCCCCTCTCGATCGGCCGTGGAATATTAACGCTTAACAACACCTTAAAAACGACGCCGGTCCTTAGAGACCGGTTACAGATTTTAAGTTCATGTTATAGCAACGCGCAGGTCTGCCCTTGCATACTGATAGTGAAACCAAAGATTTCGCTTAGGGGACATCGGTTTTTGTTCAGTGAATGCTTTAAGAAAAAGAATATAATATACAATATTTTTCATTAATTCATATTAAAGGGCTATGCCCGTCTAGTAAATAAATAAATAAAATAAAATAAAATACAAAATAGTCAATGTAATTCATTAAAACAAGGTAAACAAAGGTTACATAATTTTCTGTACTACTTCATGTAGTCTGGGCCTGAACGAAACGATGACCAAAACAGGTTAAACACTTAACGTGTTAACCAACCGATTGGAGAGATCTCCCATTTTTTCCTCAACAAATCGCTGACACTGATTCTATTAACTTTTATTATTGATTGGTATTGAACTAGTGTCGAATTGATTAAAAATTGTACTTTGAAAGAGCAGAAAATGCGTTTGATGAACCGTGAACAACACTAGTTCAAGGCTAACTAATAACAGAAGTAGATAGGATCAATGGCAGAGGAAAAAGTAAGAGATCTCCCTATTCGGTTGGTTAAGCGTTAATTAGGGATAATTAAAACAACCGGCAAACCGATCTCGTTCAGCAGGCGATTATGATACAGGGCTAATTATCGGTAAATGAATCGCGCGGGGATACAGCAGTTTTTGCAGTAGCTCGTAAACGGAAGTCGTCGAGGATGATGGAAATCTTAGACACGGGTGTCGACGGGTTCGGTTGCACTGTGGGAGTGATAGCGGTGTTGATAGAAGGCGTCGACAAACAGGAGGCGTGTGGAGTTAGCGTGATTGACCTAATCGAGCGTCGTTCTGTTGTATCGAAACGCGGCGTTCTTTATAAGTCACGGTGTCAATGAGGGCTTCCGGTTGGAGGTAAGGAATTATTCGTAGAACGCTACATAAATCAACTTGCGCGGTTATCTATATTCTTTGCAAAATTTATTGTTTATATACAACGATGATAAGGTTTATTAATGATTCATCGTTTCTCGTTGCATCACGAATCGAGAAACATATACGTGTTTTACAGCGATTTAAATGTAATTAATAATTTGTGTGTATAAATGTTGACGTTCCTGTTTTAAATAACAAAAAGGTCGAGTAGGTAAATAGTTAAGAGGAATGGTGTCGCGTAGAAAAATGGCCAACTAAAGCAACAGAGAATCTCTCTAATACAATTATAAGAATATTGTACACGTATTTGCATGATTGTTCAGAAGGATAACACAATCGACTCAGAAACGCGTGACAAAAATTATTTTTAATCTAAAACAATCGTTAACCCTCTGCCCTCGAAAGACAACCCTTCGCATCGAATGGTACCACTTTCATAAATTTCCTACTGCAAACAGTCACATTCAAAAGCTTCGCCCTCATTCAATTGAATTAATCAAATTTTAATATCCATAAATTCTGCTACCGTTCAATATCAATATTTTACGCGATCGAGACTTTTCAAAGACTGAAAATCACTTTTTCGAGTACAAAAGGGCTAATATGCCTACTCCTCGAACTCTGTTGTACCCGTGAATTCCCAAAAGAATGAAAGAAGCTATATCGATTTCCTCGAGACGGTGATCGATCCCAGGAACAGATTCTGGCGAAATTTAGAATCGGCCAAGCAGGCAGGCGGCTGCAGGCTCGAATTCACGGTGGTCCCAGGCCGGAATTAGTCGAACAATTCGAACGGGCTGCGCAGTTCGCGCTTTCTCGGCGTCAGGACGGATAAATTAAAGCGGCAACGGAGGGCACGAAGAGTGGAGCTGCCTCCGTCGGGCCCGTTCCCTCTGTGTTAGAATGACAGATCCGTTCGAGGGGCCATTTAGTCTACAGATACCGATCTCGACGGGGGCACACCGGGTTCTCTCTTTCTCTCTCTCGTATCGTTGGAATCTTAGGCGACGAGAGCTGCCTTGATCTAAACCGCTTCGAATCGGGCTGGTACACACACCGTTTCCTGCGGGAACCTGGTGGCTCTGGAAGCGTTATTTATTCGGTCTTCGAAGCCGGTGTCGCGGCTGAGAATGAGCGAGTTTAGGGTCACGTTGACGCGGTACAGTTCTTTGATTGTGGGAAAGTCGGATTAATGGCATTCGTTGGGAACGGTGTTTTCAATGTTCTCAGCCTGAATTATTGGCACCTTATATTACGGTGATTTTAGGCGATCGTTCACTAGTACTTCATTTGAAATGTTCAAAACAGCGTGGAATTATCGTGGAATTAATTTTACGAAGTGTACCGAAATTGACCGAATACTACCTTTTATTTGTATTGCACTTGCAATCGTATTTCCCTATCTCTTTCTGCCAGTTTACCTCATTCTCCATATACAAGTTCTCTAAACCTTCCTGGCTAAGGCCATTTCTTTTCAAATACTCTGAACTATTTAAATAGCTCTTTGTCTCTAACTTATTTATTATAGTACCTTTTCTTTCCAGCATTCCTCAACTAGCCTTTGAACGTTTAAGTTTCTGATCTTTTACCCTGTATTTATATCTTTCATTAAGCCGAGCTATATTCGCGTGGATATAAATTGTAACGATTGATCGAGATGTTCAGAAAATTTAAGAAGGAATATTTAGCAGAGAAGTAATTAAAAATGGAGCTGAGTTTGATGAAAAATTGAACCGATACGACTACGGCGGAATATCGGTAGTACTCCCTCGCAGTAACTCACCCTTTCGAACAATAACCAGCACCCATTACCACACCAACCTAACTCATCACGATACCCATCTACTAAACCTCGAAGCCGATTTATACATCGAACCCATAAATCTTCCAACAGGAATATCCAGCCACCGCCTGATTTCTCCATCAACCTTCCGACATCGACCACCGAAGGTGCACTGGGAATCCTGTGGTAAGGTCACGCAGTTAAATTGTTCCAGCAGATGATTACTCGCGTTCGCTTCAACTACTGTTCTTATTCCTCCTAGAAATCAATTCGCCAACTGTTCCTAATGTATACCTAATTATTTTGAAAACCATGCGTCGTTTCCTCTAAACTCTTATTATCAGATTTACGCAAAAATTGCCTTCGTTTCTACAAATTGACACCAGTGACACAACACTGTATGTTACATGCTTGCAAATTAGTTATCCGAAGGATAACGAGAACTAATCGAAAGTAGATGAAAATATTAAACGATTATAAATATTGCAAGCAAATATTTATTTCCCGCAAAGCAATTATGAAAACTTTCGCGTAGACCTAATACTTTCGTATAACTAATGTAAACGGCTAGATGTATAGAACACTTGAGTAACTTTTGCATAGACCTAATACTTTCATATAACTAATGTAAACAGCTAGATGTATAGAACATTTGAGTAACTTTTGCATAGACCTAATACTTTCGTATAACTAATGTAAACGGCTAGATGTATAGAACATTTGAGTAACTTTTGCATAGACCTAATACTTTCGTATAACTAATGTAAACAGCTAGATGTATAGAACATTTGAGTAACTTTTGCATAGACCTAATACTTTCATATAACTGATGTAAACGGCTAGATGTATAGAACATTTGAGTAACTTTTGCATAGATCTAATACTTTCGTATAACTAATGTAAACGGCTAGATGTATAGAACATTTGAGTAACTTTTGCATAGATCTAATACTTTCGTATAACTAATGTAAACAGCTAGATGTATAGAACATTTGAATAACTTTTGCATAGACCTAATACTTTCATATAACTAATGTAAACGGCTAAATGTATAGAACATTTGAGTAACTTTTGCATAGACCTAATACTTTCGTATAACTAATGTAAACAGCTATATATACAGAACAAATCTCAAGAAATTGTCCGTCAAAAATGATCAAACAAACACAATTAACGAACAGGGGAATCTCACGAATCATGGTTGCACGTTGATCGTCAGCGAATACGGTGCCTTTAGGATCCTCCAACGGCGTGGAACAAGGGGTGGCGAAAGGTGGGCAAAGTGGCGGGAGATATTAGCGAGACAAATAACTCAGCGGGTTCAAAGGGCGCGAACGCGTCGGTGTAACCAGGGCGTCGGTTAGGTGTGTCGGTTCCGGATTGTCGGGGATGCTAGGCGGAGGAGGTTAGGCGGAGGAGGCTCCCAAGTGAGCGCAGTATGCTTGTACGCGGCTCATGGCAGCTACTATGCGAATAAGCGGAGCTTAGTCCCGCGTATTAGCATATGAGCGCCGCCTAATTAACGCCCCGACCACCAGTCGCCGGCGGGGCATTAAATAATGTAAACCTGGAACCGCGCCATTGTCTTACCTAAAGCCGTGCGTAAAACTCGGGTTAAGTCGTGAAGAGGGGTGGTGGGGAGGTAGGGGCGGAGGGGAAGGATCGTTAGCAGATTTCCTGACGGCCCCTGGCTAATCTCCGTCCCACCGTTTCCAGCCATCTTCGGATAAATAAGAATCTGTCACGACTAATTTGTATGCCGTCGCTGTTCCGACGAGAGCGTATGCTAAACATGGGTACGCCAACTTGAGAAGTTCGAAGGTACACGAGGGGGTTTCTTATTTGGAGGTAACTGAAATTACGGGGGATCTGTCAAACTCTTCGATTCTTCAGATTATTTCATATGTGTGAGATTCGAAGGCGGTTTCGTTTAATGTCTTATTTCTAATTATCGTTGGATTATGAAACACTGCCGGGCTAAAAGTTTGGGATCAAACATTCGAATTTAGTAGGAAAGGAGTTTAGAATGGTGGCACGACAGAAACCACTTGTGTGAAAAGTCTGCCACGATAACGGAGACAGAGAATTGACATGTTGTTAAAATCAACAATAACAAAAAATAGTCACGGGAGATTTGTTACGACTGCAATTCTGAAAGTGATTCCAAAACCTTTGGCCGGTAGTGTACGTACAGGAGGCGAGAGCAGAAGTTTAGTCGATGATTTCTGTGTGTTACGCACAAATCACTCGTCCTCTCGCATACCGCATCCATCATCTCTGTTCCACGTTTTTAAATCTGATATTGCGACGACGTTACTTCGAACAAACGGAGTTCTCTCCCCGTCCCTCTACACTGTACACTACAGAAGCATCGGTATCGCGAGTCCGCGGCTCGGTCGATTTTCAAAGTTCGTCGCAGCGTTCCGGTGAACTGGTCGCGGCGGCATATTGTCAGGCGATAAAACGGAGCTGGCAGAAGGAAGGCGGCGGGAATAAATTTATGAATGCTGGAACCCGAGGCTGGCTGCATTCCACGCGGCCTGTGCTCGACACACTGAATTGTCGCTCTCATTAGCGGCTCGGTTCGTACCTCTTTCTCCCTCTTTCTCTCCCTTTTTCCGTTCCCCCGCCATCACGGGGCCCGGTGTCCTCGTCGTCGCCCTTCCTCCACCCCGTTCGCCCTCCATCGTCGTTGTCCAGCTCACTGTCGCCGTCCCTTCGGCCAGGACGACCGATTGATATGCGTCGCGCGGCCTCCCGAGTCCATTTCCAGAACCGCGCTAATCTCGCCGGCTTTAATGAATTTTAATCGGGCCCCGTTGCGTCGAGGGATCGCGATCGCGATGAGAACGCCCTGTTAATTGGCTACCTCCTCCCCTTGACAGGACGCGAGCCGCGTGGGCGGATCCAGCGGTGGAACACGAGACTGTGACAGTGGAATCGCTGTCAGACCCTTGGAAACCTGCGAGTCGGTCGAGCTGTTCTTATGGGATCCCTTGAACCTATCGGTTACTCTGTTTCGACCTCGAAGTTACGGTCAGGGTTGCCTTCGAGTTCTTAGGACTGCTCTTAACCTTTTTAACACTTTGACTGCTAAATACTCCTGGTCGAAGTGCTCCGCTTGGACGACGCTTTATTAGCGATTGTGTTACTCTAAATGGGAGCGAATGGGAAAAATTAACCCTTTGCACTCGGCGTCATCTCGAACGTATTCTCGGTTCCTCAAAATCACTATTTTTATATCTTGGTAACTGTATCATATTTTAATTTGATATCTTGTGCCATTTTAGTAGAAAACTTCAGAGAAACATGCATTTTTGAAAAGATTGCGATGGGATAAGTTGATTCTTCGGAATCACTAATAAATTCTAATGTCCCCTAAGAGGGGACAACGGAGTGCAAAGGGTTAATAAACGCATATATGCGTCCATAATCCACGCGAGTAGCTTTCATCAGGCGCTTATAAGCGCCCATAGCAGTCAAAGGGTTAAGGTTACTTTGGTTACCTTAGGTATCCAAACCAAGTCTTAGGTTACTTTGAGGCATCACATTTCTATAGTTTTGAGATCACCCTTGAATCTGCAAGATCTAAGCGATCTTGGAGTTAATCTTGACACTCTTCAAGTTGAATATTGGAATCACCCTTCGACCATTAGAGTTTACAATTATCTTTAACCCTTCGAGTTATCTCATTAACACTTAAGTAGTCCTTCGATTGGGTGGTTCGATTTCGCGGGAACGCAATCGACCGAATTTCCCGTGTAAAATTGGTCCATGGCGGGGAGGAAACCGGGGAAAAAAAAAGAACACGAGAAACCCGGCCTTGTACGAGTATAATTCATAGGCGCCTACCATAGAGAAGTGTATTGCGTTGGTGTACACGTTCCGTGCGGCGGGCAGACAATGGCAGAGATTGCAGCGTCGATGGTTTTCCATGTACGGCGGCTCCATGACACGAAACATTCTGCGCGTGCCTCTCCGCGCTCGCGTCGCCTCTAAATCGTCGCTTCCGAAGATTTGCGTCGATTCGCCGCCGCCTCGTCGATAAATCTCTTACCCCCCCTCGACCGTTTCGTATTTTGCGCGCGTTTTTGTTCCCGTGATATCATCCACCGACGCGAGTCTCTTTTTGTGTCGCGAGTATGTTACGCCCGGGAACGGAAGAGAGGGAAAGATTAATCGGTTAACCGTATTCGCGTTTTTTTTTGCAGACTTTTTAGAAAACGTATCATCGAACAGCGTTGCTGTTAAACGTGTTCGCGGATACTAATGCGGAATTGCAATCGATAGGGACTGTGTTAGGGACTGATAATCATTTATATTTATAGGAAATGTTCTATAAAATGTAGAACAGAAGATGGAATTCAGGTGTGAAAAATAAAAGTGAAGCGATTAAAACTTAATAACAATATATTTAAAACAATTTAACAAAACAACTTAAACGACTTTACAACTTAGCAACTTTAACACTCTTTCTACGTTCACAACCAAACCTTTCTGTCTTCACCGTCCAATACTTTCTGCTTCACCGTCTGATACTTTCTGCCTCGCGCTCGCATTTTCCCCGTCATATATTCTTCCAAACACTCGTTTTCTTTCATTCTAATTGTCAACCTTTCTCACTCTACGCATTCGGTCACGACCACCCAGAATTTCTCAGTCACACTGTTTTCCGAAGTTCTCATCTTTCATGCCTTAGAAACATTCGAGCCCAAACATTCTGCGTTCGCACGACAATCGCCCAACTCAAGTACTCTTCAGACTTTCCCAAACTCGCATCCGCTCGATCGCATTCCTACATATTTGATAGATGTGGTAGGTGGAACGCAGAGATTGATGGTCTAAGAGGGTAAAGAAGAACAAAGAAATAGCGCAAGCGTTCTAAAGGAATTTCTGGACATTATTTGAGTGAAGACCATCACGGATATGATGGTTATGGTGTAAGTTAATGGATAAGAATAGTGGACAATAAATGTATTATATACAAGAAGTCGCTTTATTCCAATTCGACGATATTTATCGTGGAAACCAGCTTTGGTTTATAACCAACTATGTCTGGGCCTGATCATCGCAAATCTTCTGAGTCAGAACTTTTTTTTTTCCACATGAAGGAAATCTTTGAGAATTACCCTACCATCTTATGGAGGGTGGCAAGGTTATGTGGGATTTTAAAACACTAAAATGTTAACTGAAATTCGTTTGACAGTATACAGTAAAGTCTTGCTAATTTTGTACGCAAAACTAACTAACAGTGGAATTATAATCGAGGATCTAGTATGACAAAACGAAAATGTCGGCGGGCGAATGCTGCACGACGGCGGCCATGTTTCCATCGAATATGCAAATACCAGGAATGATATCGGGCGCATTGGCTACTTTAAAAAACAACCGTGTACGAACCAGTTCCGGTGGGCTGTGCGTATGTGCGCACCTGTGCCACGGTGGACGATAAAACTTTCGCTCGATAAGTTCCGGCATTTAATTCCGTTACGTATTCGAGGAACTAACTCCTTCGATTAACCCGCGAACGATTGATCATCTAAGTAAGTAAGTACCAGTCATTTGGGCGCATTATTTCATGACGCCAATTATGTAAATGTGTCGCAGAACACAGAAATAAATTTATCAGAAGAATCGATAATACTGTTTGTTCTCTTCTCGAGAATTATTTCTGTCAAAGAATTTCTTTCTCTTTAATTACATAAAATTGAAATACTCTTATCAATGGTGTGTTACTATTAACCCTTTGCACCCCGAATTATTTTTCAATTTTGACGCCAATAATTCCCTGGTATTTTAGATGTTTTATTTGAAATTTACTTCAAAGGGCAACTGCTTGAGTGATGTTTAATTCAAACAATTTTTTTTTACTAATTATATTAAACAAAGCCTTCAAACTTTGTTGTAACTTATATTTGCATTTGGACCTTCTGAATTCTTTAACTAAAAAATAAGACAATTTCCATATTTAAACTGGCGTTTTAAAAACGTCTTTGTTAGAAATAAAGAAATAAAAATTTCCTTTATAAAAAAATATAAATTAAATTAAATCTAATAATTTATATGATGGTAAATAAATTATAAGTAATAAATTTAATTTATAGATAAATAGTTAGGGCAGAAGAAATTATTAAGATATAAATTTAATTTATGGGTAAATAGTTCAGTAACGATGAAAAATTTGTTGAAAAAAAATTAATAAAATCTAATAATTTATTTAATGATTAATAAATTATTGGATATTAGTTAATTTAAAACATTTAATTTGCAATTAAAAATTTATTTAAAATAATATCTTTATAAATAAGCTAAATAAAGCTATTACGCTCATAACCTACCGATAGAATTAAATTCTTTTATAAATTTATTTACACAAAACTGTTCACTTGTCCTGAGCGTGTCCCATGGGTAATAGACAGGTCAAAAGTGGCGCGGGCCCGTATCAGCCAGACGAGGATCAATTCGTCGCTTCTAATAAACGCGACAAACGGCTATGTATTCTTAGCGAAGCTGGAGGAATCGCATGACCGACGATGAATGGAGCCGTTCTGTTCGTCGAGAGGGTATATAATAACGCTTCCAACAACCGGGAGACTGTTTTAAAGACGATGTTCGAGCGGAACGGCCACGAAACTCGCGTTATTTTCTGGGTCACCGAGTCACGTTGGCAGCGTAAAAATTACGATACGACCTCCGGGGAATGGGTCTCGCTGCGAAACACACCGGGAAGAAGTCAGAGGACACACGATTAAAGATGTTTCGTTTCTGCCTCTGGCAACGAGGGACGATCGCGGATCCATTCTTCGTGGAATCAGGGTTCGATCTCGCGAACGAGTCGTAAGGCGTTCTCGAAGAACGGAAACGAAGGCGACGATGCCTTTCGGCGACGCTAGATGATTAGAGTTTCGTTAACGAAGCCCAGTTCTTCGGCCTAGATCCAAATTTAGACCTAGTTCTCGGTCCAGTACCTTAATTTTGAATTTTTTTTTTTCGTTTACGTAAAAAATTTAAACTAGACTATCGTGAATGTTTTACGATGCATCACTTTTACTTTAAGCCCCCCTTTTTCATATTTTCGAGTAACTTAGCTTTAACCGTTCTACTCTAAGTTCCTGCTTTTGACATTTTCGAGTCAAAAATTGACGATTAGTGGATTTTGAACATTACCGTTAATTAGAGGCTACATTGAAATAAAAAATACCCCATTGAACGATTAAAAATTTTTATTAGAAATCAAAAATAAAAGACTTGCACGCAAATTTAGCACATCTTGCCTTGGGTGACACGGTTTTATTTTAAACAAGACATTATAATTTTATAATTTTAATAGTTTTTAATAAAAATTGATAATTAATATGTTCTCTACACTATATATATTTTTCATTCATCCTTTATAATAATTTCTAACTCAAATGGTCATTTGTAGCCAATCTAAACTTGCAGCACATACTACGAGATATCTCGTAGTTAGCAGTCAATGGGTTAATATCTATGATATCTATATCTAGCCTTGTACCCCCATGGCGTCCCAAACAAAATTTCTGCGTGGCAGTCAAAGGGTTAACCCTTTGCACTCGAAAGGTGACTGTTAGCCGTCTAACAATATTGATTTCAAAGATTTTCAAGTGTAAAATATTTACTAAGATTCATTTATGTTAAACGTAATTTAGTTTATTTAAGTCGTGTACTAAAATTTACGCATATGATTACTTAACCTCCGAGTCTGATTAACCCCTTGACTACGGCAGACTTTGATATGTACTGGTCGTACCATACGGCAGGGATTGAGTTACGATGTGCGCCGAGAACGGCGAATTTTTGGTGTCAGAAAGCCAAACTGTGTGAAGCGCCTATAGGCGCTCTCAGTATCACAAACGCAAAATTTCTAAACGCCTACAAGCGCCCACAGTAGTCAAGGGGTTAATAAACAAACTAATAAAAATCTGAAAACTTGTGAAACTATCGTTTGGCGACCCACAGGCGCCTACTCGAGCGCAAAGGGTTAACACGTTGAACGCCACGTCACCCATATCTGGGTGACGGCTATGTTTCTTGTACACGATTGACACTTTTCTAATTAAAAGAAGATTTTGGAGGTAATTTATACCAATTTTATTTGTAACACAATTATGATAAGTATATACGATATAAAGTAACAATAAATTATAAAGTAAATATAACATTGCGCTGTTTACAATCTGAGTCTCGGGTTTGGGTCCTGGGAGAAACTCCACCGATTTATGCTGGGCGTTCAACGTGTTAAGAGAGTCGACAGACAACTCGTCGCACGGCCAGCCTCAAATTTGGCGAGGAACCTTGGCCACGGACGTGCGCCACCGCGACGAACAGAGGGGCAGCACACTTCCTTCGCTGCTGCGAACATCGAATACCTAATCGCACGCCACGTCGACACGGTCCTCCTCCTCTTCCTCCGCCTCCTCGTTCTCGCGCTGCTAAGGTGCCAGGCCGCGTTAATGACGCGTGTGCATTAAAAACGCGGCCGACTTAAAATAAACGGGGCCTGCGAGCCGGCCCGCGCGTGATTGATGAGGGAACAGCGAGCGCGACCCGCTCGGAAACGCGAGCAACAGCCGAAACCCGCGCCAACACGGATACCTCGACGATTTGTGCTCGCCTCGTTTGCGCCGCAGACGCACAAAGTGACGCATGGACCGTCGAGCTGCTCGTTTTTCATTTTCTTTCTCTTTTTCGGGGGGGAGATCAGAGGTGCCGTGGATCGTTTAGGCGGAAAGCGAGACCGATTTTGGGCGAATTAGCGTGTTTGCGTTGCGATCTTGCGACTTGGGAACGGGTTTTCTTAATGTAAGGGATGTTCTTCGGGCATGTTACAAATTTGAATGCCCAGAATTAGGATCTGTTCGGGTTTTGGAGCTTCTTCAGACTGCGATCAGTAATTATAAGTGTTCTACTTTAGAGATTCGGAGAATAAGATTCTGAATTATACGGAAAGAGAATATGAAATTTACGAGAAGAAACTTTTATTTATATTTTTTATAGAAAATTATTCTCAAAAATGCGTCTTGATAGATTTGCGAAATTTCTATGACAATTTATAAATTGCTAATCTTGATTACCAATTTATAATCTTTGTGGTTAATTATCTTTCACTTGCAAGACAATTTCGTTGTCAGTTGAGGGATAGAGGTGTTAACTACAACGAATGTGTTAACTCCCTAAAAATATTGAACCACGTAACTGATTCATTTTACGTAATTTTAAGTAACATCCTTGGCACTTTTAGCACGAGCAGTTCACCAAGAGATGGACGAAGAAATCTACAGCAGTATCGTTCCGGTCAATTATTAACGATCCACGGAAAGAGAACAGCGTTCTAAATAAATTGCAAACATGAACAACGAGCAGTTGTGCAAGCCGGAGCGCGACAAGCGTCGAACGAACTACTGCGTGTGAAATTTCGAACAGGAGACACCTCGAAGACGCGGAGGCGCCACCACGTGACTTCCGCCGCGGCGAGAGAGCCACGGATCCGTCAACGTAACGATCTTGGTGACGCGTCGGTTCTTTCCGTGGCGAGGACGAAGGATGACAGAAAGGAGGCGGTCGTTTGTCTGGCAGCGATCGTTAAGCCAGCCGGCTGTCACGAATGATTCCGGTTATTTTAACGAATCGCGTCTAATTATTTATAATTAATTGCCGCGCACCCGCGACTCCGGAATAGGCGACGATCGAAGATCCGCCCGTGCATCGACGATATCGCGCATAATTTGTAACGTCGATCGTCAGCTGCGCTTCTATCCGTTTAAACGCATCAATCTTCGTGTCTTTCTCTTTTTTTGTTCCTTTCGTTTCGTCCGCTTCGCGCCGGAACGAAAAAGCTCTAGAGGGACAGCGAGCATGTTCGTTATCGTTATAGAACGGTTTTTTTGTTTTTTTGTTTCCGCGTGAAGAATTCTTCGTTTCACTAATTACCGCGGTCCACGAAAATATTTGTATTATTTATGACGCGAAGTTCATTAAACCAGAGGAATGCGGGCGACGTCTCTTTCTCGTTTTATGAAGGATGCTTGCGACGATCAGGGATGAGCGGGAAGCAGGTTTGAAGGTTATGGTCGCCCGTGTCGATACGTGTCGAGGGCGAACAGATGGAAATAGGAGAGGGGACGTTCAATTCTGACCACTGAAAATAGGTATTCCTGCGAATAGGATAGCTTCATGGCCTCTCTAATTGTAATTTACTTTGTTTGACATAATCGAAGGATAGTATAATAAAGGAATAAGGAGGATAAATAATATTTTTACGAACAAATAATGAATAATAATAAATATATGTAAGAGAAGTACGCTGTCTTCACTTATAGATATCGATATAGATATAGATATAGAGGGAGCTATAGTTAGATGACACACGTGCTGTATAAGATTAGGTTACGGAAAGATAATTATAATTTATAATACAAAGGAGACAGAGACTTATAAACGTTGCAGGATAACAAAATAGAGAATAGACTTTAATTGTCGTTTCTCTTTTTACAGGTAAATGTATATATTGTAAATAATGTGACGATTAAGAAAATAAAATTAATCTCTTTTTACAGAGCAACACATTGTACTTTATTCTCTTATTGAAAATTCTCAACGATATTAATTACCTTATATATATATATATTTCCATGATTATTACCAGCTATTCATATTTCATTCTAAAATTGTTTACAGGCGAAAAAATCTCATATTTCTTTTGCAGCTAACAACAAATTTAATAAGTTCACAATTAACTTAAATTCTTTCTTCAAATCTAACCCTTTATCGGTGACACAATATTGGCAGTCAGAACGCAAGATGGATAATTCCAATATGGCGCGTTAGGTGAAACGACTTCCGTTTCTTCCAGGAAGAATCTCGGAGCCACGATAAACTGTTTCTCGAAGAATTAAATCGTCCACGGTTCCCGTTCGACTTCCATTCATCTCGCGCAACCGATGTTGATTTATTTAACCGATCTATTTCGCGTGGCTCATACATTTTAACGGGCACGGCGCTCGCCCCGTGCCGCCCGATCCATCATGATCCATAGATCAATGGACATCACGCGGTCTTTGATTCCATGGCGCGAGAATTCAGCGAATGGATCGGGAAGTGGAACGAGTTCAGTGAAATGTATTGAAATAATGTTACTACCAGCAACTTAAGCAGGTTAAAAAAAAATAAACAAATAAACAAATTTTATTCCATTATTCTCATTTTGATTGCTATTAAAGACTGCGTCGACCAAAACATTACGATATGGATATTTCTGTTAAAGAGCAATTCGATTTCAATTAATATAACTTCACTCGTGAAACTGAAATTATTCATTATTCAATTTTCCACTTTTTCCCTATTTCCGTTATCATTGAAGCCTCAAAAAATTCAACGTCCCACCACAAAATTAATCCAACTTCCGTTACCAGTAAACCCTCCAACACAGTCGTTTGACAAACGTATCAAACCTCCCCGTAACGAGAAATCACTTATCCTAACCTCAAAATCCATCGCGTAACCCTTTCTCGTCCAACAGCACTCATCCATCCATCTTCCTACGATTCTGTTCGCGATTTCAGCGAACCGGTGCAGTCGCGAGAGCAGCAGGAAAAAGGGGCATTCGCGAGCTGCGTAACGACGACATTACGTTGAAAACGGTCGCCATTCCCCCGAGGGTTGAGGGGGTGGAGGGTAGGTGGCGCGAAACCGAAGAAACTCAGATCAAAGGCGACACGAGCGTCTTCCTCGGCTGGAAGACACCGGTCTGTGGGAAAATATCATAAATCCACTTTGACTGTTCACACCAGCCTCTCTCTAACTCGACGACCATCCCCCTCCCCTCGCCCCGCTCTTCTCGCGACGATTCTCTCATAATAAACGTCATTTATTTATACACGCGCGAGAGCGGAGGAAAGATCGACGGCCACGCGGCACGGCGGAAAAAACGCGCGCTACCATAAATCGCATCAGTGGAACTGATATACAGGGTGTACCGTTTGAAACTGGCTGTTCGACTTCGATCTTTTGGTTCTTGATCGACATTGCTTGATTGTTGGTGATCGATGACTCGAATGACCGTCTTCATAACAATTTTGTCATTACAAATTTCTGAAAGCTCTTTGTATAATTAATTGTACACTATGTTAACCCGTTATCATCCAAACTGCATTCTCTTGGCGGGGATGAAAATTAGATGGGATTGCAATTACTCGGTGTAGGTTATAGAACAGGTATGACGTAATATTACGGTGGAATACGAGCAATAACATAAGGCGAATAAATCGGAAGAAAAAAATGATAAATAATTGGATATGTGACTTTTAAGCCGTGCAATGTTATAGAGGGTTAATATCAATATGCAAATTTTTTAAACATACACGTGTTAATATTCTGTTCTAAATTCATTGTATCTCTTTCGTATGTCCTCCATAGGATTATTGAAAAGAATTACGGCAAAAATATTCGTGAACTCATACATCACAAATACTTCCGCAATATCTATCACGCGTTAGTCGCTTAATTCTCATGTAAAATAGAAAATTTCGTGAAAGCGATGTTAATGGAGAAAATATTTTTCCCAATGCGTATTCGTTTGTTCTTTAAAATTACAATCGAAGAATCTAATTAGGTGGTCTCTTTCAAACGAAACACCGTGTATACCGTGCAGGGGTTGCGCACGTGGAAAACAAACATTAATAGAACGGCTGTTAGTCAGGCCAGGGTGACATACCCCCCCTGGCATCGGTGTATTACTAATTATGTTACGACGTGGCGTCGAGGACGTGTCACAACAAGCGTCGCCGGATGTAGCCGGCTTCTGGTAGGATATAAAAGCTTCCTCGTTGAATTACGATTCCCTGTGGCGGACGATCAAAGCGGCGCTTCGCCACTTTAACGAGATCTTACCGCGTTCGCGCCCCGGTTCCCCATTATCTCGCGGCGAACTCGATGAACGCGATCCTCGCTCATAACTTGAACCCCTGTTAACCGCGAATCACGGTAGTGTAGCAGCTGTACTTATAAATTAATATACGTTAACAGCGAATCGCTCGCTCTTAACTTTACCGATATTGCACTTTTTTCGTGAATTTTCTTTAATCTTCAACACTTTTCGCAAAAACACGGCAGAACGTCTGTGAGGAATTTTTGTTTAATTATTACTAAACGTTGTGGAATATTTCCTTTGGTATCTTTACCCTAATTCTACCCTAAACACGTTAAACCACAATGACAATTTTATCATCATTTATAAGGGAGAAATTGGTAATGTGGAACTAGTTGGTTGCGACTAAGGATACAGAAAAAAATTCCATGGTGTCCTTAAAGATAAGGTGGACTCGAGTACAGATCAAGTTTGGAATCCTTAATTAAGAATTTGTCGGTTTCTCGTTTGGAAATAAGGGAAGTGTTCAGTGTTATCCGTGATGTTCGCTCGAAGGTTAAACTCATTTACGAAAGTACCTATATCTTTAGGAATATTATAAAATTCCTACACAATAGGGAGTTAAATCCATTCATCATACGGTTTCCACAAAATTAATTACCATTCGATGACACCTAAAATCCTAAAATAAAAATTTCGTTAGAAAACCATTTTCTACCAATCCCCTTCGTTCCTTGCGCTCGCATCGCACGCCACACACGTTATCGATAAATAAGACGCGCAGCGGGGCAGGAGCGGTCCGGATTGTCAGAAAATTAGCATCGTCGACTACCTCGTTGACAGTCGAAAGAAACTGCAGCCGGCTAGACTATGGCGGACGTCGATCGGCCCCTTTAATTGCGCTTTTTACGGTCAATTATCTCGTTAGACGACGGTGTCCCGCTGCTTGCAGAATGTTAATCCACGACGCCGCCAGCGGAAGACGTTTCTTTCGTCTCCCTCGATATGCGCTGCTACCGCGGTCCCATAATCGAGCTATGGCCATGAGAGAACGAGAGTGAAAGAGAGAGAGAGAGAGAAAAGGAAGGACGGTCAAAGGAGGGAGAAAGAGAGAGAGAGGTCGGGCGAGATCCGAACGAGAACTTTTTCACCTGGGCCCCTACGGAACACCGGGAACCCCGCTGGTGTAATTAACATTCGGCACGTTTAGCCAGTCCTCCAGGAGCTTCTTGTCGCCGACCATGCCCTCCTCCCCCTCCCGATCCCCCCGCTTCGTCCTGGCGAGACACTGATTGAGACGTGACCACGGGATGACGTGCCGCTCAGGACTTCTACCGAGGGACGATCCGCGATCTAGCTACGCGCGTGCAAGCCAGTTACGGATTTCTGGGTCGATGACACTCGAGCATGATTATTGGGTTGATGCTCGCGAAATGGTTCTGTGTAAGTGTTGCAGTCACTGCTGGAAATTTATCGGTGCTCGATGATTTCGCACGTAGTCGAAATTAATCTTGTTGGAGACCCATTTTCAATGGGTAGCTTCAAGTGGAGCAATCTGATGGTTTCGATGATACTAGTATTTTTTTTGGGGTTAAGCACTCTTCTGCAATTTTTTATCCATTCTAGTAATCCTTAAGGATTAGGTAATAAGTACTCTTCTGTAATTTTTTATGCATTCTAAGAATTAAGGATTCTTTCACAATTTCTTCAGTCATCTCCTTGAAATTAATTTGAATCAGTTAGATCGAGTGCTAGCATAAATACGTGTGATTGTGAGGTTTCGAAGTTCTAACGATCAATTAACATTACAGTGATAAACGTCATTGCATTAGTTGAATATCAACTTGCATTTCTAACAAAAAAAAGTTAGAACTTTGCAGTTTTCGTAGCATGAGATTTCTGAGTATCGAGGCGTCGCAAGCGGAAAGAGCAACGCAAGATAGAGGATACATAGGTGCATGGTAAGCTTTTGGCTTCGAAAAGCTCCCCGCAAGGTTGCAGGCATAACGTGTCCCGTAACTTGACCTGAACTCCTCGATCTCTCTCTGTAGGAATGCATCCTGTGACAACCGATGCGCGTCTGTTCTTCGTCGATGGCATCCACATGTCACCAATCCTTGTCCGCCGCTACCCAACGGTCCCATGGATCGTGTACTTGGTCTGTTAGAATTGCTCTCGAGCTGTAACTCATGTCCTCTGCTTCTTTGTTCGGATTCCAACATCGGCTACACGATCGCCCGCTCGAACTTCGGTCCCCGTTTCGAGCACGTCAATTAAACGGGCTACCCTTTCTCTGACCTGGTAACTCTAAAACAATTCTTTCTTCTTCGATATAACGTGCACCGAGAGAAATTACTATGGATTTGCACGCACAGCAGTTTGAAGAGTAGCAAAAGTACCTTTCTGATCCTCTGAACGACAAGCAGACAGGATGCTTCGTGTACACTACACGTTTACTTCGAGAATTCAAAAACTATTTTACATTTAACGCTAGAACACTACCGATAATACCTAGTACACTCAGTTGTGTCGAAGAGGATCAAAACATCGAATACAAACAGAACAAATCTTTATTTGTACCTCGTACAAAAAATCAAAATGGTCACTTTTGGAAGTTGCGTCACAGTGAATTTATAAAGCTTCCACGAGAATGTACGAATCGATCGTTTCGACCACTCTGATAATTCCACTGTCAAAGGTTAAAATTGAATTCGTGTTTTAGAAATTACTAAGTCACCACTTTGAACCCCCTCTCCGTAATTAGTTCGCGGTAACAAAGAAACCTTGGCGAAGCTTGCTAAGTAACGCTTCGACGACCTTTGGAACCTACTAAATTAATCTTAATCGCAAAGCAAGCTCCCCCTCAAAAGTGCACTCCTCATCGCGATCACAAAGTTTGACTTCGGTACCTCTGAATAACGCTAGCCTGGACACAACTCGTTCTTCCGTTCGCCAACGAATCTATCCTTTTCGTTGCCCTGTCCACGAAGCGATCACGGCCGAGCTGCATCGAGCGGACGTGGACGTCCGGAGGATTGATTCGTCATCCATCGGGGCCACGGCTATCGTGTTTTTGCCCGCGAGCCCCCGACTAGTAACCAGTCATCTTCCACGTCGTAGTTTTCGTGTTCTTTCGAGGGACGCAGTCGTGCCCTCGGTCCGAGTCGTTTTAATTAAATACAGTTTTTCATCCGGTAGGCCGAATCCGCGGCCGCCCCGCTGGGACACGGGGAACCGCGATCGGGGTACGCCGGCAAATAAATCAAAAGGGAAACCGGGATAGGAGACGAGCCGCCTCTACTCCGTCTCGCCTTCCTGGAAGGCAAACACCAGTCCGCCGATATAATTAGTGGCAGCGCGTGTCCGAGCTAGCTCGCTCGTCGATCGGCAACCAATCGATGGCACGTCCGCAGAAAAATTCGTTGGTGGTTAGATGTGATTTTGTGGACGATGACAGAAGCATCGTTCAACGTTGGATATGAGTTTGTGGACGATGGTAAAAGAATTGTTGAACGTTCGGTATGGATTTGTGGACAATGGTAAAAATTCATTGGTGATTGAATATGGATTTTTGGATGATAATAAAAGAATTGTTGAACGTTGGATATGGATTTGTGGACGATGGTAAAAATTTATTGGTAGTTAGATGTGATTTTGTGGACGATGACAGAAGCATCGTTCAACGTTGGATATGAGTTTGTGGACGATGGTAAAAGAATTGTTGAACGTTGGGTATGGATTTGTGGACAATGGTAAAAATTCATTGGTAATTGAATGTAGATTTTTGGATGATGGTAAATGAATCGTTGGTGGTTGGATACGGAATTGTGGATGATAGTAAAAGAATTGTTGAACGTTGGATATGGATTTGTGGACAACGGTAAAAATTCATTGGTGATTGAATATGGATTTTTGGATGATGGTAAAAGAATCGTTGAACATTGGATATAAACTTGTGGATAATGGTAAAAGTTTTGTTGAGAAAATTGGAAAAAGGTAATGTTGTTAAAGATGAACTTGAAAAATTGGAAATTCTATTTTAAGTTAACCATTCATAATTGGAAGTTTGGTTATTCGTGGTAACCAGAAATTACAATGGACGTTACATAATTACTGTTGGGAAATTATTTATTCTGATCGACAAAACAACGTGCTGTAGAGAGTTAATTTATAAATAAATAAAGCTAGGAATCGATTCATCTATTTTATATGACATGAGATTATTTTATTTTATTATATTTTTAAAGTTATTTGCAAGGTGACACGAGAAATTTTCGAAGGGAGGTATCAAGATAACGGGAGGGGGTTGGTTGAACGTTTGCAGTAAATGGGGAAAAAAGGTCGAGACGAAGGAGTTTATAAAAGTTCGGAAGAGATTAAAAGTCCCCCGGTTGTCAGGCTCGCCTCAAAACAGGGAGCCGTCCCACGGGGTCGTTATAATGATTGATGTCTTTCATATCCAAAACCGTCTCCGACGAATGTTCTAATGCCCTGCGCTTCGTCAGCCATCGTTTTACACGCTGCAACGTCTCGTATAATGTGTAGGGACTAAAAAGCGGTAAACGTTAAGCTGCCCGGAATACCGTGGAACACGTAATAATTCACTAAATTTGCATACCACGCACGGTGCGGTGAGATTAGGCGTTCATTCATGATCGTATTACCGATTCATCCCCTAAAATGAAATACTAATCCAAGTTACAAGTATCCACTTGCACTCGACTTACGAATAAATTATAATCGCGTAAGATAAACTCAAACGTTTCTCAAACTTCGCTCATATTTCCGAAAAAAAAGTATTTTACGCTTCCAACCCCATAGAACCACCCTTTTCATCACAGGTGTAGCGAATACCAAAAACATTTACACAGACATAAATATTCCTCCAGAAGCATCAAATTTGTATGATCACATGAAAGTACTATTTTCGATGCGACATTTGATTTATTAACCCCTTGCCATTCATTTCGTAGGCTTTGACGGCTGGGAGATGTCAAGATGTTTTGAAATGTTTCATATTTTACATAATTATTAATTTATTATTTTATAACGTTACTTAATTATCGTCCATTAACCCTTTGCGGACGAGTGTCGGATATATTCGCCCAACTCTCGCGCTGCGGCTGTCCTACGCTTGTCGTCGTAAACGATAAGATACGCATGAGTATGCTAGTCTAAGAAGTCAAGTTTGTCTAAATTTGTTCGTTTATGATTTTGTTAGATTTTATGAAAAACTTATTCAAATAAAGCTTTAATTTTTATAACGCAAACAGGCGACCGGAATATTTTCTTTATCGCACGCTCCGAAGAATAGCTCCGTCCGTAAAGGGTTAATATTATAGCGTTATATAGCAATGAAAATTGCAAAAGAAAATGTTCTGTTTCTAAGCTTGCACATGATTTGTGTTCAATTGAACCAAATTAAATAGTAATTTTCGGACGCTTCAAATTCCGTTTTATTTGTATGTCAAAGGGTTAATTATTTATTCTATTAATCGATTCGAATCGAGCCAAGATAAGTACAGTAATGCGATGTAATTACTTTTCTCTGTGAGTAATCGTTCTTCAACCTTAATTCCCGTGGGCGTTCGAAGAAGTCACATAGAAAGGCGCATTAAGTCTCATCCCGGGCGATTAAATAAGTCATATCGTCGCGGTGCCTAACGAAGCGCCGCGGCATCCTCGCGCGTCGTTCGGCGTCGTCTGACGCGCGGTCCTCTCGCAGAGGCAGCTTCTTTTTCCTGCCGCCCGTTTCTTCCGAGAGATCCTCGCCTCCAGACGCAGTATTTATAAACAAGCAGGAGAGCGTGCCGGCTGAGAGAGAATCGTGGACAGAATTTACAGCGCGTGGACTTTTGTTCTTCGTCGAAAGGCAGTGGCTTGAAAATAATTTCTTAAGCAAGAATAATGGTTGAAAATGTTCTCTTCTTAACTTTAAACATCGTAAAGGATCATGTGTGATGTCGATGAAATAGAAATCAATGGAATCGTTGTTCAAAAAAAAATTTATACTTTTCAAACTTCTAATCTAGATTACAAACATGCACTGTCGCTTAAGAGTTTAAGTAACAGACAACGAGTTACTGGAGTATCTTTATTTCTATATTTTTTGTTTACAGTTCTTCTTCGTTCTTGCATAATTAGAGTTAAATAACATCAATAAATAGAGATTTAAAAAAATCGAACGTCTCACAATACTCTGATACCCGATCGCAAAGTATTCCAATATTTCCATATAGAAACGATACCGCAACAAATTTACAAATACCTTTCTCAAGCCAATATGCACCAAGCAGAAATGAGTGCAACACGTGAGGCATTTTTGAGAGAAGAGTTTTGTACGGCGAGGTTAATCAAATTTAATACAACTATACAATACGGCTGTTCTAGGACAAGCCTGTTTTTTGGGTTTCGGTCTAGTCCTTTTAAGGATCAGTTTGGAATTCAAGGAGCACGAGTGACTTAGGGATCAAAGGACAATGGATGAATTACTAGTAAACAGCAAAATATTTGGATAGAGATGACTGTTGAGAGGATGACTATCGCGATAAGCAGCTTTGTTAGATGCGAGTATGATAGCTAGGCGTACAACAGTATCCAGCAAGACAATTGAGCCCTAGCCCCTAACAAATAGACTCCTCTCCCGAAAACCTAGCCTCTTCACCAGTCGCGATTGCGCAACCCCGCGAACAGGTCCGTCCGCCATTATCGGCGACGGTCGTTAATTCAGCCTTTAACCGTCCACGTGTTCCCATCGGAATCCCGGCCGGGAGACAGGCCGTTAACCGCTTAAAAATTGATCCCATCCCAGCGGGGCCGGGGCTCGAGGCCCTGTCCTCCTCATCCCTCCACCCTCTAAACTGTATCCGCTTTGACAGACTGGCGGCTGGCGTGAAAACGCTCGCCAATTAACCAGCGGTGAATTATGCACCGCCCCTTTGCCCACTAATTTAGTAGGTGACTTATGTCGTACTTGCCGGCCGACAAGCACCGAGACGAATTCGAGTACCTCGCTGAATAGCAAGCTTCCCTTCTTCTTTTTCTTCTTCTTCTTCTTCTTCATCTCTCCTTCTGCTACTCCTCTTCGTCGTCGTCGTCGTCGTCTACTCCACCAGTCGCTATGTCGCTTCTCTGCTTCTTATTGTGCTCGATACTCCTCTTCTGTCTGGTGGCTCGATCGCTCGACGGCGAGGAGCAGCCGGACATCCGGCAGCAACTCGCTAGAGCACTCCTTTGAAGTCTTTGAGCGGCCGAATTCGCGGGATCGTACGCCGAATGAAATATCGCTGTGGCTCTTTATCTCTCTTTCTTTCGCTGGTTCCCTCTGGGTTCGGTGACGAGCTTCCAGAGAACCGCCCGGATACCCATTTACCGGGGGATTACTTAGTTTCTCTCCTTGGCAATCGGTTTATTGCGCGGTGAACCAACGCGAACGAACGGAGGACGGGTGTTTAGTCGCGGCTGCGGAGGTGCTTCCGAGAAATTTGTTGCCACGCTTTGTGACAGCTATTTTCATCGAGTTCGAATTTCCTTTTTTCCTTCCGCTTCTTCTTCTACACTCGCTCGTTGGTAGAGGGTTTCGCGTGAATGCGATTTCAGAGGAAGCTTTCGACGAATGGCTCATTTAAACAGGGGAGATTCGATTATTAAAGTAACTAATATTACGGAAATTTATGTATTAGGTATTAGGAAAAAATTAATCTAATAAATAACATAATAAATTAAAAAGTAACTAATATTAAGGAAATTAATCAAACGTTAGTCTAGAATTTTTGAGGAAACTCGTTCTGAATATTTCTTGAAATACCATCGATTCGATCTTGAATCTTACATCACCAAAATTTGACGGTTTCGTTTCTGATTTAGAGAGAAGAGTATTGCGAGAAATTAAGAGAGAGAATTTTTAAGCTGTTGGGTTGAGGACTGTGTAGTGTTAGAATTGAAGAGAGGGTGAAAGCGTAAAAAAAAGTGCAGGAAGCGTGGGAGGTGAAAGAGAATCAGAAAGACATAATCAAACTTTCAACTTCGAACTTCAAACAAACTTCACTCACCAATTATCCCTCTAACTATATCGAATTTAGCTACGAAACCCCTAACCTTGATACCTTGATCCCTAGCGCAGCACCCCAAAAATCACTGTCTACCTGAAATTTCCCCATACATAAATTCCCGCCTAACCAACCAAATCCTACGAACACCAATTCAAGCGCATCTCCTTCGGATCACAGGAAAATATGTACGGTTGGCACGGCAAAAATTGGATTGTTTCCATGCGTGGCGTCGGCAAACGAGGTGGAAGGGAACGGACACGCGACTTTTTCGTGTAATCGCGCAGGAAGTCGAAGAGTTACTGCCCGCCGTCGGTATTCGGCCACACGATGGTTTATTCAGGAACAATAGATAGCTCCGCCAGCATCCGGGACCTACGTCGAAGAGGAGCGGCCGCATCAAACATTCGATGCCGAGGCCACAAATCGGGAAGCCAGACGTCGACGATATATTATGATCCCCGCGGACGTCCCCGGCGTTCTTTACCGATTCAGCTGCTGTTACTCGGGCATTCATGTCGGGGCCCGGGGTGGAACGGGGGGAGGGGAGAAAGAATGGAGGGAAAAAAAGGAAGGAAAAGGCTCTCGCGATCTTGTTCTCGAAGGTTTCCCTCTGGCCTCTTTATTTCATATTATACGTTCAACGTCCTCGCCGATCTGTGGTCCGGTTCTCTGCTTCGTGTCGTCAGGAAATTGTATGCAGCGGGATACGGCACTGATTCGAACGATTTCTCTTTGACACTTTGAGCGTGACGAAAAACAAGATTATTTTAATGTTTAATAATTTTATTGAAATATACAGGATAAACTTATAGATACATATATGTACACAATCAATAACTCATAAATTATACACCTACTGTTGAGTATAAAAGTTGCATATCAGTTGAACGAAAAGATGAAATTATCTCTACTCATATCGTATCCTCATTTATCTATATTTTACTCGGGATCTACTTTCTACTTTCAAGCGTAAAATTACAAAGTTCACTGCGTCCTACGACCCCGTGTACCGAAGAATTTCTTTCTTACACCCGTTTATGAATAAATAACAATGATAATGATAGTAGCCAGCGATAAGAATATCGATCGATAAAAGTATCTCTACCAGTTCCAAATTCGCCGTCTACTCTCTTACAATATTATTCTCTGTTCCCCATCGAAAAATCGTTCACTTCCTCCACGAAATCAACGACCAACGTCTCTTTGACCACCCATGAACGTGACAGCGCTAATCAGTTCGCAGTTCACGAACTAACCATCGAACAGCAACGAATCCATCGTGCACAGGTAGACGAACGCGGTGGCGTGCACCATACACCGAAAGCGGTGATAAATCTTCCGAAAAACGTTCTGGAACAGGTTCGAGGAAGCGACAGGTAGCGTCGGTGGGTGGCGCTCGTAAAATTCGGATTTGTCCAGCGTGGCGGTCGTTAAGGGTGCAGAGAAACTGAAAACCGTCTTTCGCCGGCCACCTAACCGTCTGCCTCTGGTCACGGCGCTCCCTCCCCACCCCCCAACCCCTCCCACCCTCCCTCTTCCGCGTTGTCCCTCGCCCTGGAGAGTAATCTACACGGTCGCGGGGACGATCTATCACCCGTACAACGAAACTTTGACGCGACGTCAAAACGCGGGCCCGTTAATTTTTCATGTCGTTTCACCAGGAACTGCAACCCCCTCCCCCCCCTCCTACACCTACCCGGGGAACGAGGCTCCACGACGCTGGTCCAGCAAGTTGTTTCGACGTCGCCGTTCATTATTCAACTCCTACACGGCCGCCGCTACCTTTCGACACGCGCGGCACGCAGTTGCGAGAGAATACGTGTTTCGCGAGGGTGTGCTTGGAGAAATCGGGGATTCGAGCGAGGAAATGGCGAGCGATAGAAAGCGTCGAAGACGATCGCGGAATCGTGGTGGAGGTTGAACGAATTTGGTGATTTGGAATTTTTTGGGAGATCGTTAAGAGCTACGAGGTCAAGTTTAGCGACGAGTTTCGTTGAGATTGAATTGATAGGGATCGAGGTTGGATGATGTGTTTAACACCTAACCAACCGAATGGGGAAGTCTCCCATTTTTACTTCAACAAACCGTTGTCAACGATTCTGTTTACTTTTGTTATTAGTTAGTCTTGAACTGGCGTTGAACTTATTAAAAATTTGTACTTTGGAAGAACAGAAAATGCATTTGATGGGCTGTGAACGATACTAGATTAAGACCAATTAATAACAAAAGTAAATAGAATTAATGGGGGATTTCCCCATTCCGTGGGCTAAGCGTTAAGAAATAGAAAATAGAGTTCTTGTAAGCGGAAACACTGCATAAAATTTGTATAAATAACGGGAGCGAGGGAGGGGGAGGGGTGAAACATAATTAGATACGTAGAAGTGTGACCTAATGGGATACGAATAAGCTAAAAGTTACACAGGACCGTTCGCGAATTGTTATTCAATCTTCTTGCCAGTGAATTAGAAACGAGCTCTTGCCGGAACGTAGCAAGTACAAAGAAAGAGGGCCCAACAACGAGGGAAAGGGATCCGGCGCGTCAACCGGGCGGAGACTTCAATTAAACGGGGTAATAAAAAAAGAGAAGTTGCAAAGACGCGCGGAAGCCTAATAAAAATCTTTTCCCGCCTACGACTGCCGTTAATTACCATAAGTTAATTACAACGACGTGAAAGCGGAGCCACCCCCTCGAGTCGGCTCGCCACCCTCTGCTACACTCGCACAATAACCCGATCATGTGTAAGTATGTGTGTGTATGTACGTGTGTGCGTGTGTGTACGTATCGCTTACCCGTTGCTGCTGTTACCACCCTGTGCGCGCACCCACCCGCCCACCATCACCCCCTGCCATATTTACGAGGCGAACTTTGCTTTAAGCCTGCCGATGTTTTAACTTTATCGCGACCGAAGTATGATTTTACGAGAAGCCCGCGGGCTAAATATGCTCGCGTCGTAAAATTAACGGCGTTTCCATAAAGGAATCCGGGTGTGCTTGCGTTAAAACTCGATAAAAGCCAATAAAGCATCGCTGCGGATAGAGAGAAAGAAAGAGAAAGAGGGAAGGAGAGAAGGAGAGAGAAAGAGAGAGAGCAAGCGGTTTAGTATAGTTTATCGTCCTTTCCCTTCGCGAACTCTCACCGACCGCTCTTGTCCACGGCGAACCGTCGCCAACCTGCGCCCATTTGCAGCGTCCTCGGATAAGACTTACGAGGATTCTACGGAAGACGGGTTCGAGGACCTCGCGACCCACGGGCCCGATCCTCTCCGGACCCCGGTATAGACGTCGTGTCAGCGTTGTTCCCGAGGACCGAACGACCAGCTGTTAATTTTTAGTGGCTCAGCTTTTGCCTTGTTTCCTTCGATTTTCGACGATTTCGTGGCGAAAACTGCGGAGAGATAAAGCGGTTTATTGGTGTATTAAAACAGCAGGCTGGGTAGCGCGTTGGTACGCGGAAGGATTCGATTTCACGAAGAAACACAACCCACGATCGCTTTCAAGCAGTACTAACGGTAGTACAGTAGAAGTTAAAGTATAGTGCTACCGTTGTGATCAGCATGATTTTACAGTGTTTAAAGAAATAATGGTGGTTTTAAAGGTAAACTTGAGTACAGAACTAGTTTCGCTCGCGGGCTATGCTTCGTCCGAAATCAGTTAGCTGTCAAGGTTCCCTTCCCCCACCACGACTTAATCTCGCCATCTCTACCTCCACTATTCCGCTACCTACACTCCCGTCCATAAGTTACCGGACATTTGCCACGTTTCACCCACAGTACAATCTTAACACGAGGTTTACGAAACCCGTCAATTTGATTTGTCAATTTTGCTTCATGAGCAAAAGCAATTACTTTTATTCCTAGCAGTTTTTGCTAAGTTCTATCGGTGAAGAGATTCAAATATTATGAAATCTATTTCTCTTTCAGTTTTGCAATTTCAAATTCTATTCGATATATACCTTATTCCTTAGTATATGTATATTAGTAATAGGACAAAAAGGTCCGTAAATCTAGTGTTAAAAACCGAGTACAATTTAATCTTCTCTACAACGCAAATAATCAATTTCATTCGAATTCATTCTGTAACTTTAACACTATTCCTACCGACACTTCATATAAACTTATTCCTACCGCGACATTCCTACGTGAGACAGACTACAAATTTTTCTAAAAAAACTAAACAATGAAAAAAGAAGTGAATATCGAAAAATGTATCATACGTATATTTGAGAAAAAGTCTACAGTTTAAAGGCGATTCAATTACTTTAATTTATTATATCTATGAAATTCTAATCGAAATTTTAAAAACGGTCATTTGACCGGTTATGGTAGGAATAGTGTTAACATAATATTTTTTGATACTATGTCTCTTGACTGAGCATGATTGATTTATGAACGAGGGTGTACACATTAATCCAACGCGAACGTATCTCCGTAAGTCCACGCTTGCCGACCTCCAAACTTAGCTGCATCGATTGTGCGCGCGCGCCCGCCCAGTCGTCAAATGGGAAAGAAGAAGGCGAAAACAACGATCTGGATGGCGAGTTATGGTAATAGCCCCGCGTATTAAGGTTTATCACGATTCGAGAGACGTACGGAAACATTGTAAACCGCGGTCGATCGGTTGCATCGTCGAATCGCCGCACGCACTAAGGGGTGTTCCCGCGGTGTTCACGGTGTACACGCAACGTACGCGGCCGATTATCGTCTGTCCGCCGGGTAATGCCACTAAAAAGCAGCATCCCCGTTGGGCGGCAGATAATCTTGTCTCGGTTAGTACCGGACAACACGATCATTTTACAACCGAGCTACTATATATCGGCAGAATGGCTCGGTTTTATCTGCCGTGGCGAGTACCTGCGCCACGGCCGTCGCGGGTACGTTGAAAACGCCGCCTTACGCTTCGCCCCGTGCACGTAGGTATACGCACCAACTGCATTTTTGCGCATCGGTATCTTTATGGTGGCATAAAACGAGTTTACCGGCCAATTTAAACGCCGTTCCCCGTATTAAACGCGCGCCGCAATACGATTTTTGTAATTCTAAAATTAGACGTCCGCTCGAGCCCCACCAGACGGGGGATAACGCCGGGCACCCGGTAATCGGGTGTACCGACAAATTAATTTCATTCGTTGCGGGGATAAACGGGACCCCTCTGGGAATCCAGCGCGATTCCCTGCAATCGGTATCTAAACACGCGTCCCCGCAGATCTTCGACGCTCCAAAGCGTTTTCGTATCAAGTGAACCCCTGGGAAAACTGAATAAAGTGCCAATAAGTTTCTCATTGCAGTTTAAAATAAAGTATATCGATGCAAATGAGGTTAATCTTTGCGATAAAAATACACTATATGAATTAACACTAGAACTATCGACAAGTAAAAAGTGCTTATTTGGATGGAAGAGATGAAATTGAAAATTACATGAAAAAATACCGAATACATAGATAACAAATCTTTATTTATCCTTTCTAGAGAAAGTTATAGTAAATTTTGCAAGCTTTTCTACAGTGAATTTATAAGGTTGCTATGAATGAAATTGGTCATTTGGGCTATTTTTGTAGTTCTAATGTTAAGCTTCGTATATACAGCCAGAAGAATTAACGGCTTTTATATAAATGCTACATCTACTCGATCAAGCAATAATACAGTAATACAGACTACTTCTTCTCTTTTATCCCCATCAAAGAAAGTTTAATCAACGCTATCTCCACAAGATTCTCACCGGATCGTCAATAATCCCTGCGATACCTAAACATGATTCATTCGTGTATGAACCACGACCGAATTATCCCCTCGTCCAATTTTTCGAAGGCGAGCAACAACGCGAAGGCAAAGGCCAACGTGGAGCAGTGGGATCGGAACGGGAAAGGGACAACCGCGGGCGTCCGCATAACTCTGCGGGACTTAGGCGAAGAGCGGGGCCCGCAACGGAGGCAGCGGGACCCGCACAACAACCCTTTGAAGGTTTATGCCGATTCAGGAACGAGTTGATTCATGAAGACGGGATGGACCTCCTTGGGATCCGCGGCTCGGTGCCCCCAAGGCCGTGGCGGGTGGTCCCGCGGCTTGATTTCTTGTTTCCTCCACCACGCTCGATCTGGCCTGCGGTTCTCTCCTCTCCTCCCGTCCTCCCACAGCTACCCGGGACGGAGAGACAGAGGAACGAAATCGCGGGCACAATCGCCGGACGGTGACAGAGAGACAGAGTCCCAAGGGCGGGGAGCGGAGGGGGAGGACTTGGCGGGAAGAAGGGAACCGGCAGGGCAAGAGAGGCCAGAGGCATCCACCCCGCGCTCGTTGTCTGGTGTATACCTATAGCGATTGTCGATTTAAATGTTTACTAATAACCAAGCTTGTCCCGCAACCACCCAGAAGTCGGCCGCTTTGCATTTTTATAAGTACATCTTGCGGCCGGTTCCGAGAACGGGAGGACGTTTCATATTCATCCGCTGCCGCCGCCAGCAGACTCGGCCCTGTCCTCCTGGAGGACTCCTTCCGGCGCGTATTGTCTCGATGCATGCGACCACGATTAGCCGGCCACCGGCATAATCATTCGCGTTCCCGTCTCTGCTTGTTCGCGAGTCGTCCGGTCGTTAGGGACGATCTGTTCGGTGGACGTTGCTGCGGTTGCCACGTGGGAAAATGTCCGACGATTCCTTCGGATCCGTGATGTGTGGCTAGAGTCAAAGGAGTGTGAAAAGTTGGTATTGTAGTAGATACAGTTTGGTTCATGGTGTCTGTTCACAGACATATAGATGTGTTCCGTGGTGGCGGTTCTATCCGAGGTGGCGGCCATTTTATGTTAATCCGTTAACGTGAACGTGGTGTGATCTAACGTTTGTGTATCGAAGAAAATGAAATTTTTAATATCACTGACAAAAGTGACTGCTTCTTATTTCCACCATGAATGAGACACTGTGATAATTATCTGCTAAATTGATACGAGTTAATCACTCGTGAAATAAAAACAAGCGAAAAATGTTTGCGATCGGTGACTTTTTCGGTTCGCAAATTAATTAAGCGATTGAAAACGGATTAAATCGTGACACCTTCGAGATTACTCACCTTTTCCCATCGCAGTCACCGGCTTCCCAAGTTTCTTCTCACAGATCGAGGCAACAAGAGGATTACGCGGATGATCGATCGGAGGCTCGAAAGGCAGGGGTTGAAGGGTGGTGGTAGGAGAATGACGAAGGCTCCGAGACGAGTTCTCTCTCTTCTTTGTTTTTTTTTTATAATGATTCGTTTATTGCGAAAGGACACAGTCTGCAAGCCATCTGCCAATGTGGCATCAGCGAGCTCGCGTGAAATTTTGGACACGAATGACTAAAAGGTGATGGCGATCGTTCACTCTCGACATGACATGATATGTTGACAGTCGCTGCGCCCTGCGGCTGTCGCGTCTCGTCCAACGAGAATACCACCTCGAAACTCCGTTTATGTGTATACATATGTATATATATATAGTACGCGTTTTTTAAATCGGTCCCTTTCCCTTCCTCGAGAAGGGACAGCGCACACACCACCCCCTGGTGTTCGCAGACAGATCGGGGCGCAACGCGAGTTCCAAATTCTGTCAGATTACGGGCGGAGTTAGTCGGGCGCGTTCGAGACGAAACCGCGTCGCTCGCGAAATCGATCGATCGATCGAACCGGAACAAAGAAATGAGAACTAGAAAACAGAAAGAAATGAAGAAAAGAGTAGCGCGTAGCGAACGCGTTCATTGTTATTATTATTATTACGATCACCGCGCGCGATTTCTCCGGACATCCCGTCCACGTGCGAAGGCGCGCAACAGCACGAGCCAATAAATAAATAATACTTACGAACGGAGAAACCCGGGCGCGAGACACACGCATATACACGCACAACGCACACTTCCAACGGAGTTCCTCTTGGTTATAAGTTGCACAACACACACTTGCGCTCCACGCGTCCTCCGTAATCTGGTCACAGCAATCAACGATCCATACCTCGTCATGATCGACCGAGCCGACGTGAATCGATAATATTATAAACATTGCGATAACAATAATAATAATAATAATGATAATAATAATAATAATAATAATAATAATTCATAATAATAATAATAATAATAATAATGATAATCATAATAATAATAATAATGATGATGATCGTCGTCGTCGTCGTTAGTATGAATTATGATCTCAAATATTATAATAATAATAATAATAATAATGTCGTATCTATTCTACATACAATACATACACTGGCCGGACGCTCTCTACTGGGCCCTCTCTACTATTTACAAACGCATAAATAATTATTAATTATTACCGTGTATTTATATATATAGTATTCTTTATGTATAATATTAATGTCGTGGTAGACACGCCTAGGATAGTGTATCATCTTTTTTCTTCGTTTTTTTTTCCTTTTCTGTTTCTGTTAATTATTTAGTTTCCTTTCAAACCGCGTTTCAGCCGGCGTCGCTGTTCTACGAAAGAGACAAACGGGTCCTACGGTTTTTTTTCTCCTCCTGTAGCTTTTCGTTTCCTCCTTCCTTCTCTCGTTTCCTTCCCGGTTTTAACTCGTTCCTCGTCTCCTTCCCTCCTGTGTCCCGTTCTCGTTCAGGACACGAGCAGAACCCTTACTACACGACGAAGGACGAGAGATCAGGAATCGGAGGGGCAGGATATATGTGTTACCGGGATGGGGACAAGGAGGGGGGGGGGGGGGAGGATGGAAGCAAAGGGAGCCCGAAAGACGAAGACAGAGAGACAGACTAGGAACGGTGAAGAGAGAGAGAGAGAGACCAGGGTATCTGAAGGGCAGTATGTATACATACATACATATATATATATATATATCATGTATCTCGTTCCGACGTTCTCTTCGTTCAGGGTTACTGTACACTAATTACAAGGTTGTAGTCTCTGATTATTGTCATCCACACCACACAGCGCCGCGCGTACGAACAGCTGCGCGGCGAATCGTCCCTCGAAACGTTCCATTTCATTACAATAATAATAATAATAATAATAATGATAATAATAATCATAATCATGATAATAATAATAATAATAGCATATTATTTAGTCCATCGTCCCGGCGCCCAGGAATCACACCCGCCCCGGTGACTTTAACTCCTGCGTGGACGGCAGGCTTCCGGTCGGGTGGGGCGACTGGTCGGACCCACCGGAGGAGGCCGTCGACGAGGAAGACGGGGACAGACCGGAGGTCGCGGTGGTCAACAGCACGCCCCCGGGTACACCGGGGTTGCCGCTGCCCCCGTTGATGGAGAAAGGTTTAACGTTACTGCCGGCCGACACCACCGACGCGGAGGACGTCAGTATACTGGGTGCCGAGGAGGGTGGCATCACGCCGCTCAAGCCGCCCAATGTCCTCGAGTAGGTCTCCAACAGGGACATGTCCCCGGAGCCGAGGTGGGAGGCGCCGTATAGATTCCGATAGAAGTCCGGGTGATGCCGGACAAACTGCGTGCCCGTGTGCATGGCCGGGTGCAGGGGATGATGGGGTGGTAAACGACTCGCCAGAGGACTCACCAGCTTCCCGCCGCCGCCGCCACCGCCTCCGCCTGCGATCCCACCTCCACCGCCGCCTCCGCCTCCGCTTCCGCTGTACGGCGACGAGAGACCGGTCATCGCGGGCGGCGTAGGGCTCTGATGCTCGCCGTCCTTGCTCGCCATGTCGGCCAGCGACCAGATCCTCGGCTTCGTGGTGACCACGCTGCCCGTGGACGAAGCCGTGGTGCTTGGCGGCAGATGATGACTACTAGGCGGCGTACTCTCCGGGGACGGATGACGCAGCAGACGACCGTGAGACGAAGCTAGGTACGCCGGATGCTGGAGCTGCAGCGGATGCCTGGGCTCTCTCTGGTCGTACAGGCACTCTGGGCTATCCGGACCACTGTCCGCTCGCGACTCGCTCCACTCGCTCTCGGTTCGACCCTGGACACCGGCGGACCCTCCGCTGGTGCCGAGAAGGTCCATCCGGTGGGCAGGTCGCTCGCCGTCCTCGCTCGACCCGGTGCCTGAGTCCTTTGAGTCTGCGACAGAGAATAGGATTTGTCTTTGGGGCGGCGAAAGGTGGGGATGAGATTCTTGGACGGCGAGGCACCTCGGAGAATTTCGTCGAGGATGGTAAGGAGAAGCCGCGAAGGACGGGTGAGAAGCTGGAGATAGGTGGGCGGATGTTCGCCGCGGTGCTTACCTAGCCGGTCTTTCTCGTCCACGCTCTTTCTTCCGCTGTCGTCGTCCTCGTTGTTGTTGTCCTCGTCCTCGACCCTGTTCCTCGGCTCCCATGTCATCTTGTTCTCTTTCTTGAGGCGCCGCCGCGCGTTCGCGAACCACGTGGACACCTGAGTCAGTGTCATCTTCGTGATGATGGCGAGCATGATCTTCTCGCCCTTCGTCGGGTACGGGTTCTTCTTGTGCTCGTTTAGCCAGGCTTTGAGCGTGCTCGTCGTCTCCCGTGTCGCGTTTTTCCGTCTGGCGCCGTTCAAATCCATGCCGTAACTGAAACAAAACGAGTTCCACGTCCATTGAATTCCAAAATCCTTCCGGTTTATAATCTTCAGTTTCTCCTCCTCGAAGAAGCGGTATTGTAGCAAACTGACCTCCTTCTTCAATAATACGTATATTGACTCTTCTATAAAATCTGAACATTGACCTAACCCTGCCCTTAAATGAATACATTAACTGTTTGCTCGAGAGCAACGGTTTCATCGAAACCCCCCCTCCCCCCCCAAGATCGAGTTCTCGCACAATTTACGTCAGTTTCCGTGAACATAATAGCAGGATTAACGCCGCTTCGCCGCCCAATACCAAGAGGATACCCAAGGCGGCGAACTGAACAAAGTCTTTAACGGATACTCGCTCGACGGACAGAGAGAAAGAGAGACGGAAGGTCCATCCTTTTATTAAGTCCTTCGACGTCGGCCGTTCTCATTCTCGTAGGATGCACGTGACCCGGATATAAGGCGGTCGGGGACGAACACAGGTCGCGATACGTTATACGAGCGCGCTGAATAACAGAGGACACACCGTGGGGGTCGCAGAGGGGGAAAGAAACAGGACAAGCGGCAGGAGGAGCAACGAAGATGAAGAAGATGAGGAAGAAGAAGGCGAAGTCCTCCTCCAGTGGAAGCTCGTGTCGGGAAACTTATCCAATCGTGAGGCTCGTTACGCCTTCCCCCGTTGCTCGGTATAAAAGTCCGAGTCCTGCTCGGTTAGAGGAACGATATAAGCGGGTAGCTACTACTTTCATCCCGAGTGCAGATCTCTATCTAACGGTTTAAGCTCCTTCCTCGTTCCATCTCCGGGAGGAGAGAGGACCGAAGCGGAAAGGAGAGAGTCGGTCGAGAGAGTGCGGCTCCCCGACTCCTCTCGCCCTCTCCCGCAGTCGGACTGGAGCGACCGACCCCCTGGGATCCCATTACTAAAAGACTAACCCTTATCAAAGATTAAACTTCGGTATAACTGCTGAATCGACGGGATCGAAATTAAATTTTCCAACGGCGAGCGTGGCTGGGAGATGCTCGCTCCCTTCTTCTCTATCCCTCCTGTCTTTAGTACTTTTGCTTGCTTCTTTCCCTTGTTCCACCGCCCAACCCATCCTCCCTGCGACATCCCTTTCCGACTTGCGGTCTTCCCTACTGTGTCTCTTTATTTTCGTTCTCCTCTAACGCAAGCGTGAGCGCGTTTCTCGTAGGAACTTTAAACTTGTTTGATCTTTGTCCAAGTATAACTTAAGAACTTTTCATATTACTATACTATCGAATTCCTTCCTGACCTCCTTTTCATTCGCTGTAAGAAAAGAACGCTTGATGCGTTCCATGGATCAAATGCTGCTCGTCAAGTTTCATTATATGTAATTTTCACGAACGAGTTTCTGTTTAATAAAACAAAGAAAATATTGAACGAGAAACCGGTGTAAGTACAAGTAACCATTATTATAGGACCACGTGACCCAAGAATAACACATCGCAAACGACGAGATATCGCCTCACGGAATCCCGACAACGCCAATACGGAAGCGCACCTTCCTCGTGGGGGTTCTGTGACGGGCAGCCGCCATTATTGAGCTTTATCTTCGCCCGCTTTCGTCCCAGCAACAAGAATACACAGAGGGAGGTAGGGGATAGCACGCGTGTGGACGCGGTGCTGGCGTTCCCAGTGTGTCGGTAAATCGAGGGGGCCGGGGTTGGAGGCGGTCGCGACGGGAAGAGATGGGAAATTAATAAAACTGTCACTTATCTACCCTTCCCCGGGGCAGGCCTACGCTCGCTATCTGCCGCCCGCTCTATCTCCCTCGCACCCCTATCTTTCCGGCCCGGTTGTTCCCTTCGCGGCTCCGATCCGTCTCTGTTCTTCCGCGGCAGCGCTGCGCTGAACATTTCAATTTGGCGTCGCTCAGCGGCCTCCGCGCAACTCTCGCGCGCGCATTCACCCCCCGTGTCCTCCGTCCTCGTTGCTCCACCGTATCCTGCGTCGGGGGTCGAAGGCTGGTAACACACGCGCGTGGGAAGAGAACGAAAGAGTGGAGACGGCGAACGGAGGAGGAAAAGGAGAGAAGGGCAACGCAGAGGACCGAGCAGAGCAGCGGCGGAGAGGTGAAACAGAGGGGAACAGGAAGATAGGAAAGCGGCGGGAGAGGGAGGGTGGCGAGAGGATGGCTTAACCCCGGTCTGTTTGCGAGGAGCAAATGGCGTTCTGCAGTTATTTTAAAATTCAGCCGGTGGCAGGGGGCGCGGATCGGATTAAAAAATCAGAGTGGAAGCTTGTTTCTCATGATAACAGCCAGCCGCCCCCGAGAGCGGGAACTGCTGCTGCTTTCTACCGATTCCGTCTCCCTACCGGCAGGAGACCACCACCCCCTGCCCCCGACGCAGTTGTCGAGCCTCTATCTCTCCGCCTCGTCCGCGTCCACCTATATCCCCCTTTCTCCCTCCCTCTCTCCTCGTTTCCCTACGTTTCGACGTTTCCTTTTCCTCGCGCCGTTCGGCCTCCAATTTTTTCCTTCTCTGTTTCCCGCGTCTCGTGGCGACGCCTCGCTGCTCTGCACGCTTCTCCCAAACCATCTCCCCCGCCGCTCCGGTATCACCGCGCGCGTATACACCGAGGGGCAGCGTTTCGTCGACCGCTTTTAAATACGACGGCCGTGCATGTGTGTATACGCACCGAACCGTTCCCGTGAAAGCATGTATAGAGACGTGTATATGCTGTACGCAAATCGTATTATATACGCGTATATAGGCGCGCAGCTATGATCGTATGCACTGCCACCTCTTCTGTCTCTCTACTCGTCACATGCGCAACCGAAGGGTTGATCGCATCAACTGCTTGTTTCCATGGCGATTGCTAATCAGCCCGTCCTTCTCTTTCACCGTTTCAACGTCGCGCCTTTGTTCCCGTTTCTCACACCCCCCCGCGGGTATATGCGATCAGCTAGAGGCAACAATCTGCCTACCTAGACTTCCGGATGACTTTATCTGTTTTTCCCTCTGTCGCGTCGTGCAGCTGTCTATGAAAGGGAGCGCTCGCACTTTGCAGTATTGCGATCTCCGTTTTCCCCTATCGAAAGAACCAATTCAGGAAACGACAATCGACGGTTGTAACCGAAGTCGATGACTCGTAACAACCTTTAGTAATTGTAATTCTACAACGATACGATTCCACTTCATCTGTAGAAGCCTCGACAAACGCGATATCTACGACACGTAGCAACAACAGAATGATCGCTACGCTATTGCGATACCAAAAGAAACGCGTGCCTGTATCGCGGAAACCTATCGTTTACAACCTCCTGCGACTGTAACGCAACGATAATACGATTCCGCTTCATCCCTTTGATCCCGAACAACTCTCCGGACACGAAGACACAACGTAACACCCCTCGAGGAAACGACCCGAGCGAATCAACCATTAAAGTCCGCTGAAACGGCCATTTCTCGCGACCCTCGGCCGCACGGCGGTTAACGTAAACGCGTTTGTCATGGCGTAGCCTTTAAGGGGGATAAAAACGGGGGTGAGTGACCATGGCCAGCTCGAAACGAGGCAGGTGTGCAGGCTCGAACGACTCCGCCCCTCGTTACCGCTCGTAACCAGGGGTGATATCCGACTTCTTTTCTTCCCTCTCTGTCGTGCTCGCGTTTCCACCTCTATTAACCACCTCCTCCTCCTCCTCCTTCTCTTCCTCGCATCCCCCCTCCTACACGTATCGTCCACGCACACCTTTCCCAGGTAGGGTGGCGCGCTTTATCAACGCGAAGGTGTGCAGCCATTTCGGTGACTGGGCGCCATCTTCCCTTCGGCAGACACTCGAGCGCGGTTGCACGCACATCGAAGTTCCCTACGCACGCGTTCGCTCGGCTAGAAGCTCCCTGCCTCGTGGTCGCGTTTCGGTTTAATCAACCGCGAAGCCACGCCAGCCTTCCGCGGCCCCTTTCATCTGTCCGCCCGCCTCCGCTTCACGGTATGGGAGGATGAACAGGGGCGCCGCCGACGGTTATTGGGTATGCGTACCCCCCCTGAACGCTGTTTTGAATCTTGACAGATTTTTTTTTCCTTTCTTGATTTATTCGTTTGACGGACAACCATCGTTGTCAAGCTTTTGTTTCACTTGTTATCGCCGTTAATTTTTTTGGCGACTACTTGCAAAGATTTAAATAGAAAGTGCATCTTATAGAAGCTCTAAACTTGGTTGCGAAGAAGAGAGCATTCTTGTGAATAAACATTTTTGGTCGTTTCAAAATATCTTTCAATGTTGCTTACCTACTCTTTCATAATTATATTTATACATCTTAAATAAATACAACTGAAAGGTAGAAAACTGTGAATGAATTCTGAATGACTTCATTCCAGTGGCAAACAGAAATTACTTCGATAGCTCAAAAAAAAAGAAAAAGAAAAAGAGACAAAAGCAAACGAACCCCTTTGATCACCATCATATGCACAGAGTATGCACGGAAAAGTTCTCCAAGAAATCAAACAGACCAATCTGAATATCTTCGCTAGACGTTTCCGCGAAGATCGTATCCATCAACAGCCAATGTCATCGAATTAAGCCCTCAGAAGCGGTCGGGGGCTCGCGAGGAAGTTTCGCGAACGCGGTGACAGTCACAGTCGGTTGTTCCACATCCAACTTTATTACCGGTTGCTCGCAACGTGACGGATCGATCGTAAACCCGCGTCTGCACGCGCGCGAACGCGCGTGTGTGTGCGTACGTGTGCGTCAGGATGGTTACATACCGTAACCCCGTATACGAACACGGTTAACTCTGCCGCGACGGAGAGATTATGCAATCTCTCCCGTTCCGTTGCAACGGGTAACCGAGTTTATATAAAATGATACACGGCCCGCTACTTTGTCATACGATCGTTTAAATCCATCACGACGCGCGCGCACGGAGGCCTGTTCGGGCCGTGATTAAAGTCAGTCGTGGCTGAATTATCGTCGGCCGAGATTACCCGCCCGTGCACTGTTATGGCTAACTTGCGAAAATTTACAAAAGCCAAAGAACGGAGAGAGAGAGAACTCGAAGTTCCACGCGTCTATCTCTTTCTCTCCCTCTTTCTCTCTATCCCTCACTCTTTCTTTCCCTTCCCTCCCCTCTCTTTCTCTCTCTCTCCCTCCCTCTTTGTTTATCACCCTCTTTCTCTCTCTTTCTCTCTCTTGGTTGCTGTTTCTCCATAACCGGTGTCTTTAGCGCCCGATAAAAAGAACGCACAGCCGAGTCGTGCGTGCAATTTGTGTCCGAAATGTAACTCGTAACTCTGTCCAACGAGGGAACACTAATTTATTCTACGACCGCGAAAAAGTGTTTCAGTCGACCGTTTTTACGAGAAAAATGCAGCGACGTTCATTCGCAAGGATCTGTTAATAATTTGTACGCTATTGATATTTAGTCTAGTATCTACGCATCGAACAAATTCATAAATTTCCGAGCAGTACCGTATTATGCGGATAGAAAGATCTAATATCGTGGAATGTGATATACTTCACTATTAAAGTAACTACGTTAATAATTATGCAATATTAACCCTTCGCACTGGAGGCTTCTTTTTGTGAGATTTTAAGCACTTAATTCCAAATGTTCTTTTTGTCGATTTTTAAGTTCCTTCGAATCCTTATGGAAATATGTTAATCCTTTGCACTCGAGACCTTTTTCACTCGAGCAACTCGAGACGAGTTCGCCTATATTAGGAAAGCATTTTACAACTACTTTAAGATCATTTTATACCGAAACAAACGCATACAAATAACAAAATTTTACGAATTTATTTACTTTTACGTTGAACACAACAAAATCTGTTAAACATTATACTCTGGGCGCATGAAACCTGCCGGGCGCCATAGCTACGTCGCTCGAGTGCAAAGGGGTTAATAGTATAATTCGCATCATTTTTAACTACACTCATCAAACACACATTTCACAACGCTTTGACAGCGTTCCAAAACGATAATCTCCTCCTGACACCGTGCCCTACAAGAATCCCACGATCCCACGGTCCTCGCGACACTCACGAACAATTCACTACCCGATCAGCCTATAAATATCCGCGACGATTATCCTCTCCTTCGTTCGTGTCACGAAACCGACTGACCTTTCGGCAGGAGTTATCATCCACGAACATGTTCACCCGGTTCTCGACGAACGGAGGAATAATATCGGGACGGGGGTGCGGTCGAGCCGTTAAATCCGAGCGCGATTCTCGACAGGGCTAATCTGCGTCCATTAAGGCTAATGGGGAAAGCGCGAAGAGGCGCGGCTTGTGGCTCGACGAAACGCTGTCATCTGCACGTCGAAGTTTCAAGAAGAGCAGCAGAAGAAAGAGATGGGAGGATCACATCTTCGTGTCTGTGTGTGTGTGTGTGCAATGAAAAACGCGTGTAGCTGACTTTTCACCGGAGCGCAACCCTTGCGGAGCAAAAACCACCCCCCAGGAGGGAAACCGGGTCATTAAACGGCCGTACATCATCGCGGGACGTGACACGTCCTGAACGCAACCCGGGGCTCGGACTCATTAGCCCAGGGTATTCCTGGTTCGCGTCGGATACGAGTTCGATTTGACGAGCGAACGAGTCCTCTGGGAACCCTATTGGCGGGCAGGAATTTGTTCCTTCGAGCGATTGATGGTTGAAGGTCGATGGGATAGTTTGAGGAGATTGGGCTGTTCAAGATATTGGAATTTAGGGCACCATTAATTTTCTTTTGCTTTGGTCGAGGCTTTTGTTAGCTCTGTTTGGTATCCAGAAGTGATTTACGGGTGGGAAGGGATAGTTTTGTGAATTGAAATAGTTTGTGCGAGTGAATACGTGTACTTGCGTCGACGTTGAAAATGATACTTTTCGAAAGTACCTGGTTGTTGATATATGGGTTGAAAAGCAACTGTGTTTAATTAAATTGAGAGTTTAGAGAAATGAGAATTGAATTAAGAATTTATGATATCTACTCTGTTAATTATAACACTGTATTGTTTATTAATGGCGATAGAATAGGTACTAAGTTTCTGCTTAGAACTGAACAAACAAGCAAACGCTTCTGCTTTTTAACACTTATGCAACCGAACGGGAAGATCTCCCATTCTTTCCTCTGCCATTGATTCTATATACCTTTTATTATTAGTTAGTCTTGAACAGGAGTCGAATTTATTAAAAATTGTACTTTGGGAGAACAGAAAATGCTAGTTCAAGATTAACTAATAGAAGAAAGAATGGAAAAATTCCCTGTTTGGTTGGCTAAATGTTAACACTTTACCGACCAGAAGCCTATTAATCGGCTTTTACATGCTTGGTCTGTAAATTTTGTAGTTTTCTTACACGAAGGTGATTGTTTCCCGCGATATCATAAAGAAATATTAACCCTTTGACTGCTACAGGCGTAAATATACGCCTTCACAAGTCCATCAATATATACGAAAGACGTATATATACGCCCTCTATATTTCTTTACTATAACACCTTTATTACTGTTTTACTGATTACTTCAACATAGAATTTATTGTTCTATGTAACATAGCAACTAAATATGCCATTATTATTTGACATTATCATTTTTTAAACATTAAGAATGGTATCAAATTTTCGGGTACTGTTTTGGTCACTAGTTAGTCGACAACCAATCGCAACGACTGACATACGAATAACGTGCCGTCCATATTGATGGATTCGTCCGAGAGGGCGCCGCAGTCAAAGGGTTAAATTATCAATTATGCGAAAAAGATCATGGCAATCAGTTCATTAGCGATGCATCCGCGCCAAAATAAGCCGATCGGGAGTGCGTGTGCAACAATTTGAGTCAAGAGCGGTCAGTGAAGTGTTAAGCCCAGCCAAATTTTTACCCGTTCTCAAGTATCCACCGTAATGTTAAGAAAAATGCCAGCAACGTTCCACGATAAACAGGAAAAGTTGAAAATCACGCAGTGACTCACAGTCTCGCACTATTTCACAGCTGACCGTAAAATACCACTTTCCTCTACTCAGACCGCTCTTACGGAGCAACGAAGTAACCACAGACATACATAAGTGGATGCGAATACAGTTTGAACTGCTGGCACTTTCGAGCGGCCGCGCTGTCGCGCCGAGGAATGACAAGCAATTCCAATTTATAATAGAACCGAGCCGTGTCGACGTTTTAGACAACAGGACTCTATCGAGATTTCAGAGTACAGACAGGGGAAGCGAACACACGCTGTGTCTACGTAGCAGCACATCGAACAATTTTGCCGGACAATGTTGTTAAACGTTCGGTAACAGTGTGATACGACGTAACGCACCACGGTTCATAAATTCTAAAACATTTATTATACCTGCTTCGAATCTAGGAAAATTATACGTACGCCGAAAGGTACGAGGAAACGTTACATAATCCGCTATTTTATAGACTGAAACGCGTTATAAATTTAATTTTTATTATTTTATAAATATTTTGTTTATCGACAGTCACATTTGTACGGTTATTATCTCTAGATCGATAAATTCATGAATTCTTTTAAATTTATTTACCGTTATAAATTTAATTTTTATTATTCTAGTGAAATAAGTAAATGTTAAAATGTTACCAAGAATATTTACGCGAATTTCGAATTTTTATGAACAGCACTAAAGAAAATGAAACCTGAACGAAGATCATAAATATTTTAACCAGTTAGTACTGTATTTCCGCACACCATGTGTGCATTCTGCATGTTTTGTGTACTTAAATTTTCTTCAACAGAACGATCACCTTGTTTTTTTCATTAAATTTCATTTTATTCAAATAGAAATCCGCAAAATCGACATTTACTTCACTGATTAAGGATGTTACATTTTTCTGGCTTCTAAATCACATAAGTTCTTTGATATTAGTAGCCAAGTAAAAAATTTTGTATTCGGATATTTGAGAGCTTGACAAATTGGACAAAATTTTACAAATGGTACGTAAAATTTTCAACGATCGAGAGGCCTTTGTCTGAAAAGACAAAGCACATCTCATATACCTACAATATCTACCGGGAAAGATTGAAGTTTCCTAATAGCGTTAGGAAGGAAGCTTTCTCTATAAAAACAGCGTTTAATCTTATCGAATTCACGGAAAATGGACGCGACTATCGTTAGAAATCAATTCGACTAAGAGCCAATTTCTGTTGCGGACAAATAAAGGGTTCTCTGAGCAATAACCGTTGAAAAGATTGCGCTCTAATGATCGATACCGATACCTACGTCGAGGTTTGATTTGTTAAACGACAAAGTTCGAGAGTATGCTTTCACAGAACGAGTGTTTGGTAATGGTGGTTTTTGATTTCGAGAAACCCTTTGCTCTCGATAGGTATATATCTCTTGCTTAAAATCTTATCAAACTTATGTTACATCAAACACAAAAACAGCTTAACGAGCAAACTAACTAAAATCTGAAAATTTGCGAAACTATCGTTGGACAACCGACAGTTGCCTCTCGAACGCAAAGGGTTAACAGTTCCCATGTATAAAACTTCTACCACTGCGTTTCACTCGTTTAACACGTTTCCTGCCACGTGTACTGTATTCGATACACGTTAAAACTCATTTCTACGTGAAACGAATTTTTCTCATTAAGAAATACAGAGATAAAAGTTGCTGGTACTGTTATTAGATCCTGTTTAACCTTTTGAATGCTATGGACGCATATATGCGTCTGACGGTAGTTGATCATAGGGACCATGGACGAAAATATGCGTTTGCCAATTTTTTCGATCTCTCGCTTACTGCAACGCGATTGTCAGTGTACAAACAACACTACTCCCTGTTCATCGATAGCGCGCCGTCCCTTCGAAGCATTTAGGCCAACAGTAGCGCTCAAAGGGTTAACCCTTTGCACTCGAGAGGTGACCGTTAGTCGTTTAATGATACTAACCTCAAAAATTTTCAAATTCCAAATATTTACTATGATTCACGTGCAATAAACTTCATTTAGTTTAGTTAAGTCGTATATTAAAATTTACATATATGACTATTTAACGTCCGGGTCTGAATTAAAGTCTGAAAATTTGCGAAACTATCGTACGCTAGGATTACGATGTCCCATGAGAGGGGACAGCCGAGTGCAAAGGGTTGAAATAGTATCTATCAATATTCTATATTACTTTAACAGTTACCGATACCAAAAAATAATTTCCCTGTTCACAAAAAAAAAAAAAAGAAAAAAATAGAATGTCATTTGGTAAGAAAACAGCTTGGCGGGGAACCTGCTAATTTAATTTTCGCGTCGAGCCACGACAGAGGTCGATTCGCGCACCTGTTCGCCGATATTAAAAGGCAAGCCAGCACAGGTAGACGGGACAATTAAGATTCGCGAACCGTACGGACGTCCTTAAACGCGCTCCCGGGGCCTCGAAACGCGTGCCGACACATCGGTCGTTGTACGGACACACTTAATAATAACGTGTCGGTCGATCGAGGGACGAGGCGCGAAGCGAAGAGAGCCCCGGGGCCTAAGCCGGACATCGAAGGCACAGGCCTACGCGAGTGTTCGTACAAGCAGCACACCGGGCCGCCGCGCTTGTTTCTTATTGTTTACCCTATATGTCCCCGGAAGCAGGGCCAATCCGCCGGAAAGACGAGACCGTTAACCCGCACGATCCCGAGACCTCGCGGCCGTGCATGCCAATTCTGCATTATTGGCTTTTTGTATGCTTATGTTAAGCACGGTCGACGAGGCGAACGCGCTCTGGCATAATACGCCTCCGCGAGAGCGAATCCTCTCGCTACTCGGGCGATCTTTTTTTTTTCGACAGCTTAATTCTATTCGTTATCGTGTCTTGAGGAGGAGAAGGGGTTGATGGATGTTCGTTTGGAGGGTCTTAAGGTGAGTTAGAAGTTTATGAGAATGTCTGAGTATGGGGACGACACTAGTTTGTGGTGTGCTTTTGCTACATTAAAATATTGGTACTTAAAATTGGTAGGTCAAACTAAGGAAATTCATATCGTGTTCTGTTGAAACTTTACTCGTTGCAATATGCATATGTTAAATGCTAATAAATATTGTGAAACAATTGATGTGTTTCAATCAAGATCTAATTTAGAAGTTTATGCGAATGTCTGATTATAGGGACGGCAGTAGTTAGTGGTGTACTTTTATTGCATTAAAATTTTGATACTCAAAATTGGTAGGTCAAACTGAAGAAATTCATATCGTGTTGTGTCGAAACTTTACTCGTTGCAATATGCATATGTTAAATGCTAATAAATATTGTGAAACAATTGATCTGTTTCAATCAAGATCTAATTTAGAAGTTTATCAGAATGCCTGAGTATGGGGACGGCAGTAGTTAGTGGTGTACTTTTATTGCATTAAAATTTTGATACTCAAAATTGGTAGGTCAAACTGAGGAAATTCATATCGTGTTGTGTCTAAACGAAACAAATATTGTGAAACAATTGATCTCTTCAAATTAAGATCCAAAGTAACAAGAGACATAAATAGAGTCCTACAGTTAGCTTAGAATAACTAAACATAATCAATTGTACCAAGCAGCGGCTTATGAACGATTCTAACGTGTCTGTTCTTCCGTTTCTTTTTTATTTTAAGTATTTAAGAATTTTTCTTAGTATACATATTTTATTATATCTAAAAGGGTCCTCTCCGTTTACCTACTAAATAAAATAAATATAGAGAAAACACTAAAAGATATCTAATACAGAGATAGAAATTTTATTCAGAAAATCACACAAATACCTAAATCATCTAGAAAACTATGTAGTGTAATAAAACAAACGCTCGTCAATTAATTTTGCTTAAAAAATTTCGCGTTACAACGGAGCTTCTCAGAAATCATTCACCCTATACTTTATGCATAAATAATACACGCCGTTCACGAGCCACAGGTTAACCCTTGCTCGTCGTTCACATGGATCGCGCAAAACAAAATTCGCACAGCGCCGTGTCCCGATAAGAAGTTCGCGTTACGTAAATAACAGCGTGACTCTAGGCGGCGAGCACGCATTTATCGATACAACAATTGTTGCTCGAGGGTATTAGCGTTATCAGGGCTCGGACTTCGCTAGACGGGGTTGTGCACGCGCGTGCGGGGAAAACGGATACGAATTGTGTATATATATATGTATATATATCGTCGCCAGGTCGATCCCCGTTGAACATGGCGGTGTTGAAGAACTTGTATCGGAGCACGACACGCAGGAATAAATCTCGTGCCTTGGTTCTCTTATTATTCCCGCCAGGAAGAAAAAAAAAATGGCTGCGATAACGTATCGAGCCGGCAGCGACAAATAGACGTGGCACGCAAACGATTCGCGAAAACTAAGGGGGGGAGGAAAAATGGCGCTCCTCGATATCAGTCGCTTCTTACAATACTCGAAGGAAACGAATGTGACTTTAATTTCGGCGATGCGTAGTCTATGTAATTATAGATAGTGGTTGTAAAAAGAAGTTTCACTTCAACGCGTTTATTTTGATATTTCTTGTATTTTTTTTTTTTTTTTTTTTTTTTTTTTTATTGGGATTAACCCATTAGAGGATTACTATGAAATTATTACAGTGACGTATGAAGGCATAATAAAAATGGTAACGGAGAAAGTGAAGATATAGAAATGGTAAAAGATAAGAAAATTTTACAGAGAAAACCGGTGTAGTAGCTGTTTCATAGTAGTTGTGAAGAGATTGACTGAACAGATCTAGGGTAGGATAGGTGTTGTTAACATTAATTTTCCTTCCATTGACACCTGACTGGTATGCAAATACGTGGCTGTGAATATTTACCTAGGGACATAAGAAAACTTTTTATTTTGTTCACCGTGAAATACATTATTACGTTTAGCGAAAGCACATCGGCATATATATTTCTAACGTGCTACCATGTAGCTACAAAAATTCAGCGATACGAAAACGTAAACGTAATTGAGCCCCACTTAAGTCCCTGTCGTCGTTCGCGCCAACGTGTGCAGGTAAAGATAGAAACGTGTCGATGAACAGGTTTCGCTTGAACAGAAACTAATTTGCGTTCAGGAGTGAATTAGCCTTGTCGGTTAATGGTGTACACCGTCGTTAGTACGTTGAATTATTTTATGTAACGGTGGACGAGTGTCCCCCCCCCCCCCCCCCCCCCTCATGGGTGTTTCAAGGAAAGAAAATCAATTTCATTGCTGTCGACGGTAAAACTTGAATTCGATTGCCGGGGAGGCCGTACTGTGTCCAGGCAATCAAATCGTTGCGCGGGGCTATCTCCCTCGCCTGGCTATCAGTTCGTCGTTCCCTTTAATCAACGTATTCCTCTCGAGTGCCAGAGTGTGCCCGCTGAAAAAGCGCACGAAGAACGAGAAACGAGGCTGTGTGTATCAGCTGGCTGTTGTTTATCTTGACAAATGGAATTACGCTCGCCGAGAAATTGAGACAAATCGTGTAACACGCCGCATCAATCAATTTCCGCGGGAAATTTAAACACTCGTGTTTGTAACACGCGCCGGCGTAATCAACTTGCTCTTTTCATTTATTATTACACGGGGAAACGAGGTTAACCGTGCCTACGCGTTGTTGCACGTTTGCACTGGCTATCTCTTTGACTATTATTGCCTACCTGGGTTTATTTCGAGCGATCAATATTCCTCGAACGAAAAGAAAGCCAATAACGAGAAATAACGATATTTTATTGCAAAACACGACACGAATTTTACGTTACCTCGCGTCGACTAAGAAGACAGAAACTGACTGGCGAATGATCGAATCGAAATGCAATTGGGGAATAGAAGCCAGTGATTCACAGAAAATCACATATATGTAGTAATGTGAATGAGCGGATGCGAGGCTGGAAAGGTCAGAGTACTTGAGTTGGGCGATTGTCGCGTGAACGTAGAATGTTTGGGCTCGAATGTGTCTAAGGCGTGAAAGATGAGAGCTTGAGAAAATAGTGCGACTGAGAAATTCTGGGTGGTCGTGACCGAATGCGTAGAGTGAGAAAGGTTGACAATTAGAATGAAAGGAAACGAGTATTTGGAAGAATATATGACGGGGAAAATGCGAGCGCGAGACAGAACGTATTAGACGGTGAAGTAAGAAAGTATCAGACGGTGAAGTAAGAAAGTATCAGACGACGAACGCAGAACGTATTAGACGGTGAAGTAAGAAAGTATCAGACGACGAACGCAGAAAGTATCAGACGGTGAAGATAGGAAGTATTAGACGACGAAGTAGCCAGCGTAGAGCGAAGGACTGTGTAGTTTACGAAGCATAGGCGTAGTTAGCGAAGTATCAGCGTAGTTTGCGAAGTATCAGCGTAGTTTGCGTAGTATAAGCGTAGTTTGTCATTTTGTGTTTGTCTGTGTCGTTTTTAGTTTTATTAAATTCACGTATATTTATTATTATTATTCACCCTTCTTTCTTTTCTTTTTCTTTTAATTTATAACCTTTCCTATATATATGATGAACTAACGTTTAACCTAACATTATACCCTGCGCATAACGTCCAAAGTTGTGTTATAATACAAAAATCACCGTCTCTACGTTTATAATTACAATTTTATGCAACAACACATCCAGAATCTAATCTACACCTATATCGCAGATAATAATGATAACGATAACAAAAAGAAGGAGAAAAGAATGCAACGGGTAAAAAGTCGAAAGATATCCAAGATCGAGGATAGAAACGACCAAAGCAAGTTGAAACGCGTCGATCAAACAGCACGGATCCCGTAGGCCGCAGGTGCATCCCCGGATCTTCCGGTAATTGTTTATCGCGCGGAGGAGTCGGCGGTTCCGGTGTGGACCGGCGGTAGGTCTCCGTAAAGGAAGACCCGGTGCGCGAAGCGACTAGACCGAATGGATGCTAAGCAAGCTGTAGTACCCGATCGCTTCCTTGCATACGAAGCAGTCTCCGCCGGAAGTGCGTCACGCGGCCAGTATAGATTCCACGAGGTGTCGTCGGCTCGTCACCGGGTCGTCGGATACGTGACCGGCGAGTCGCGTTTCTCCGGACCAGATAACAAAAATGCGATCAGGACCGCGTGTTAACCCTTTGCGCTCGAGAGGCGACTGTCAGTCGTCCGAACGATAGTTTCGCAAATTTTCGAACTTTAGTTAGTTTCTTTATTAGTTAGACTCTAAGGTTAAACAGTGACACATGTAAATTTTAGTATATCACTTAACTAAACTAAATAAAGTTTAATATAAGCGAATCTTGGTAAATATTTCTTTATTAGTTAGACTCTAAGGTTAAACAGTGATACATGTAAATTTTAGTACATCACTTAACTAAACTAAATAAAGATTAATATAAGCGAATCTTAGTAAATATTTCTTTATTAGTTAGACTCTAAGGTTAAACAGTGATACATGTAAATTTTAGTATATCACTTAACTAAACCAAATAAAGTTTAATATAAGCGAATCTTAGTAAATATTTCGTACTTAAAAATCGATGAAGTTAATATTATTAGACGAGTAACTGTCACCTCTCGAGTGCAAAGGGTTAAACGCTGCTGAACGGTGACCGTGGAGCCGATCGTTCGGCTGGATGAAAAACGAGCGACTTTTTGACGCGCGATCGTATCTTTCCTTGTTTTTTTTCTAGTTAACACGTTGAACGCCATGGGGGTCATCTGTGACCAACGCACCCGGATTGGTAGAAATACATAATTTGGACGAATGTCAATACAGGCGCCCCTTGACTTTCGCACACAATTGGTTCCTGAAAGTATGTGCGAATGTTGAATGTTTGAAAGTAGAGGGATGTAAAAAATATGCACCAAAAACTGTGTTGTAAAGCATTGATCGTAACAACATTGTAATCTGATGGCTGAAGTCTGTTATCCCCTGAGAGGAAATATTCGATCGCAAAGACTTAAAGAGTTGAATTTTTAAAAATGTCCGAAAGTAGAGGGATGTAAGAAAATATGCACCAAAAACTGTGTTTTAAAGTATTGATCCGGAAAATATTGTAATCTGACGGCTAAAGTCTGATGTTCCCTGAGAAGGAATACCGACTGCAAAGACTTAAAGAGTTGAATTTTTAAAAATGTCCGAAAGTAGATGAATGTAAGAAAAAACTGTGTTGTAAAGCATTGATCGTAACAACATTGTAATCTGATGGCTGAAGTCTGTTATCCCCTGAGAGGAAATATTCGATCGCAAAGACTTAAAGAGTTGAATTTTTAAAAATGTCCGAAAGTAGAGGGATGTAAGAAAATATGCACCAAAAACTGTGTTTTAAAGTATTGATCCGGAAAATATTGTAATCTGACGGCTAAAGTCTGATGTTCCCTGAGAAGGAATACCGACTGCAAAGACTTAAAGAGTTGAATTTTTAAAAATGTCCGAAAGTAGAGGAATGTACGAAAAAACTGTGTTTTAAAGCATTGATCGAAACAACATTGTAATCTGATGGTTAAAATCTGATGTCCCCTGATAGGGGGCAGTCCAGTAGCCTACTCGGCTCACGATCTTCCCTCATAGGGGACATCCTGCCACAAAGACTTAAAAAGCTGAATTTTTAAAAACGTGCGAAACAGCGAATTGTGCGGAACCACGGTTGAATTCTGTAAAACTGACGTGGAATTCAACGTGTTAAAAGCAACGGAGACAAGATGTACTGTCTTGCGGCAAAATGTCGCTCGTCTGCAGCGGGATTACAAGAGAAAATGGAAATCAATACGAGCGACACGAAACGTACGTATGTATGTCGTTTACAAGAAGAAATATGTTTACAAGAATTGGAAGGCGGAGATATTGCAATTTTGTTTGTTACCATCGCGAGTATCATTTTTATTGAGAAATGAAACGATTTTGTCGCTTCGCTAAGGAGAAATTTTAGAGTATCGTTCTCTCACGGAGGCAACGTCATGTTCGGATTAATTAATACTTCGCTATGTAATTTTATATACCTGATGCTTGAATCGTTGTCCGTTACTCGTTGAACGGAATACGCGAAGAAGAGGAAGGTTATCGATAATTCAACAAGGTTTAATCGTTTATTAAACCAATCGTTTGAGTCCACTCGTTGATTACAAATTTCACTTCGTAAATCATAAGATTGACGATCGAAACTGATCGCGATGTCGGTTATTAATCGTGTGCGATCGGTATTGAAGAAACGATTAACAGTTATAAATATAATATTGAGATCGAAGATAATATTATCAGACGAGAACGATCTATATTGTTTATCCAATAGAGAACCAATTAAACCGTAATTCCACGTAACCATTCGTACACGTTCATTCTAAATTTCGCAACGGGCACCCTTTCAAACATTTTCTGTCCCCTATCTCCCCCTTCCGCGACGATCGTTTTCTAATTGTTTACAATCGTCGCTCTCATTAGCAAGTCGTAAAAGCGAGCTTACAAATCGCTCCGAGCGCCTCTCCTCAGTTTGGCGCGTTCGTGGAGACGTCGATAACGAGGACTACGAGTCAACCAAAACAAAAAAAAGAAAAAAAAACAATGAAAAAGGAAGGAGAAAAAGAGCAGCGAAGAAGGAAAAATTGAAAAATTCAGTGACGCCGGTTGCAAGACCGGAAACGGGCAGATAGCTAAACCAATTATCGACACCGTACACAGTTCTTTCGATGGTCCACCCCTAATTCTTCTACGCTGTCTGTCAACTCTCTCTCTCTCTCTTTCTCTCGCAACACATTACTCCGAATATTCGTAATCTCGTCCAGTACAGATAGTACAATTCCATTTTTATCGGTCGGGCGTGACCTTTCACCGGTCGCATCGTGACACGCGTTGACCGATTCGAGCGCGAAGCGCGAGAATAAAAACGCCCAAGGCGACAGTCCCGGGTCAACGGAGCGCTAATTTATTGGAATGTTTATGTGTTTCTCTGCCACTGTTATCGGTGGGGGGGAAACGCGCACGAGAGCGCGTCGACATCGAGGAGGAGCCGCCGCTGGTAGAACGCATGTCCGAGTAAAAGGGGACGGGCTCCTCTCTTTTCTCTCGCTGACGTTGCTCAGATTTCGTGCGAGAAACCGAGAGAGCAGCGATTCCGATTCCGATTATCCGTAAGGAGAAAAATTTTCCGTGCGATGCCGCTTTGTTTCTCGCCAATTTTACGATTAATTGCCGCGAAGCGGGGGTAAGCGAGTGGGACAGTAAATTATTTAACCCTTTGCGCTCGAGAGGTGACTGTGTTAGTTACCAAATAATAGTTTTGCAAATTTTCAAACTTTAGTTAGTTATTATTTATTAGATTAAACAGTCACATATGTAAATTGCAGTATACCCCTTAATTAACACTATTCCTACCGACACTTCACGTATACTTATTCCTACCACGACATTTCCACGTAAGACAGACTACCAATTTTTCTCAAAAAATAAACAATGAAAAAAGAAGTGAATATTGAAAAATGTATTATACGTATATTTGAGAAAAAGTCTAAAGTTTAAAGGCGATTCAATCACGTTGCATCTATGAAATTTTAATCGAAATTTTAAAAACGGTCATTTGACTGGTTGTGGTAGGAATAGTGTTAAATTAAATGACGTTTAACCCTTAATGCTCGAGAGGTGAATGTTAGTCGTCTAACGATACTGACTTCAAAGATTTTCAAATCCAATATATTTATTAAGGTTAGCTTATATTATACTTCATTTAGTTTAACTAAGTCGTATACTAAAATTAACACTCTTGTAATCCCATAGGGAAAACAATAAAGTTATCTTACTAAAATTAACATACATGACTATTTTATCTCCGGGTACGAGTAATAAACAAACTAACTGAAGTCTGAAAATTTGCCGAACTATTATTTGGCGACTAACAGTCGTCTATCGAACGAAAAGGGTTAACGTAGGCGAATGTTAGTAAATATTTCGAATTTGAAAATTTTTGAAGTTAGTATCATTAGACGATTAACAGTAACCTCATGAGTGCAAAGGGTTAATAATAAATGTGTTCCAAGCCGATGTCGCAAAGAACGGACTCGCCGCGAAAGTGTTGTCCGAGAAAAGAAGAGGGTGAAAACTGTTGTACGTCAAAATCTGTGCAATTTCAAAGCAGAAACAATAACGGAGACGCTCGAGAGGAAGATAAGGAACTTGAAAATATCGTATTTGAGCCTGGATCGAGGAAACCAGCGAAACATCAATCGATTCCGCCGTTCGACGCGTTAACCCGTTGCGTACCTGCGTTGTGACAAGGCAATCTTCCAATTTCAATTTCTTTTTAATCAATTTGCATTATTGAATTTTATTTCTGAACACTGTTGGATACAAGGTATGATCTGGCGTAATGAAATTGTTAAACAAAAAAGAAAATTGAACGATATACTGCAAATGTTACAATATCGATTACGATTGGACGAAGCTTTCCCGGTGATCTGGTTGCACGTAAAAAAAAGGTGCGTTTCTGTCTTTCCGCTGCTCGTTCCCTGCCTGAGGCCATTATCTGTTCGACCAAACGTGTCGAGTTTCTGCAGAGACACCGTGTTATCGTTTCTCGCGACTTTTATCGTGCCCGGTACCCTATTTAAAATAATTACCGAGTCGCTCACTTACGCCTCGACATTTCAAAATTACCGTTCGGCCGTCGCTACATAGTTTCGAGCGAGCAAAGTAACACCTTTTTATCAGCCGTATAACGAATACAATACGGTGTGCTTTGGAAGGCCTCCCGCTCGAAGGTATTGGCCGCGTTAAACCTCGCGGTATTTCTTCCCGAATTGTCCATAAAAGTGATCCCCTAATCGCGCGGGGCGACGCGCGCCATTTCGAATTTGGCGCGGATTTCGGCGTTCGGCGGGGAAAAAACGTGGATCTCTGCACGAACGGGGCACGATTAATCGGTTTTCCGTTTTTATGTTTCAATTACGTCTACAATGTAGGAAGCTGATAAGAATACCGCGGATGTTTATGAGAACTGATATTTTTAGAAGCGCGTCCAACGGAATGATCGAGCTTGAATAGAGATTCGTTTTAATTTCTTTATCCGCGCGTAAATAATACCACGTTCACATTTATCTTCGTTTAATATTCTTGTCGGCGGTGAATATATTGTTTATCATTTTTAGTAACGTTTATGTTATTATAGATATTACGTGTACATCGTACGCTTTAGATATTTTCTATACACACGCGCATCGGACACGTTCTGTATTCCCTTACATATCTCAATTTCATTTAACCCTTTGCATTCGGTCTTTTTCTCGCCTAAAACTTTCAGCTTGAACAGAGATTCGTTTTAATTTTTTCATCCTCCAGTAAATAATACCACGTTCATATTTATCTTCGTTTAATATTCTTGTCGGCGGTGAATATATTGTTTATCATTTTTAGTAACGTTTATGTTATTATAGATATTACGTGTACATCGTACGCTTTAGATATTTTCTATACACACACGCATTGGACACGTTCTGTGCTCCCTTATGTATCTCAATTTCATTTAACCCTTTGCACTCGAAATTTTTTTTCTCGCCTAAAGCTTTCAGCAGCGCAACACGAAGTATCTTTTCCTGTACATATCTGGCTTCTTCCATCGCATTTTTCGTCATGGTGAATAGTATTTTTTTTTTATTTTTATCGATCAAACAAATGACTAAATACAGTAATCAACGAAACATTAAATCGCATGCAACTAAAATTTAACCGTAAATTACAATCGCTTGATCCACAGTGCAATATATTGTTGGTGTGCCTGAGAAGCACACTTCGAGTACAACGCGAAACTTTGGCAGTCCCTGTGAGTTCGTATACTTCTAGCGCAAAGGGTTAACCCATTGGATGGACGTATTCTCGGTTCCTCAAAATCACCATTTTTTTTTTATATATATCTTGGTAACTGAACCATATTTTTATTTGATATCTTGTGCCATTTTAGCAGAAAACTTCGCAGAAACATGCATTTCTGAAAAGGTTGCGCTGGAACGAGTTGATTCTTCGGAATCAAAATAATAAATTCTAATGCCCCCTGAAAGGGGACAACGGAGTGCAAAGGGTTAACACGCGCAGCGTGTCTGTACGGTCGAACAGTAGGAATAATTCGAAAACTCACCCGTTGAAGGGGTAGCTGGCGAAGGCTGCGTCGTAAGGATGGTACACAGACGGGTAAGGCCATGCTGCCGCGGCTCCTGCCCCAAGATTCTCCTTCAAATCGAGGCCAGCAGCCTGCAAACGAAACGGCAATCGCGCGTGTTAATAGCGTGGCAACGCATGAGTAATTGATCCGGCTCAAAAAATCGAATTCCCCCATGCATGATTAACCGAGGCCTGTCGTTTCGAACTGGAGCAAGCGTACTCGCTCGTCCGTGGCCGCGAAACGAGCAAAAAGGTCCGCAGCGCGTTATCTGTCGCGATTTAGAAGCGCCGCTAAACAATACATCGTTGCTTTCGTTTCGTGTGAAAGTCGATTTTCGAACCGCCAATATTTTCAATCAGCACTGAAAAGCGTTTCGCTTTGAAACAGTTGAAAAAAAGAACGGAAATAATACAGTGGGGACGACGAAGCATTCGTGGGACGAAGCAAAATGTTGGAAATAAAACACGTCCTGACGTGTAAACAAAAATTAATCTCTTAGACGAAATATGCAGCCGCCTCTCGACTTTCGCACATTTTTTAAAATTCAGCTTTTTAACCCTTTGCGCTCGAGAGGTGACTGTTACTCACAAATGCTAATTTCGCAAATTTTCAGACTTCAGTTAGTTGGTTTATTAGTGAAACTCAGAGGTTAAATAGTCATATATGTAAATTTTAGTATACCACTTAACTAAACTAAATGACACTTAATACAGAAAAATCTTAATAAATATTTCAGTTTTGAAAATGTTTAAAGTTAGTATCATTAGACGACTAACAGTCACCTCTCGAGTGGAAAGGGTTAAGTCTTTGCGGTCGTTTGTCAGTTCTTCAATTTTTTGACAATAATATCATATCATTTAAAAGCCAAGTTTTCAACCTATAATCAATCAATTTACCTTTATCAATGTACCACTAATTATTTTCTTTTATTCGTTGTAAAAAGCGTAAACCTATTACGTTTCTCTCGTATTATACTTCCGCTTCCTATATCAACAAACGTAAAAAATTCTGTATTTCTTTATATGTACACTAATGGGTACACCAGCCCGTCGATAAATAAATAAATAAATAAGTAAATAAATACGGAATCTGAAAAATGACTCGTTTCATAAGGATCTGGCGATTAATCGAACTCGTACAACGGATCGATCGTCAATTGTACGGCGATAATGAGAAAAATGGCTGGCAAAGCAGCGATAATAATAATTAGAATCGATGCGTGCTGTTGTTGTTTGTTTCTGTAACCCGTTAACCCGTCGGTTCAACTCCGTATATATCGGCCGCAATTTAAACCTCCATCAACCGGTAGAATAATAGAACCATAGAACCGGCACCCATCGTTCCGCGCCCTTCACCTCTCCCCTTGTTCCCGTATGCATTAGTCTTGCATTAACGGCATTAATTATACACCGTGTTCAAACGGCGCAGTCATCGCGGGCCCGACGTAATTAGCACTCGAAAACAGCGCGGACGGGTCGGGTCGAGTTTCCCAACGAGATTCGAAGCTCCGCTCGAGACGATTCGGAAATGTTGTCCGACCCGTGTAATTTCGCCTGTTTAAACTGGACTCGAACGCGAACCAGAATCGAACGGACGGGAAAAATATTGTAAAAGCTCCAGCGTTGGTCGCGCGACGGTCCACAAGCCTCTGTGTTGACGCGAAATTCGATTAGTTTTTCAAATTTCAAATTTCTGCTTCGCTTTAACCCTTTGCGGACGGAGCAGTAAAGAAGATAGTTACGTCGCGCATTTGTGTTATAAAAATTAAGCTGTGTTTAAATAAGTTTTTCATAAAATCTAACAAAATCATAAACAAACAAATTTAGGCCAACTTGACTTCTTAGGCTAGTATACCCATGCGTATCTTATACGTGTCGTTTACGACAGACAAACGCCAGCCGCAGCGCGAGAGTTGGGCGGATATATCCGACACTCGTCCGCAAAGAGTTAACGCTGTAAGTACCAAGACCGGTCAAAATGACCAATTTGTAATTTTTCATGGACACTTGGTAAATATACTATGATACCTACACACCGTTATAAATTTACTATGGCCTTTACTGTAATTACTACGGTTTGCTTTCCTCGTATTAGGTATTTTTTAAACACAATTTTCAATTTGATTTTTTTCGTCACAAGTAAATATATCCTAACTATCGGCAGTTATAGTATTAAACCGAAATCGAACGTTCTGTATTAGCGATCCCGAAATTCGAATGTTAGAATCAGTGAAATTTAAATCTCATTTTATCACACTACAGTCTTACTTTTTTTTGTTAACTCTTTGGGACACGGTGTGATTAAAAATGTCCCACATTTTTGTTGCACGATAAAATGCATGGTGGAACATTTTTAGACCCACCTCTAAATATTGCAATAACTGCATGGGCATAGGTTTATATTTAGTCTTATTTACGTAAAGCAGTTGGTAATACCATGAAAAAATATTAGAAATATGTTCGCTTGTGTTGGCAAGTTTCAACAGGTCCATACAGGTAGTTTACAGGTTTGTTTAATTTAAAACGCAAACAAAATATCTCGAAAAACCGCGAACAAAGAAAAAAGTGAATCTTTCCCCAAAATTGGCACCGACCGTAACAAAAATCGTGGTGAGTCCCATGGAACACCTCGCCTAGTCCCATTAAAAGTGTATTGGAAATAAGATTTCATATTGCTTAAATAAAATACACTGTTATTTAAAATATTATAATACTTGATTATATAGCACGAGGTAGAGCAACTGTGACCGAAACTTGCGAGCTTTGTCATAAGACTAGTAAAACGCAGAGATCGAAATTTCTACAACCCCGTCCGGGTCCTTCAGCCCCTTTGTTCTGTTCCTTAACGTTTTCGAATTTTCTAAAATTGCCAGATAAGGCTTAGGTTTTTGGAAGAATCCCATCAGAAAGTGCGTTAATAGAAAACTGGTTTATGTTTAATTTTTGCTTCGTAGTAATTCCGTATTCAATTTCTAACAAAATGGTGGTCAACGGCTAGCGCCAAAGGCCTTCGGCTAAGCACTCGCCACAGAGGTGTCCACAGTCGTGTTGTCCCTCAACCTCTGTGTGTGCGATCCGCTGCCCGGTTACGAGGAGAGACACCGTATATACCTCTATATACCGTTGCCCCTTAAGCTCGATCATAAAGAGCGACGATAACAGGCTGGCCCCGGCGACGGCTCGAACACGACAGTGTCCCACTGTTACGGCAGGACGGATTCATAAATTTACGCTTCGCGGCTATTTTCTCCAGTGTATGCGCTTTGTGTGTGGTCCGATAACCTCTCCCCCCCCCCTCCCGGTCGACGAACACACGCGATCGCCCTTCGCCTCTCCTCTCGCCACCGACGACCGGATTGTGTGTATTAACATCACGCTGTCCCGGGCCTTTAGCCGCGATAACATCTCGATTATTGTGGAGCGGTTCGCGAAAGAGGGTGTTCTTTTCATCCTTTCTCTCTTTCTTCTAGCCGTCGCGGTGGAGATATTCGCGAGAGGGGGGGGGGGGGGGGGGCTGATATCCGTTCAAAGTATACGAAAGCAACGGTCGCGAGGCTGAGCGGCTCTCTCGACCACGCGTTTCCTTATCCGCCGATGAAAATCGACGGGGTGAGAGATAAGGGGCTGCATCGTGCGAACGGCATCTTAAAACCTGCACGCTGTCGGATGGGAACCTTACGGGGGATCGAGCTTCGCGACGACAGTTCGATCGTATCGACGAAGGCACGATAATCGACTCTGTTGACACGATGACGGGAGAAAATATGAATTTTGAACGATAAGGCGCGAAAGAAATCGGATAAGTAATTTGTTACGCTATGCATGCGCGCGAAACGCATGATCTGCGGGAAATATGCAAGCTGGCTGTCAGAAGGGGTACTTGTGAGGTACTTGTGATTAGGAGAGAACAACGGTGGAAGTTATATTTGGAAAACGAGTGGGAAGCGTATAGCGTTTGTTTAGTTTCGAGTGTATGTACTAAGTTTCGTTATTCGAACGTTCGCGGATCGGTTACATAAAATACGGTTTTAAGATCGATCAACGTGATCTGAAGTAAAGAAGGTATTATATAACTGTGGAAAGTTGCGATGAAAAGCGAAGGAAGATAAGGTGATCGTGTTGGGTTATTCCAAAAGTCGCATAAAAATTGAACATTCTCCCGTTCTCTTCCCGTTCCCCTTCGAATACCTATCTTCCGCGAAGAAAGGATAGAAAGTTTCCCGTAAACCTACTGTTTGCGAGGGGGCAAAAATACGAAATTAATTACGGCGACGAGTAATAAAGTGGAAAGGATCTTTGGGCGGCCGTTGGACGCGATAAAACGAAGTTTTAAAGGCTACCGTTGCGCTGGAACGAGCGGAAACGCCGGGCCGGGGCTGTATATGAACATCGAGCGCGAGCCGCGCATTGCGTTGACGTTTATTACGCGGGAACGGTCGCGCGAGCCGTGATAGCATAATTAAACAAAGCACGGGGAAATCGGGAAAGTACGCGCCAGCGAGTACGCCGTAAAGATCGAACGGACGGGGCTCCGAGAATAATTTACACGCCAGGCGGTTCTATATGGCCCCCGTTGCCTATTATTCTTCGATTGATATTAATTTTAATGAATGGCACTCGCAGAATGTAAACTATTAAGCTCTAACGTAAAACCGATCCCAAAGAAAAGGGTGAAATTCATTGATTGATATTAATTTTAATGAATGGTACTCGCAGAATGTAAACTATTATCTCTGATTCAAAAATGCTTCTATAGAAAGAAATGAAATTCTTCGATTGATATTAATTTTAGTGAATGGCACTCACAGAATGTAAACTATTAAGCTCAAACGTAAAACCGATCTCAAAGAGAAAAATGGAAAATTGTTCGATTGACATTGATTTTAATGAATGGCACTCGCAGAATGTAAACTATTATCTCTGATTCAAACATGCTTCTATAGAAAGAAATGAAATTCTTCGATTGATATTAATTTTAGTGAATGGCACTCGCAGAATGTAAACTATTAAACTCCGATTCAAAAAGGATCCCATAGAAAGGGATGAAATTCTTCGACTGTTAGAAACTCGCATTATCACAAATACAGTAGTAGAACGTTGATTATCGAAATGATCGATTATGTGAACATACCAAGTACCCATACGAAACATTTGTATCTAAAACTATTCGACGTATCCTTACACCGCATTCTCCTCATAGAATCTCATTATTAAATCTTCCGTACAAAAACGACAACCACACTTGAAACCCGATTAATTTCCATTCCCTCCACATGACGCGCCCAAAAAAAAAAACTTCCTTCCCCCAATCATCCAAACTATCCAATCCATCCTCCAACAATTCGAATAATCAACGTTCCACTGCATCTCGCTGTACACCGTACACAAATTAAAAAAAAATAAATAAATAAACGTGGACCCAAATTTTGCAAAAACTTACCGTGGGCGTGTAGAAGGGCGCCTGTTCGGCCCCCAGGCTGGGGAAGTACGCCGCCATGCCCTCGGAGGCGGCGGCGGCGGCCGCGGCCGCGTACGGCGCGCTGTACATGGACAACGCGGCCGTCGGTAGCGCGCCAAGCCGCTGATAACCGCCGAGAAGCTCGTACTGGCAGGAGCACACGGTCTGGCCGGTGAGCGGGTCCGTGAAGATCGGCCTTCCGGTGTCGCAGCACCGGCCTGTAGGCGTCGGGCCGCCGGTCGTCGGCGGCGGATGACCCTGGGACGGGCTGACCGACGTCGTAGGGCTGCCAGGCGGCCTCACCACCGCGCTGGTCACCGCCATCCTTGCGTTCGACAGGCCGGCAGCTACGCCCAGGGGATGATTCGTGGCGGTGCCCGCTGCGCTGACCAGCGACGAGCCACTTACGCTCAGGATCGTACCGGACACCGGCGAGGCCGAGGAAGACGTCAGCGACGAGCTCACTGTCACAGGACACTGGAACGAGAGATCGATCTGATTGTCCGGGGGGTGGGGTTTGGATGATCGGTTGAAACAATTGCTTGCGGGTAGGTGACGCGACCCATGGTCGAAGAGTTGGCCTCGAGTAATTGTCAGGATACGTGGTTTGGCACGCTTTAACACTAGATTTACGGACATTTCTCGTATGACTACTTTTAATATTCATGTATTAACACGTTGAACGCCACGTCACCCATATCTGGGTGACGGCTATGTTTCTTGTAAACGGTTGACACTTTTCTAATTAAAACAAGATTTTGGAGGTAATTTATACTAATTTTATTTGTAACACAATTATGATAAGTATATACGATATAAAGTAACAATAAATTATAAAGTAAATATAACATTGCGCTGTTTACACTCCGAGTCTCGGGTTTAGGTCTTGGGAGAAACTCCACCGATTTACGTTGGGCGTTCAACGTGTTAAGAAATAGGTGTACATCAAAAAAAATTTGGAATTGCAGAACCGAGAGAGAAATAGATTTGGTTATATTTGTATGGCTTCGTCGATAAAATTCAGCAAAAATTGCTAGGAATAATAGTAATAATTTTTGCAAATTTTATTCATGACGTTCCCATGAACCCATCAAATTAACGGGTCCTGTAAACCTAGTGTATATGGAATAATTGCGAGGCGTTCTATCGACGGAGGCGCATCACCTAGCTTTATCCTATGTAAAATTGGTACACATAAGTGAAACATTTAAACGGGACAAGGCAAGATCGTGAATCTTGAGAAAGCTAATTTTGTTAGGTTAGGTATTTTAGTATTCTATATTTCCGATTACGGATGATGATAAAGTCATAATATAATTGTACAAATTATTAAGTGCGGTTATGAGCAATATTCGTAAAAAGGAAAAATGGTACCTGCAAAACGTATAATCGTTTCTGACTCGTTACAACACGATTGCATGTAACACACGTGTACAACGCAAGAAACGAGCGGACGTTCTTGTAAACGGGAGGTATTTGCTTAAATAAAAACATTCCTTCGTCTGGTCCGACGTATTACGTGTTATTATGTTTACCAAACAACGCTCGCCTACGTGATCTATCACCGAATATTCGTCGCGGCGTATCATAATCTAAACACGAGATACTTCTTGACCAAATAGCCGCTCGCACAAGCGGCGTATCGTCGCCGGCGTGCGTCAAAAGGGGAGAGAGAAAGGATAAACCGGCGCGCGTATCTTCGCGAAAACAAGATGTTACGCGCGTAGGTTTCGACGAAATCGTTTCGAGAACGGGAGAGGTTCTGAACAACGTTACGCTGACGTTACACACGCGCGTTGTTTGCTTGAAAATTCCCCGCTCCTCGGCAAACAACCCTGGCAGACAGAGAGAAAGAAAGGGTACCACACGTTTATGCATCCGTGGATCACCCACTCGCCTCCGTGGATCCCTCTCTTTACCTTCTCGCGTTACACGCTAACTGCTCTCCCCTTTGCCCCCGTGATTTTTTTAATCGCGAGCTCTACGGTTTGTGTACACCTTCGCCCTCTTGACCCAGCGGCGACTAAATTTACCTACCCTCGACGTTCGTGTCTCCAACTGTCGCGTTAGCACCGGAGCTCTCGGGAACGTTCAAAGTGAACGGGTTATCCCCGAATTGGGTGGTTTACAATTGGCGAATCGCTGAACCGTTTTGTAATCGTGTGACTCGTTTACCGATGATTAGAGTTAACCCTTTCACAGTTTAATACGATAGAGATTCGAGTAGGCCATAAATTGTAAGAGGGTAAGTTAGATTCTTAAATCGTGCAGTGATAACATAATTAATAAAGTTCATTGTATGGAAACAATTGAGGTTATGCAGTTCTTCAGTCTAATGCAAAAAATGTTAGAAGTCTTAACAACAACAGAGTAGTCATCTTTTTAATGCTTCTCGCACGCAATTCGTTATTTTATTACACTGCGAAAGGGTTAATATCGGATTATTGCGAAGCTGACGTTAAAAAAAAAAAAAACAAGTGTTTGCTCGCGTTTGAATGTTCTCCAAAGTTAGAAAATGACTCTTCCAGTGATCTGAGTATTGCAAGAGTATCGGTAACCAAATGAGATGGCAAAAAGTCAATCTCGATTCTGTCGGATTCGTAAAAATTTTCTTTTAAATTGTCTTTCAAATTTTCTGTCCGTAATTCCCGAAATAGATTAGAGAACGCGTTCAACGACACAGATTTTCGTGGCCGTCTTACACGCAGACGATCGTGTGCCAGGCGCCACGAATCCTCATCGCTATTAGCCGGTTACGAAACCAAGGAACTCACAATCGTCGATGTTTTCGCGTTTGTAGACACACTCGTTCGACACCACCTTTTACACGCGTCACGTCTCACTCGTACAACGACTGCACGCAGCTGGGTACACACGACGGGGCACCATATTAACATAGCCAAAGTTTGCTCTGCAGAGGCTACCGGTGTCACCGTCGAAGATTCGCTGACAGCATCAACGAGAATCTGGACGTTCTAACGCCCTCTGTGCGGCACTCGATGCGTATGCAAAATCGTTTGCAAAAGTTTTGTCCGACCAAACGCAACTAACGCACACGAGTGTGTCAGAGCGTCGATTGAGCATTCAGCGAGTACCCTTTAGCGTTATTTCGGGTGCGATCATTTGTAGAACATGACCAAAAAAAGTTGGAATCGATGCGTGAACCAAATCGCTGCAAAACTATTGACTCGCTCGTGTTCTCAATCAGACGTAAAATTGGAAAAAGAAATACCACTCCACAATGTCATCGGTCGATGGCAGCACGTGATCGAACATAATTTTTGCAACTACTTTGCATACGCGTATTTATTAACACTATGCAATCCGGTGGCGCCGCGTTGGTGCCGTGTTCAAAGCTATCGAACAAACGACAATATTGCGTGTGTTCTGTTTAACACTAGATTTACGGACACTCCTTGTGTAACTATTTCTAATATACGTTTACTAAGAAACAGAATATACATAACACAGAATTAAAAACTCCAGAGTTTAGAAGAAAATAGATTATTGATAAAAGTCAACAAAAATCCCTAGGAATAATAGTAATTGTTTTTGCAATATTTGCTCATGAAGTCTGCAACCCGTCAAATTGACAGGTCTCGTAAACCTAGTGTTAAGTAAAAATAACTTACAGACATATTAGCAATATTATTTTTTGTTTTCATAAAAGCTTGTGCTCTTTGATAACAGCAAGCACGGTTATACGCCGGTACTCAGTGTTAGAAACGTAAAAAATCTGTCGGTCGCGAATGTGTTAAGTTCCTCAGATTCGTCGAGAGTGTTATGTACCCGTCATCGAGTACCCTTTTCGACGGCTTCGATATTTTATTTCTCGCTTTTACGCCTAACTGAGCGCGTCGCGAGTCAGTTACTTAGCGAGTCAATAGTTTCGCGACGACTAGGCCTTCGATGATGCCACGGGACATCATCATCAGCACTGGTCGTCCCACCCGTCACCCGATCTCGCGAGCCAAGAGAGTTACGCGTTCTCCGATTGCACTGGATTGCACGCGAATCGAAGGCAGAGCTGCCCGTTTCCACCGTGGAATTGGCCGAGCAACGGTTTCAGCTGCTCGCCGGCTCGTTAAGAGCGAATTAATGATGGCTGATCGCGGGAAAATTGATCGAACGTATTATGAAACGGGCCACGGTGTACGCTGGCGCGGAGGATATCGTGTTCGAGTGCGGGTCCGGTTAAGTTGGTTTAGCGTTTCTCTCGAAACGGACCAGTGAATCCGTCGATACGGCTCTCCCGCCAGGTTAGATCACCCGAACGGATTGAAGAACGGTGATATACGTATCCGTGTCTAGCGTGGAAACTACAACAAATCATTCTAAACGGTCTCGAATTTTAGCGGAACCCGCTATCTCGGAATCGCTTACGCGTAATTTACCAGCGATTAATCTCGACACGCTAATAAACGATGTAACGTTTCCATAACCGATCGAACAACTTTCACCGACCGAACCCGTACACTAAATATCCCTAATGCGGTCCGTTCTGCAACTTGTGCTGAACGCTGATCAAGAGAAACCACGACTTTCGATTGTTCTCCATGAGATCGATATTCTTAATATTTGTTTCAATCTTTTTCTACGACGAGTCACCCGGTTTATTCAGACGTTTAAGTTACAAGTATTAATGCTAAAAATTCCAAACTGAGGCTTAATACCCAGGCATAAAATACAAATAACGTTGGACGAGTGAAATTTACTTAACCCTAGGTAACTGAACAGTCGTCTAATAGACCACCAATTCCTGCCAGTTTCACGAATTCGAGATCCGTCAAGATTGCAAACGCTAATTTTTTACCACTTTTCTATCTTCCAATTAAAATATTATAATACTTCTCTTAAGCTACGCTAATTTATTTGAAATAAATAAAGGAAATATATAGAAATGTAGATGTTTTTAATTCGTAGTCTATGAGTCGAATGATTAATTAACACAGAGTAACACTAATTCAAGTTTAGTTATCTATGGTGAAACAATGCTTGTCAGTCTTTCGAAATACCATTCGTACCAAAATTCACCTCATCAACGCTTTCAATAACAAAACCGACTCTAAATAAGAATCAAGATCAAGAGATCAAATGAATCCCTAAGTTCCAAAACTCGAAAAATTTTCAAAAACTACGCGAAGCCAAACACAGTGCACAACGATATTAGTTGCCGTAACCTGATGGCGGCGCAGCCTCCGGAGGAACCGCGAGGGACTTCCGTTGCGCGCACACCTGCCGACGCGATTGTTTCCGATTTACGAAACAATAAACGCCTCCGGTGGGCACGTTCGACTCGCGATAATCGGCGACAGGCGGCAACAACGGGAGTGGCAGCTGCGCTCTGCGAACCACACCCGGAGAGACCCGACAGGCAAAGCACGGCACAACACCGTGCTGCCCCGTCGCACCCCATCGAAAAACGGACTTTTCCAGAGGCGGCGTGAAAAGGCGGAGGAACGAGCCTTTTTCCCGTGCGACAACTGCCAAGCCGTGGCTGCGCATCCCTCGAACGCGATCTCGATCCCCCTCCCTTCCCCTTTCATCGTGGAAGGTAAACCGAAAATCAGGCCCGTGCACAATGCAGGGGGTCCTCATTAATTCCATATCAAACAGCACGGCTAAACAGATTAGCGGGTTGAGTGGCTTTCGCGCCGCGTAGCCTAAACAAACCCTCTCCGGCCCCGTTCGCCAGCGTCGATCCATCCATCCATCCATCCTGTGCGTCCGTCGCCTCGTTTCGACGGCCCGGGGACATATTGTCGAAAGGCAGGGCCGCGGGCACGCATTGTGCCTCAGCTTCGAGGCGAAAAACGTGACCCGGCGCGCATTATGGCATCGAGAGCGGCGTTAATGCGTGTCCCGGTTCCGCAGGCTACGCGTCCTGGCGCATCCGACCGCCTGCGGGATGGCGCGTCGCGCGATACGGGTTAATGTATGCGGAGGAGAGAGCTTGCAATTCATTTCGATTTGTAAAGGACACGAAAACGAAGCTATTATGTAGGCAGAATTCGTGTCCGTTGGTTAATGTTTAGTGTGTTACTGTTATGGCGACATGTTAGGGTAGCGACCAGTCTGTTAGGAATATTTATTTGTTTATTTATTTATTTAAATAATTTACGGGTGAGATCCATTAGTGTATATGTGTAGAGCGCCATATATAGCAATTTTAGAACAAAACAATCTTAGAACGAAACCAAGGATTCCACCGTCGAAGTTGAAACTCCAAGCAGTCAACCAAACGATCAAATATCAGCGATACTAATTTTCCATCATCCTATCCTACAGTGATAGTAGTCATTGAAAAACTAGGGATATTTTACTTCATCACACATATACAGGAAACTGTAGTCCTTCCAAAAATATCAGTGTTTACATTAACGCCTGTGTGATCGGTCGAAGCGATTAGCAACTATTAGTCTACATCCTTGAGTCAAGAACCTCAGGGACGACTCTTGCTCGGTTACTAAGGGTTCTTCATCGAATCTGAATAAACGATTATGATCACTGGGTCCCAGTATCGCGAAGTCAGCCCTGATCTAATCGGGCACTGATCACGCGCAGTCCTCGCAATTCGGCATCTCGTCCTGTTGGAAAGACTACAGGTTACGATTGAAAGTCCCGTGGTCCGACCGACACGAAGCGTACTCCCACTTCCAACAGCCACACATTCGGTTCCCCGTCCCCGTGTCCCCAACATGCGGGAACACAGAGGGAAGAAGAGGGGGGGGGGGCAGCAGCGTTTGCACCGCGAGCCGGTCGTTCTCACCGAGAAATCGTAAGAATCCCGCGCGAGAAGAGCAGGAGAGGCCAGGGAAGAATGCGCTTCGGGGTTCGGGATCGGGCAAGGGGTTAAACGACGAAGCGTGTTGGCGAGTGTCCGGGGCCACGGGCCATAATTCAGTCCTAGGGGCCGAGGAGGAGGAGGAGAAGAAGAAGCGGCCGCCAGTCCCTGAGTTACTCCACGCGATCGCATCGAACCAGGCGAAAAGAGAGGTGGACGACGAGAGAGGAGAGGAGAGGAGAGGAAGCTGACTGGAAGCCCTTTTCGTTGCACTCTCACAGCCGTGCACAGGCGACCCGGCAACTATATCACACAACACCTCGTGGCCGCCGTTCGGCTGGCTCTCGTCGCCTTTAAAGTAGCGTTCAAGGTAGCCAGCCACACGTCGCGGTCGTAGAGGGCCCCGTCGTGAGGCTCTCGTCCAGGGGCTGCTGCTGCTGGCTACCACGAAGCCTCGATAATTATTCGCGCGCCCGGGGATCGATATATCGAGGCATTAGCCCGATAGGATGGCTCGTTTGTTCCACGGTCGTGCTAATTGCCAGCGCCACGAGAGTTTCTTCGTGGGGCACACGCAGCACAGAGGCCAACGGGAAACGGAAGCTGCACGGGCACGTCGTCGTCGTCGTCGTCGTCGTCGTCACGTATCAAGGGGGGGGAGGGGGATGTATTACGGGTACGATTACAGCACGATGCGCTGGAGGTCCTTACGCTCTAACGATAGAGGAGGGAAGGGAGACAGGTTGGGAAAGAATTTTTGAATCGATCGGCAGTTTGATGGGAACTAATGTCGCCTGGGTGTCGCGGTTTAAGCATCTCGAACAAGGCATGCGGTGGTGTCGAGGGTTCGGATAGAAGGGAACATTAGCGAAGTTAAATTGCACGGGGGGTATACGGTTAGTGCTTAGGTGGCGGATAATCGTCCGAGAACACACCGTTTACCATTGACGGTAATGGAGCTGGCCCGAAGGTGTGGATTTCTTCGGTGAGAACTACCGTACAGTTCACGGTTGCATACGCGAGAACGATTTATGTTACGTTTTTTACTCAACATACCCCCCTTGCATAAATAGATGTGTTCGAGATTACTATTTGCGCACTGTACGTAGTTATTTGTTCTTCGTTAACACTTAGCCGACCGAATGGGGAGATCTTCCGTTTTTTCCTCAACAAATCGCTGCCACTGATTCTATTCACTTTTGTTATTAGTTAGTCTTGAACCAGTGTTGTTCACAATTCATCAAAAACTGCATTCTGCTTTTCCAAAGTACAATTTTCAGCAAATTCAACACCAGCTCAAGACCAACTATTAACAAACGTGAATAGGTTCAACGGCAGCGGTTTGTTGAGGAAAAAATGGGATATCTCCCCATTCGGTTGGCTAAAGTATTAATACAGTAAATTCCCCCACAATGCAACTGCTACGAATAAACAAAATTTAATCTTGTTCGTTGCGCTCGCACGTAGATACGCAATCTCGTGCTGTAACTCGTCGCATAATCTTACATCGATCGCGAAAAACACGGCTTGGGACGATACAAAAAAGCTTAAAGGTTGCTGTCCCTGCAAATATTTGAACGCTCGAGCGAAACTTTCCATTGAAACCACACAAAAATCATCCGTACACGCGCGCAAAAATCATTCAAACGGGCATGACACGGGTGTGGGTAGGGAGAGGTTCGAGGAAGGCCCGAAGATATCGAGTGACACCTCGTGCGCGGGTCTGCAGAAAATTCTCCGCGATTCCGCTCGCCGGCAAGGCCGCTTCTCTAAGCGCTCGGCATACCTGTGTCGGCGTTTAGCCCACGAAAAACCGATCTATCGTTTGCGCGGGGCTCTGCGCGCGTCTCTCAAACGGATGATCGATGGACGTCCAATCTCGGCTCGCGCGGAAAAAACTGGAAGTCCTCGGGTGGAAACGGTCGTGGAGCGGATGCCAGGCTATGCAATCGGGAGAACACGGCCTAGCAAACCAGTCGGTACTGCTCTTCTCTTCATCCGTTCCTCCGTCTCTCCTCTCCTTTCTGTTCCTCTCTCTCGGATCTCCAGTTGTTTGGAACCCGTGCCAGGATCCACGAGAGAGAAAGAGACACGAGACACGAGACCAAGCAGCCCCCGGGGTTGGTGGTGTACACGCGTTTTATGACGCGATTTATATGCACAATGTAACAGCCGCGTCGACGTGGGAACACGTAACAGTCGCGAACCTCGTGTCGTTCCTTTCTTGCGCTCGCCCCGGCAAGAACTGCGCGCACTCCCTTTCCTGCGCCCGAGCCAAGGGTAAGGAAAGATCATCGGAGGCAAGGTACGCGGAGGAAAGGCACGCGATCGCGATGGTAGATTGACCAATGGCTTTTTTCTGCGGTGCCCGCGGAGAGACGAGGCGCGGAGCGACGCTCCCGCTCGAATTTATTGCGTATCCATATTCAGCGGCCCGCGATCGTTTGCTTTAACGCGTTCATCGTCGCCCGCGAAGTTCGTTTTGTTTCGCGTCAGATAAATCCGGAAAGAGAAGCAGCGACGTTGGAAGGGAGGGAACGAGGGGAAAAACAGGGAAAAAGTCGAAAAGGAAAGGAAAGAAAAATGAAAGACGTTCGATCGTACTTGGAAGAATAACGTTCCTACTTGTTAGATTTAAGAAGGTGATTAACCAGCTTTCAATATGCACTTTATCGCAACGCTTTATATAAGCACATAGGTTAGGGTACAATTACCTGGTTTCGACTACAACCAAGCTCTCAATTCTGTGTCAGTATTAAACTCCGCGCATAGCATTTGAAAGAGATCGAAAGAGGTGGAAATCTTCTTTCTTTTTAAAGAAAACAACGGAAACTTAGTCGCCAACCTGATAAATGAATGTATAATTTCTGTTCCGATACGTTGTAAGCTAATACCAAAATTCACGTTTCTTCCTTCAACCATCGCTTTATTTTCCCCTATTTTTCGTTCGTAACTAAGAAGCTTCTTCCTAGATGAGGTTCGTCGAGTTTGCAACCGCTATCAAGGTTCTATCGTATAGAGAAGACGCAAGATCGTAAGGAGAAATCGAACGGCAGGAATGGATGGATGTAGAAGAGGATCCAGAGGTTGGACAGAGGTGGCGAGCAACAACGCGGCAGCGAGTTTCCACGATTTATAGATCCCGAACGAGAGAGAATCGGTTATCCTGTGGACACAGATGCGCCGCTGTTTGCACACGGAGCATTTGTCACGCGTGTCCTGGCGAGAGAAAAGGGACCGGTCGAAGAGAGAGATGATGCCCTCTTTGCAACGAGGCCCAGCCGAGTCAATATTGACTCCTGGCCAGATTGATGGACCTTCTTCGCGTGTGTGTTTAGGCCTCACGGCACTCACTTATGTTCCCACCCTGTTCTCGTTAGTCCCTGCGGCTCGGCTCGCCCCGCTTTGCCGCCCTACGAAAACGATCGTTCCGAGAAACTCGCGGAAGAGGCGATGCAGCGTGTACCAGTAATCTTTCTCGTTAAATGTTCGCAGCTTGGGACCGGTCGCGAGCATTTAACCGTCAGGGAAACGAAATTTTAGCTACAGTAGCGAACGAAAGTTCAAGATGAGAGGGCAATGTAGAACACGTAGCTTTATGGTATTCAAATATCGCCTGTCCATTCATTTTTATTGGTATTATGGTAGTACGCTGTTTACTGATTAGCACAGAATGCAAATTTTGTTCATCATCTTATCTATCTATACATATAAAAAGACATGTCCTGGCTGACTGACTGATTCATTATCGCAGAGCCTAAACCACTGAGATTTGGACAATAGGTTCCCTTTTATGACGTAGGCACCCATTAAGGAAGAATCTTTTGATATTCCATCCCTAAGGGGGTTAAATAGGGGTTGAAAGGTTTGAAAATCCGCCGATTTTGAAGCAAACACTACAAAAATTAATGAGTACTTAACTTTCTGGCAAAAATTAATGTTAAGGGCTTGCAAAGTTGGATATCTCTTGAAAATAGTTAAAATTCAAATCAAAGTACTTCCGCGCGGGTAAACAGCTAGTTCCTTCTAAATCAGTTGATTTAATTTCTTTGACTATTTGATCTTAAATACATACTATTTGATCTTAATGTTTAACAATAATCGGCGATTGTATGGAAAGAGAATTGTGGATCCCTAATGGAGATGAACACCGAACATTTATCCGGAAGAGGGATCGAGCATTTAACGAGGAAAATACTTGTAACTTGTATGCAACAGAGGAATACACAGGAACTGTTGCTTGAACGTGTATTTTCACGTTTGGACAAATTTAGATACCTTCAATTTCTATATCGATAGAATAATGATAACGTATTCGATTATTAATTGTTTGCTATCGAGAAACGTTTCAACGATCTCTTCCGTCAACCGAATCATCGAAAATAGAGTTGCACGGCAATCTGCTAATTCGCAGAGTTTATTCAATTTTTGCAGTTTATACATTTTTAAGGCCCGTCATTCCGTGTTGCCGGAATGAATATCTAGGCCAGCGTTAATCTAAACGAACAAGTATCGATATTACCGGGAAAAGTATACCCGAAGTGTTTCAATATTTCAGCTTAGGATTAGTAAATCATAAATTGAATCGGACAAATAATTTGTGTTAAGAGTCGAGGAAATGAAATCGATTATGTAGGAGTTTTTATAGCGAACGAGCTTCCTGAAAATTATTCGAGCAAATCGGAGATTTTTATTCCACGAAACTTAGCACACGTTTAGTAATCGTTAAGAAATGATGTTGGTGGGAAACGCAATTATTTTAATAATATCGATCGCACGTTGCGTTCGATTTCCAAGAACATCGATTCGTGAGCCTCGTTTATCGATCTCCGTTTTGTATTATTACCGATCGATACTTCCGTTTCGCCGTCTACAATGTAAACGCAGAATGAAAACACGGATCATTGATGAACGATCGATTCGTCGATCGAGGACAAATTACACCTCATCGATCGAAACGTTTGCAAAATTCGTCGATCGGGCGAACACGAAACGCAACGAAGCTCACGTATATTCCCAGAAGCCTATTCACGGGTTCCATTCAGGAAAGAAGCACGATCGACCTTGCTGGCGGGAATTATTGTTAAAACCTATGGAACTCGCGAAATAATTCGATTAAGAAATAGAATAATAATAATAAATAACAATTCGATAATTCGATTAACAAAATAATCGGTTGTTATAAGTGACCTGAAATAATTAAATTTCAAGCTCAATAATTTTCACGAAAATGCTCATTTCCCTAATTCTATATTAAACTAAATGAAAAATCTGTGATAGTTATGCATGCTTTATTCCCATGGATAGTAAAGGAGACCAAAAAATTGAATGAAACAGGAATATCTAAATTTGCTGTAGCTCCAAAGCAAAATACCAATTGAGTTCCAATTTTCGTTGAAACTACGCGAAAAGGGGCATTCAAAAATGAACGAAGGATTCAACTAGAGAAGCTTCAGCAACCACCGAAGTATACACAACATTCGGTTTGCAAGGCGAAGTCCCAGGGGAATCCCAGGGAAACCGTAACGCACGCCAAAGGCAGGAAAGCTGGTCGAGGTAGGTTTAGGGCCCCGAATGTAAACGAAATCTGATAAACCGTGAAATCGTTCGTTCTCACGGGGTTTCTCTCTCCGTGGCCGAATGGTATCTAGCTAAATTAATTCGCTCCTCCTCTACTAATCGGTACGCTCTTTCACGCTCGCGACTCCTATAATGCACGCGCTATCGCCACGGTAGGATCTTCCGGAAAAGGGTTTTGTCCGAGGAGCAAGAGGACAATCGCAGGTTTCTCGAGACACGGCAAAAGGTTAACCCTGCTGCAAACTTCCCGATTACGTCTGATTTCCATCCGATCCCCTTTCTAATTTAACGCCAGAACTACCGACGGTTACAGTACACTTATAGGGGATAAAGAAATCAATTTGAAAACTGTACGAAAAAATACCTAATATGAGGGAAACAAATTTTAGCAATCATAGTGTAGTCGTATTAGCAAGCTAGACCACCCGAGCCGCGAAAAACAATAGAATGTTCCGTTCCTCGATGGAAAATTCGAGTCTTCGACGAGCAAAGGAGGAACACGGTTGTGGCAATAAAAATGCGTTTAATTTACACCATCGTTAATTCCCGCCGGTTGTTCTTCCTCCCGTTGTATTACTACAATAGTAAAAATCATAGTAAATTTTCAACTGTGCAGGCACCACAGTAAGTTTCCTATGTTTCTAAGAAAAATTACGAATTGGGTCATTTTAATCAGTTTTGTCAGTTACAGAGTTAACACTAGAACTACCCAGGGGGGTGAAAATGACCAATTCGTAATTCTTCACGGAAACCTTGTAAATTTATTATGATACCGACACTTTTGTAAATTTACTGTGATCTTTACTGTAATCACAAATTAATCACGAAACATTCTCAGATTCAAAATATTTACTAAAATTCGCCTACATTACAAGTCATTTAGTTTAGTTAAGTGATATACTACAATTTACATATACGACTATTTAACCTCTCAGTCTAACTAATAAACAAACTAACTAAAGTCTGAAAATTTGCAAAACTATCACTTGGTGTAATCACCACGATTATTGTTCCATAATAAACCGATATACAATAAACATACACTAATATTTAAGAATGTACAAATGCAAATTGAAAAAAGTGCTTGTATGCATTTTGTTCAGCTTTTTGGCAAGCAGGGCGCCGTACGCAATGTGTTAAACGATTAACCTGTCATCTCTCGAGTGCAAACGGTTAACCCTTTGCAGTCGGCAGATTTTTCGGCTGAGACTACCAGCAAGTCTGGTCGAATTTAGCTTTTCGGAGTCATTGTTTCCTAAGCGATTTAAGGTGGATATATCTACATTTAAAATCACACACTATGTTGATGCTGATTTGTAATGCTTAATAGGGCTTAAACTGCATAAAAACAGAAAGAGTTAGCTTTTTGGCATTGTCTCGTCTTCCGCTGTACGGCAAGACTTGTTTGGGAAAGATAGCGCACCGATGTCCTTTTCGGACTTCAGATAAACGCCCGGTTACCATGGCTGAGCGGCAATGGTTTTCATATAAAATCAAAGCCTCAAACCGTTAATATCGCCAACGAATCTACCTTGAAATCCTGAATAATTGGAATGTTTATTTCTTACTAAACTTTGAAATTCAATTTATAATTTATTATATTTTTATTTATTTATAAATTGATTTCTATTTACTTATATATTTCTCGATGGCAAAATAATGCGTGAGACGCCTGAAATGGCTAGCATTCTGTGAATCTAAGTTTTTCTGGATTACTCTTTCGAGATGTGATCATGCCGCCAAAGCGGCGAGACACCGATTTTCTACGACAGTTTTGAAATGCCGCCATAGCGGCGGCACCGACCGCAAACGGTTAAACTTTTGTCCGCTACTGTACACGCGCGATCGGTATCCATCTTACGCGAATCGTCGCGCGAAACCCGTTCAAGGGGCCAACTCCCGAGCACCGTGCACAGAAAGCTGGCGCGACCTGGTCGGTCCTCGAGGCTCGGCCATCCGACACCGAAGTTTCGCCGTAAAGCGATTAACCGGTCGCGGGAGTGAGTGGCGTTATCGGAAGAGAAGCCGGGACGACGATACAATGGCGCATCCGGCGTCATTTGCTAACCCCGTCAGCCGAACGATAGCGGTGCGCTGTGTTGTGTACGTCCGTGTCTCTACGCATTGTCGCGCGATACTTTCGTCCTCGTCGGCATAATCGTATTTCCCTCCTCCACCCCCCCCCTTGTGTATACCTAAACAACCCTCTCCGCCCGCCTCGCGGGGCTATTATTTATTAAGCACGCTGGTGTGCATGGCGTGGGGGAAGGGGGGGGGGTCTTATCGCTGGAAAAAAAAGGGTTACTTTGTAATCTCGAAGCAGCGTGTTAGATGTTGCGGCCGGAGAAACACAACCCGAGACACTCTCTTCCGGCGAGACGTTATACGTGCCCTTTCTCGCTCCGTCCACCACGGTGTCTCTCTACTTTTGCTCGTGAAAATTGAACTGGCCTTCGTGTGCTGGTTTGTACTGTCAGCTGTATGGATAAGAGGGCTGCGATGGTGGATGATCTTTGTTTTAATAGGCAGCTTGAAATATCGTTCAAGGTGTGATGGATAGATGGGCGAATGATTTTTAATGTAGATTTAGAATTATTCGGAAAATTGAACGTGATTAGGGTTAATTAATTTTGTTCAAACAAATGTTGAATATAGAGAGTACAGTGACGTATGTGTTGAATATAGAGAATGTTAGTGATTGTTAGGTGAGTGTTAGTCGACTAATAATATCAACTTCAAAGATTTTCAAGTGCAACATGTTTAATAAAATTCGCCTATGTTAACCCTTTCGCTTCGGCTGTCCAGTCCGCCAAAGTATCGTCACTGAACGGAAGCACGCGTCAGAAATATGCATAGTACGCGTTTTTCTAAGTCTTAAATAACAATTGTGCTGAATAAAACAATCGCTGCTCTAATGTAACAAGTATATTTAAACTTTTAATATGAAAAGGCTTACAAAATTATTGAAATACAGAATTATTAAAATATAAAATATATTTAGACGCCGCCTATAAGCGGCGCTCGTACCCACAGGTCATCTCGTGGACGCCGCCTATAAGCGGCGCTCGAAGCGAAAGGGTTAAACGTCATTCAGTTTAGCTAAGTCGTATACTAAAATTTACATATGTGGCTGTTTAACCTCCGAGTTCGAGTGATAAACAGACCAACTGAAGTTTGAAAATTTGCGGAACTATTATTTGGCGACTAACAGTCGCCTGTTCGAGCGCAAAGAATTAACAGATTTTGGAATGAGTATCTTGATAACTGCGATGATACAGAAAAACCCAAATCAACCGTAAGAAAATGTATCGATACCCAAAACACGTCAGAATACACGATCCCCGAAAAATTTCTCAAAATCATTTCTTGCCTTCCAAGAAAAATCGAAACACTGCTTCAAAGAAGCACATACATATACCAACCTAACCTGAACACCTTCAACAAAACCAATTACCGGAAAATCTCTACCTCGCTTTCGAGAGCAAGTTTCGCGTAGCCTCGCCCAGCGCAACCACCATTTTACCGCTACACAAGCTCCTACACAAACTCTCAAAAAAAAAGAACGGAAGAAAAGAAAAAAGAAATCCATTTCAACACGAATTGGATCTGACTGCAGCGTTCGCGAACCGCTAAGGGTTAAACAGTCTCGAAGTCCAGAGAGACAGACGAGGAAACCGCTGGAACGGGAAAGTCACGGGACACCGAATTCGTAATGGTTCGTTTACAAGCGGCTCCGCGGAATTTATTGCACACCGCGTGAAACACACACACACACGCGCACGTATATACACACAGATGTACAAAGACAAAGTTACTCGTTGGTCGCGAACCAATGATTTATACCGTGAGAAAGATTAGGCATTCGCGGCTGAACCCTTCTTTCGCGCTCACCACCACTACAGAAGAGGAAGCGTGTGTATGTGTAGAAGCACGGTGTCGTTGCTACCAACGGATAAAATAGTAACGACTCCCATAAGGACAATTTCAATAAATTACGAGCGATCAGAGATCTCGCCTTTCCTCGAATGCTTCGAACACCGATTACACGCCGATCTCCGGCCACAGCGTTTCGCATTCTCTCCCTTGGCTTACACTGAATCTGCATTCATCCCCGAGAATGCACGGAACGACACAGAGTTCTCTCTCGTTAAAAATTGATCGAAACATCGCCGAGTATTCGGGAGAGAAGTCATTGTTCCGACGGCCATCTTCTTGACCCTTCCCGATGGAACGGTGGGTAACGGATATTTCGTGCAGAATTCGATTTTAGAACGATCAGGACTGTTGAATTAAAAAACAATTACAACTTAGGACTGATATCGGCGGAAACTATTTCATTTTAGTATTTTAACACATTGTATGCCGGTGGCATCTAAGGCACGCTTGTTGACGACCAATGAGTAGGTGAAGAAAATGTTTAAAATTTTATACATTATTGTGAAACACTAAAATTGGTTTGCATATTCATTATATGCAATTTAACGATAACGAGAAATAGAAACAAACAAATCGCCAAACAAAAGAATATATTATTGGCGCTAAAGCGACAGACTTCCAAACCCGCGTTTTCGCGGGGCCGGCATACAATGTGTTAACACTATTCCTACCGCGACTATTCCCACGTAAGACAGACTACAAATTTTTCTCAGAAAATAAACAATGAAGAAAGAAGTGAATATTGAAAAATTTATTATACGTATATTTGAGGAAAAGTTTAAAGTTTAAAGGCAATTCAATTACGTTGTATCTATGAAATCCTAATCGAAATTTTAAAAACGGTCATTTGACTGTGGTAGGAATAGTGTTAATTTAACCCTTAACGGTCGTATGTCTGCTATCAGCCACCAGAGCAAAGTCATTCTGATGGTATGATTAACGATGTCTGTGAAATTAAACTTACTTTTGGATATCAATAATAATAAATTTATTCTTTACTGAATACAGGTTTTATGTTTACGCAGTGTTTTCTTCTCTTTCGATTAACTTTTTTAACTAAACTAACCTACCCAAGGCACCTAAGTATACACAAAATGCGACCGTAAAGGGTTAATTCGCCGACTTCAAGGGTTCCATGAGCAATTCTCTGTTAGCGTATCGTTAGTGTATCGTGATTGCGTTTGAAACAGGAAATCTACAAAAGCATGCTACGCTTAATGCGAAAGCATGTTTTTCTAAGCAGAGTTAAAGAACGTTGAAGTTAGAGGGTTTTGCCAGTTTACGGATTATTTTGGAGCAACGTCAAAAGGGTTTTCGTTTTCGGACAGATAAGGTAGAGATTGAGCGAAGTATGGGCAAGGTTCGGTGTTGATGAACTCTTCGGGGAAGGGGTGCTCTTGTTTTCGTATCCGGGGATCGTTAAGTTGTCAAGACTCTATCCTTCACGGGTGAACTTCGTAAGTCGAGCTAATCTTCACGGGACGAAGACGTTTTCGAGATTAAATACACGAAGTTAGACGTAATCTCTGTCGCGTTCCTACGATTTTTACTTAATGCTTTTCCTTTTTTGGCACAACGTGCATAAGTTTCCTGCACTACCCTAATTAATCGCTCTATGATACTCGAGTTAATAGATTTTATATTAATTCTAGACGTTAGATTAAACTTCTTTACTTTACACAGTTCACTGTACATTATATATTCTAACAAATTTGTCAAAATATTGTAGTGTTCTCCGAAAAACCGGTATTCTTTAATTACCAGAAAAACAGTAAAACGGTGTAGTAAAAAAATATGAAATAAAGAAACGATTACCCTAAAATGTAAAGCTTCCTCGCGTATCAAGCGTTAGGTAAGAACGCTCGCTCAATCTATTACAACAGTACCTATTTCTTTTTTACTTAACATTCTTTTATACAACACAACGTCTTCCAGCCACAAGATAAAGAGTACAAGGAACGTTAACCTCGCGTGTACAGTTGACATCATGACCAGGGGCCGTTCGAACCGCGAAAGGTTCGTTTCTCGACCTCTTATCTGTCGATTCTACGTAGCAGTCAGTGTATCGATAGCGATGGAATCAAAGTGTAAAATAAAGAGAGGGAAAGGAAAAGAAAACGAGAGACGGAGAGAGCGCGAGCAGGTTCCGTAAGGCTAATCGCGAACGATAAAAGACAGGCCCGTCGATTTATCGACGCCGACAATTGGAGAGCTTATGTCGAAATGTAATCAGAGTGCCGGAAGTCTCCGTGGCATGGTGACGGTCACATAGTATTCAGCAACAACGTTGCTGTCGGAACGCCGCGCACACGGCTCCACGCAACGCGTTACACGCACGCAACACTATCGTGCTTGCTTGCATACATGAGTGCAACAGTTCGTGCTTTTTCGACTTCGTTAACCAAGAAAGGGAATGAACAGAAAAGGGGTGTCTACAGGAAAGATGATCGCGGAACGCGTACCGGATGAATTTCAGGAGAAAAACGTCTAAAGAAAAGGGTAACAAAGCCTTCAAAGAAGGCTAAAATAAAACGATGAGAAAGAGGGTAAGACGGCAACATCGTGGAAACTTCGCAATAACAGGGGTGGTAAAAGTAAAATCGCGAAAAGAAAACCACGGTAGGTCGAGGGAAACGGTGAAAGAAGCGTGTATCGGGAATTCTAAAAAGAGAAACAGGGAAATAAAATAAGAAAGCAAAGAAAGTCGACGACGAGAGGGTGATGAAAACAGGAAGGAAAGGGGTGAAAGGAAATCGCGAAAAACAAAGCGAGGCAAGTTCGAATGAACAGTGTGAATGAATAGAGTGGAGAAGAGGAAAGGCAGGGCGGAGTGAAGCAGGGAGGAAGAAGGAAACGACGATCGGCAGGAACAAGGGACGAGGAGGAACAGAAGGAAAAGACGAAGGAAAGGAGAGTGGCGAGGAGGAAAGGAACGCGAGCATGCGAGAGTGAATGAATGCAACGGCGGAGATACAACGGAAGACAAAGACGAGCGAGCGAGCGAGCGAGAAAGCAGCGAGGAAGAGGAAGAGGGCGAGGGCGGAGGATCTGAGTCAGCTCTCGATCGGATCGAGTAGCGCCGAGTCAGCGAGCGAGGCAGCGCTAACTGCCGGGCGCAAACTACTACCGGAGATCGTATCTGTATGGCAACGTATCGTGGCGGGCTGCGCGTCGCGCTGCCAACTTGCAATAATATGGCCATTCATAATTTTTACGCGACCGGCCGTGTGTCATTCAGGAATTCCGCGAGCGACGGCCGGACGACGACGTCGCGCACCGTGGCGATGGAGCTGGAAACGCGACCGAATTTCCTTTTCTGGTCCTCTACAATCCGATAGGGTGGGACCAACAACGGTTCCACAGGGAGGTTTTCCCCCTATTCCATCACAAAATATAGCAAACTCCTTTATTTGAGTATTGCAACTGGAAATTCTGTTATTCGAATGCGGTGCCACTTAATGGTAACTTCTCATTTTTAGAGGCTATGAAAACGTGACTGTGAAATAGGATACACGAATGTTTGAACGAACTAATAACCCTCTTAATATCCATTTAAATGAGTCGAGTTTAGTACAGATAGGTCTCGATTAATGCGAATTCGGAGTGCGAATTGTGAAACAATAGCAGGTCGTGTTTAATGTGAACGGAAACTCGATTAATGCAAGAACATTGCGATGTGTGATGATATTGCTGAAATATTTTACGAAAACGATAAAAATATCTTAGCTTAATGAATATACGAAAATTTAAGAACTTTTACCATTTATTTCGATTAAGTTGGAATCAATTGCTGTGTTTCAAGTAACGAAATCGAATAATGCGATCAACTCTTGGGACTTATCATTCGCACTAATCGAGACCTACCTGCATGCGTTTTTACTGATTTTGTCCCCTGCAAACAGAGTTTCTGAATTCGCACTTGCTTGGAACTTCGCAAGGATTACGCAGGCTCTTGCAAGTTCACGAATTCCATGGCGCCACGCGATTTTACTGGTCGAGAAGGGCGGCCGAGAAGAAAGGCAATTTCGCGGCGAGTTTGCGCTGTCGTCGCGACCGAGGCGCCTTTTTTTGCGGTTTCATCAAGGTATCGAGGATTAGCCCTTAGTGTTCGAAGGAAAGCTCTTGGAAGCACTCAAGCAGGTAAGACCTGTCGGCTTTCATCTATTTTTATCGCCACGACTTATTACGCATTGATGAATACTCGAGTATGCGATAAGCGCGCGAAGATGTGTCAGCTGACAAACTAGCCGCATATTCTGGTTTGCTCACTTTCTTCGTTCGACGACTATTAACCAGTTAGTAAAGAACTTAAGGCTCCAATCCAATAGTACCATTTTAAAGTACCATTTTAAGGTGCCATTTTAAGGTGCCATTTTAAGGTGCCATTTTAAGGTACCATTTTAAGGTGCCATTTTAAGGTGCCATTTTCAGAATTTGAAGAAACTTTAGGGGTTCGTTAATACTAATCCCTTGCACTCGAGAGGTTACTCTTAGTCATCCAGTAATATCAATTTCAAAGATTTCCGAGTACAAAATATTTACTAGAATCCAAAAGAATCGTTGTATTTTAATATACACCGACATCTAAATACATATTGCTTCTTTCTCCGATCCATTTTTCTAGGTACTCTTCGTCTTTTTCTTTACAGTCAACGATTTTTCTTTGTATCATTATATTTATTATTAAACCGAATCTAACGCATAATAAATTTGCAACATTCGAAAGCGCGTTCCCCGAAAAATTGATTCGCATGCATTCTTTATCGCCTTCGACCGTGCAATCGGCCGCGCAACCCTAACAAACTCTCTTAGCGTGTAGATACTCGATCGAACGCGCGTGTAACCAACCGTCGCGAGCGATATCAACGAGTGACATGTCGTGTACATTGTTGACCAACAGTTTCTCAATCCCGTTTCGAGTCACCTCTCGCGTGGTTTTCCGGAGAGCCAGCTCCAAAAATACGCGACGGATTAAGAAAGAGATACCCCGACTGGTGGGTAGCAGGGCGGAGGAAAGGGAAGGGGTAGGATCGTTATTTCAATTAAATTGAGTGACGCAGATTAGCGATATGAATTCGTTCGCGGCATTCTAAATTTAATACAACGCGTTTAACCCGTCGTCTCGTGTGCCTCTGGTTCCTCTCTCTCGAGGGGTGCACCGAATTTTTTCGAGCCAAAATTAAAGCTTGTTGCCACACCGACGACATTCCGATTATCTCTCGACGTGAACACGTTGCACTCGTGCGAGAACCGACACACGCAAAACATATTTTTTCCTCTGCCATCGATCCGCAAACTCTAAGATCTTGCTTCACAATTTGTTTCCTCTCGCTGGTCCAACAGTTTGAAAAGCTTCGCAGTTCGCGTCAGTTCGATTATAAATTGTTCAGAGTGACGCAATTCTGAATTCTTTATTCATTATTTTAGTTCCCGTTTAATCATTTCTCTTGTCTCCACGCCCCTTAGAACGCAATGGCGAATTCTAAACTTCCGGCAGGTGGCGTGCAACACTTTAAGCGTCCGCCATTTTTTAACGCTACGTCAAACGCGTAAAACCGTTAAAGACGCGGTAAAGCTTTATTATTTGAACCGCAGGCAATACGCGTGCGTTACGAGCGCGTAACTCGTGGTTACAAACCAAGAGAGGTTAAGCAAGCGATAGAAGTACACGGAGACGATAGGCCTTCGTCGTGATGAAGAAATAAAAGTCCCGTGTACGCGATCCTACGCGATTTCCTCCATTCCCCGGTCAACAACGATCGTCGTCGACCGACTGGAAAATCGAGAAGGTGTACACACGGCGGCAGGCGAAAGCCGATGTCGAACATACCTGAACGCGCTTTTACGGTTATTAATGATAAGTTTACACGGTTTGCGTGTCGCGCGTATTTATGGCCGGCAGTTTCTTGCGCGTCCCCGAGCGCAACGACTCTCGTTACATCATCGGGACGCACAGAGCAAATGCCGCCAGCACACACCGGCAATGGCACGGCGCTGGTGGTGGCGCGGCGGGTATCGCCGCAATAAGAGTGCCGCGAGCGTCGATTAACGACTTCGCTATACGTTTATACCCCGGACGAACCCGTGCCGCCAAAACGAACGAAAGAAAAATAATGGAGGATTTGGGAAAACTAGGCTTCGTGAACGACGGAACAAAGTGTGCGGGCTTATCGTTGCTTTTTAACCGACAGACTATGACATAATTACGATAAGAGGAGTAGTGTCGCGCACGCTCTTCGAGAAAGTGGCGTTCGATGATTCAAGCGATCCCCCTTCTATCTATCTCTCTCTCTCACACACGATCTTTTACTTTCTTTTTCACTCGCGCGGGAGCGCTGCCTCTCGCTCCCTCTGTTGCTCAGAAATTGAATTCTGAGATTACGATACTAGCGCTGCGCGCGATATATTATTACAAATGATGCACGGTGAACGGCGTCGTCCCGATGATTAACGTGTAAAGTTGACGGGCGACAGGAGAATTCGAAAGAAAAGTGTGTCAACGATAAAACAAAACAACCGTGACTAAAGTGCCTGCTTGTTTATTTAACTCTGTTATAAGTGGAGTAATACTCATAGATAATAGACCATTAATTTTTATCGGCACTTAAACAATATGATACGCAGAACGATTCCACTGGTGCCTCTCTGTTCGTGCTGCGCTTATACAGAAGACCACGTATTATCGATCTCGCTGGTTCGAGCTGTTGGGTCGCATGAAAAATTGCTGCTGTTCTTCTTTTTCAACGCTTCTTTTTTTTTGTTTATTACCGCTAAGATAAAGCACCGGGCCTGAAATATATTTTAACCTGGCATTCGCCGGACACAAAGTTACTTAAGGATACCTTTCAGTGAGAATTCGCAAAGTTAACTTTACGACTTTCAATTATTAAGCGTGTAACAGATTAGTTTATCTAGAAAGTGTAACGCTTGAAGGTTATAGAATTTAACGTTGTTGACACCTGGCGATAATCACTATTATTATTAGTAATATTAAAGCAGAACTCTTATACACTGAATGTGTATAAACCAAGTATGTACGAGAAATATTCGTGTGAAATTCATCGTAAAATCTGATTCCCAATCAAATATAATTTTATCGCTATGATAACTTTACTTGTCCTCTAGAAAATTGCAAAACTGATGTGAAAATAAAATGTAAAAATAGCGACAAGCTGTTTCAATAGATTTCAATAGATGCGAACGCTGCACAAGAAGGCGTTCGAATCGCCGTTTCAAAGACGCATTGTGATCGTGCAACGGCGGGAATATCGCGGCAAAAAGCTGGTCGATGGTAAGACAGGATAATTATTCTAGCGGGGCGCAAGCTCTTCGATCATTTCGGAACGTTGCTTTAGGCGTGGCAACACATGTTCTCAGCTCGATGCTATGCACAGCGGATAGGTATGCACCAGCGTACACCTATATGCAACATGTCAGGACACGTGGTACCGAATCTCTCAGGCTTGCCAACGGCTATCCATTTTAGCAACGAACAAGATCCCACGCGCTACAAATTATCCGTCGCGGTCACGAAACCGAAATGAATCGGTACAAACGGCTAATTGTGCCTCTGACTCGTTGCGATTTTCATAGACAACTCATTCGGATAGTAAGCACCTAATTAACGTAAGAAACAAAAAAAAAGAACTAAGAATAAAGCAGACGCGTGATAAGTTGCATGTTGTCGTTGTCGAACCAATATCTCTGCCGTGTGCAAAAAGTATAACATTGAGATATTGAATAAAAACGTTTTCATTTGACAATATTCTGGCTGATGCATATATTTTTTTCAGCGACCACGGTTCACCGTCTATAATGCTTACAAAACTAATTAATGCTTACAAACTCGAAGGGTTAAACTAACTGCACGTAGCAGTTTTTTTATAGAAAAAATTTGTTTGGTAAATTAGTCATAATAGTTAAAATCTTCAAAGATGTACATAGCAGATATTGGTTTGACAACGACGATATGCCACGTATGAGATTCGGTCGTTCCGCAGGGTTCGATGATTTCACGACAGCGCCATCTCGAAATTTCACGTTTCACTCGCGACGCTTTTACGCTTCCCAAATCTTGATACCAATACAAATGACGTAACGATAACGATCTTTGAACGTTGATTCTTGAAAACATTATCGACCGTCTTTAACCGAAGTGGTCGATTTAGATAAGCAAGATTAAAGTTTAATTGAATACATTAAGAAGTTGCACCGGGCCGGTGTGTATAAAATTCGAGCACTATATTATTGCGGATGAAATTTCAGCAGCGCCACCTCTCGCTGAATCCCCTGGGCCCTTCGCGATATCCGATTCGCTTGTTTTCTTGAGAAATTTCATGCGCGCACCTTAAAAAACTGTTCACGATAATGCCACGATTTTAAAGTTCGTTTCCTGGAGTATTTTGGTGACCACAAAGATTATAATCCGGCCAATTTCAGCACACGTACACGATAAACACATTAAAAGAGCCGTTACGTCGGGCAAATTTCTGACAGCGAATAAGTTGAAAACGTATCGCGTGCGATTTCGTTAATAGCCACTTCCAACGAATTCAAGCAACGCTCGTATAACCCCCGGGGGAGGAACGAAGAAAGCAGCTTCCTCGACAGCTCGTAAAAGCGCATCCGCAACGACAGGGACGATATCCGCTTTCGCGGTGAATAGTAGTCAACGGTATAAACGATTCATTCGCTGGTTAGCCCCCGGCATATGCGAAGTCACACACGAGAAGCAGGAACAGATAGACACAAATAGGTCGGAGGGCTTTTGACCGTCGAATACATTTGACTTTCAAACGGTTAAAATTATATCCGGATTCGTACACTTCCATCACAGCGACCTGAACGACACATAATTCCTAAATCGTGTTCTCCATGTTTTTTAGAACGTCGAACGTCGAACGTTAACCGTGACCAATCAGTCACCAAGTGATAATTTTGCAAATGTTCAAACCCGAAGGGTTAAATGGTCGTATAAGTGAACTTTAGTATATTGCTAAACTAAACGGAATGAAATTCAATGTGAGTGAATCTTGTTAAATATTTGGTACTTGAGAATCTTTGAAGCTAGTATTATTGGATGACTACGAGTCGCTCCTCGAGCGCAAAGGGTTGACACTAGAACTACCAAGAGGCTCGAAATGACCCAATTTGTAATTTTTCATAGAAACGTGGTAAACTTACTATGATGACTACACATTTTTAAGTTTACTATGATTTTTATCGTGATTGCTAAAATTTGTTTCCCGCATATCAGGAATTTTTTTGTACTGCTTTCAATTTGATTTTTTTTTCTTCAATAGGTATACTCTAATCGTCGGTAGATCTAGTGTTAAAATATACATACAAGTACTTGTTGCGAACACTTGAATATCTAGTATTATTTTTTAATTAATTAACTAATTTACGTCCTATCGAACATTACATCTGAACAAAATGTTTCTCAACGATCGTATAAAGAAATGTTGAAAGCAATTGATGATGGTTACACATGAATATTGTGTCGAATGGTGATCAAAAATTTCAACGGATTCTTTCTTTCTAACATGAGATAACTTTTTAATTGGTAGATGTTAGGTTCCGCTTAATATATCAAAAGGATTTTTGCCCATTTGATACTTTCACGATAAAATGATTAGGTGTCTGTGACATCATAGATAACGGGAATAAAAGTTCTCATGTTATTTGTCACGCTTTTTAACATAACCAGAACGATAACAACAGTTCAGAAACAAGTGTTTTAATCGGTACTCCTACCGAGACACTAAAATTCGTTTCATACGCGGATCGTGTCGCGTTTAATCCTACTTGTACAACACTTGTCGGGCCGAGTGAATTAAAACACTCGATGAAACTTTAACGAAATATCCTGAAACGATATCGACAACCGGGTAACGAAGTTCACAAACCGGACGATTGATTTCAGTCACGGTACGCTGATTGATGTCATCGAAAGACACCGATACCGAGGGGTACATCCATCACTATGGTAATCATGTCACTTGGCTGCATCGCAAAACTGTCCTATCGGATAAACGATAGATTTCGAGTCACGAACGGGAGCAGGCGGGGAAACGACGAGGACTCACCTGTAGATTTGGTGATCCTCGAAAAGAGAACTGTGACATGATGTGTCGGCCACTCAGGGCCGTGATGGTCGGGCGCCGCTACGCGATCATCCTTCCAGGCTGTGGCATCTGTTGCAGTCTTACCACCAAGTCACTCGGAACAAATAACCGATCACTTCTGTTTCCCGTTCCTCTTCCGTATCCTTTTTCCTTTCAATTTTTCTCACTAAGTAACACGACGATCAAAAAAAAGTGTCGTACAGGTATGATCGTTGGTCGTAGGACCAAAGACCGTTGTGTCACAAACGACGCGCGAACGAGTGCAAAAAGTGGAGAGAAATTTTTCACTACGGGTGCGTGAACTCGCGCGTTTTTTATTGCACTGTCTAGTACCCGACTGTACTCGACCCTGAGAACGGTCTCCGGCGGCCGATATACACACGCACTGTCACAGACGTAGGCACAAAGAAAGACAGGGACCAGTTTTCCGATCTCCCGACCACAACGAAGTCGTGTAGATGACACTGATGTCAGCTTCGGGAACTCGTTCACGGGCAACACAGCAGCAGACTCCGATGACAACCGTAAGTCAACGAGAGCGTAGTTCACTACAAACTAGTCACTGTGGCGCGATCGGTATCTGGAGGCTAAGATCGTTTTGTCCGGATGGTGGAAAAAAACGACAACGACATGAGAGATACGTGCCGAAACCGGTAAACCGTAAACTAATTACAGCGATACGAACACGTATGCGTAAATGCGCGTATTATACGCACCGGTGGGACGACGATTCGTTCGTGTGACTAACTCACGCCGTTGATCCGATCGACGCGCCAGCTATGATCGGTCGCGACTATCCTCCGAATCGTCGTTTCTTTTCGACGGAATCCAGTCCTCCGCTCAGTGGATAGGAAGGCGGAGGTACATAAGCGTGAGTGCGAGGAAGAGAGCGCGATATTAAAAGAGAGAGGAAACGAGAAAGCGAGATGGAATAGAGGGAGGAGCGAGCGAGAGGAAGCGCTAGAGGGACGGACAACAGGCGAAACGAGAGATAGAGAGGGAGAGAGTGGTAGGTCGAGAACTCGAGCGATGGTGACGGAGAGACGTTCGTGAAAAAGGAAAGGCGAGGATCGACTTGTTCGCGCACACCGTTCTCCTTTTTTTCTCCTTCCTCACTCGTAGAATCGTCCACACTATTTGGATTGCTCTTCACACCTCGATGCAATCACGACACGAAGAAACTTATATTTATTTTCTTCTCTTTTTTTTTTCAACTGAAAATTAGTCGATCGTAGCTTTCTTGGCTCACGGGTCGTACAGTACCACTGAATCCGTGTGCGCACTCTAAACAAGTAACTAGAAACTGGCGTGGCTCACACGTGTATAACACCTCGGCACTTCTGTCTTCGTCCTCTGTGTGATCCGCGTGTGTATGCGTCCGCATGTATGCATATGTTCTCACTCGTGTTAGAGGGGGTACAAGGAGGGCGCGTGTCCATGCGACGACTCTTCCCTCTCTATTCTTCGAACTTAACGGAGACTTCTTCCACGCGCGTAACAAAATAGTAATTTGACGCAATTAAGGTATTTCGATTATCTATCGAGTACTATCCACACGCGCACTATTTTAACGGGTCACTTGTCAACATTCGGTTCGATTGGCGATCACTGACAATATAAATAAGAGTCGATGAATCCGGTAATGGATTGTAAGTAGCGCGTTCGTCGAAGGACCGAAACAACGCGATCCAAATCCGTAAGTTCTGGTATCTCCGTTCCGCGAGATGACGGTTGATCGCGGTGTAGGAGGAGGCGGCGGTACAGTGACGGTGGCGCTGGCGATAACGATGGTAGTGTGCCGATGGTGGTGGTGGTAGTGACGAGAAACGGTCGGCTCGACAGTGGTGGTGGCAGAGTCGTCGCCGTAGTTCTTTTCCTTCCATGGAAAGGGGGACGATTTTTGCGAGATGGTTTGCCCTCGGTGAGACGGGTGGGAGGGTCCAGGCCGGCACGCCGCGTGGTGTGGTGGGGGTGTTGGTGCCACCTCTGCTGGTGGCTGATGATGCCACTACCGGCACCTCGCGTACCCACGCAAATTCGTTCACCGCACTCTACTAGTAGGCCGAGTGTTCTGTGTAGTTCTCTTCTCTCGAGTCAGGTCGGCATCTTCGTAGATCGGGCACGGAGCCGTACGCCGGCGGTTAGCGTCGGCAAACGCGACAATAAAATATGGTGAGTCGCCCGTGGGGCCAGCTAACGCGCTCCCTGCCTACCCCCTCTCGCTCCGACGCCCGCTCTTCCTTCTCTTTCTCTCCTTTTCCTCTTTCTGTTTCTCTGTCTCTCTCTTTCGCTACACGTTCCGATCTCTTCTTCTCTCTCATTCGTACGCTCCTCGTCCCTCGTGACGCCCCACCGTCACTGCTTTCTTCCCTCTTCGTTCGGCTTTCGTTTTGTGGAGGGGATGGGTGCTCGAGCCAGAGGGGGCGCAACCGGCCGAGATGCTGCCGTTGCCACCGTGTTGGGCTCTGGTGGGGTCAAGGGAGAGGTAGGTTACTATAGGAGGGGCGAGAAGAGGAGGCAGAAACTACACGACAATTTTAGTTCGATAGATCCCGAAGTTTAGCCTCGGCGGCGCTGCTTTACTTGCCGCTGACTTCTTCCCGGTAGTTTGTTCGCTGCCCTCTCCCCCGTCGCTGTTCGCTTCTCCACCTCTTTCTTGGACACGACCGCACACTCTGACGTCTCCCCACCACTACGATATTCCCACTTTATTTCTTTCTCTTTCTCTCTCTCTCTCTCTCTCTCTCTTCTTTACCGCGGCAATCGTCAACTACTTCATACCCTCCCCCTCGTGATTCCTCCAGCCCCCACCTCCCGAGAACCTCCTCCTTGCTCCACACACAACGCGACACTTGACTACACAATCTCTTTCTCTCTTTTCCTCACCGACTTAAATTCCGTGTCTCCTTTTCACTCTGATCTACCCACTACCGCGGCGTCTTTCTCGCTCAACACCTATACAGTGAAACACACGATCGCCGGTTGACGAACGTATTACACGAGCCCGTTTACGCGGAATAAACGCGTACCGGCAGCTTAATGTGCTGATGATGCGTGGATGTCCCATCGCGTGTTCTACCGTCAATTGTCATCGGCTTTAGAAAGTGTTACGATGACGAACGATGCTTTTGATCGTCTAATTTTTAAGATTCCTTTCACGTATTCACGATCGAATTTAAAGAAACCGATTCACGCCGAATGACAAATTTGGTCGACTATTGTCCAGCCAAATCGAACGGTTTGTCAACCGTTGTACGTGGTTAAAGCAACGTGCTGGCGTTCACTAACAATATAACAAGTTGACAACGACGTCCAAGCGACGGATACGACAACGACGACTTCGGCGGTACCGTCGCGAAAGTGTGTTTTGCGCAGTTCTTTCAAGAGAACTCGCCTCCTCGCGCTTACTTGTCGCCCTCCTAGCGCGACCGCCGATCAAAGGGGCGGGTAGGGGCGGCTGTAGGTGGCGGATCGCGAGCATAGAGGTTGCGGGGGAGGACATTCGCTGGAACGAGTGGGGGCACTCGAAGGGGACTATGAGGTTCGCGGGGTGGGTAAAAAGGTGCACTGACATTTTTCGCCGGCCAGCAGATTGCCAATATACCCACCTACCTACGAGGATACCTGCCAGGGAAGATATTTTTGCCGTTTCGTGGTGAAACACACACGCTTACGCTTACCCCTCTCTTAAAACGAATCTCTGTAGTGGTGCATATGCGGTGGTAGATAGGAGAAAGAGAGAGAGAAAGAGCGAGAGACCGAGAGAGCGAAGTGGATAAATCGTCCCCTTCCACACTTCTTTCGTCTCCCCACTAATACACCGCGGTGGGTGCGGAGCTCGGGTTTTTTCCCCTCCGTGGGCGCGGACTAACCTTGCCCCGCCTCTGCCACCTTTCCCTACTCCCTCCCCTGTACTCGAAGCTATTCGTACTACCACCAAACCGTGCCGCGTTGCCTTTCTCATCACCCCGCAGTGTGCGCGGCACGTTGAGCTACTACTTCGCGCTCTTGCTTGCCACGGCGACGTCGGCGGAGGAACACGTTGCGAAACAGAGAGGGTCCGAAGAAGTTGGAGCGAGATGGAAATGTACGGTGAGGCACACCGGGATGTGAAACATTAGTGTACCGTTTGTTAACACCGCGGTCTACACATAGCCGTGCGCAACTCTCTCACTCCTCTCTCCTCGACTCCGTCGTGCTCTCCTGCTGGTGACTTCAAGAGGCCGCTACTATGCGTATATGCTTTGTAAGCTCGTGTGCAAGTGTGTGAGTCAATATACGCGAGTGTCACTGCAAGTATGTGTACGTGTTTATAGTAGGTATGCCCTGCTTCGGGGATCCTCTCTCTTTGTTTCACCTAACACGCTCCTCCCCCCCTCGTTCCACCACCCAAAGTTTCTGTCTCTCTTGTTTTCTCTTCAGCTCTTTGACTCCACCTTAAAACCCCCTTCCCCGATCACCTTCTATCCCTACATCGGTGACTTTCCGAGAATGCGACACCGAATTTGTCGACGGCACAGAACGTCGACGTTCCGCTACGACTACGCCCAGGCTAAGCCGCTGACCGATGTCGTCGCACATCGATTTTGGATTTGCCGTCACTGTGCGTGTGTTACGAGGATCAACCGTGCGTCTTCGGAATCGGGAATTAAGGAGCCAACAGGGAGTAATAGTGGCTTTGTATCGTGCTCCTTTCGTCGCACTCTGTACCGGTTATCGATAAATCGAGCCATCGATGTACATCACAAGTGAATAAACCCGTGTTACGGAATTCTCGGTAAAGGGTCATTTTTGAACGCGTGTTTCCTTCTGCGTCACGATCATCCCCCGACGAGCATTGAATTATTCATAGAGTGAATAGGAGAACCTTATTGAAAATTATATCTTTGGAGAAATTGTTATTGCGTTTCATGTCGACAATATTTTTCTCCCTGTTTTCGCGTGTGCTAACTTCGCGTAGATAAACTATCGGTTACGGAGCGGCATCAATCCGTAATGGAGCAATTTGTAGCGAGTCGATCTACAAACAGTGGTACTACTGGGGGTGTTTTATTATGACTGTGCTCGCTATAGGTGTCTCCGTGCTTTGAATTACTAATGTCGTGGATCAACCGACACGTTTAGCCGTAGTGAGATGAGACAGTTAACTGTAGCGCGAGACAAGGCATTAACATGTTAATGCGTCCCACCCTGTAGCCTATAGTCTGGCGTACCTACGTACATGCGATTCATGTTAAATGCATCGGTTCCGCGCATTGTTACGCCTCAACTAGTAATGATTCACACTTTGCCGCGAATTTGAATGTTAATGAAAGGAAGGATAGCACGGTTTAACGTTACATGTACATGTAGGTATTTACATTTATATATTTTGAAGAGCTGTGTGTGTGCGTGTGTGTGTGTGTGCACGCGCTTGCGCGTTTGCGTTCTTGATATATGTACAAATGTTATTAAGTTGTGAAAAAAAAAAGAAAAATTAATTACACGAAGCAACGAATAGATATTCTTTTTCTCCGATGCGACGCACGCCACGTTATGGTACTTACGTAACGTCATTCATATTTATTATACGTTTAATATACATTTTTATGCTATTAAATCCTTCAACCGTCTTATTAAACGGTTTATGCGTGGCTAAAAATAGAACCTACGAATGCTAATCAAATTGTGGTAAAAGCACGCTGCCGTGATTGTAACAATACATTTATACACGGCTATCGTGTTCTTTATCACCGGATTTCCCTAGAATACGAGAACAACATAGGTTAAGATCGCGTACAATAAGCGTTACACGCTGCAATAAAAATTCTCACGTGAAGCCTGTGTAAAACGGTCACGTACACAACGATCGCCGTGTGTGCATGTCTGTATATAATGTCTCCTCTGTATTATATCCATCTATCACTTTGAGAACACGTGAAAACCGCCGTGGATATAGCCCATAATTACAGATCGTGCTGCGATACGAGAAATTGCACACGTGACGTCGAGTGAAAGTTCATCCGACGCACGATTAAAAGTATCGACTGCCGTCGTCCTTTGAACCCACAATTATTTCGCATGGCATACGTAAAACGTTTATCTAGCGTATATCCAGTGGCTACGGCTCGTCCAAGCTGTGTACCCTGAAAGCCTATCCGATTCAACGACGCGCGTGTCACACGTAATTCGATTTGCTCGGTGTTTCAACCGATTCCTTTGATAACACTCACTCTGTCGTACCCAAGCACTCGCGTTGTTCCAGAGCATCGAAGCTGAAATCTAGATTGAAATGCGAACCTCGCATAGACTCGAGCCATTTCCGACTGTAGCCGCGATCGACGGTGTTAAATTTTCGATGACTCACGAACATCCCTTCTTCAAATCGTACTACCGTTGAACCAACATACCCGTCGCATGCGAGCAAGTTTCACTACGCAAATCTCTAAGGCGATATACTATCGAACGGATCGCTGCGGGGTTTCCTGTGCACAAAATCGAAGAAAGACGGTCGAGAGAGGGAATGAGAGAGGACACTTTCGTGCGCAAGATCAACGGTCAAGAAGACTCGAAGTCGTGCGACCAGTTCGAAGTGGTTGGCGACCAGTCACGGGCAAGGTCGACGAAAGCTGCTGCACAGGTGGCAGCACGACTCGACAAAAGACGGTTATAGACCCTCCTCGTTGGTACCGCGGCATCGTTGCCAGCAGGAAAGGTGGGGGGGTTTGCTTGGGGCCGTTAGGTGGGGGACCTTCCCTTTCCACCTTCCACACGGCCACCCCTCCCTGTTACTCGTCCCTCTCGCACCTATAGGGACGGAAGGGGTGGTGGGTACGTATACCTTCGACAATGTGTGCAGCAACGGTTGTCACCGTGTTGAATATGTACTCGCACTTCGACAGGTTCCACATGAGTGAGACGTTTCTAACGCCTAGCACGCGGTGCAACGAGGAAAGAATCACGGACGGGTTCAGCCTGCACTCGGTAGAGCGCGCGCCCGATGCATTTTTGAATTCGATCCCCGCACCGTTCTCTCGAATGACTGATTCCCTCGCGGAACGGACATCGGCGCATAGGTGTAACGTGGCGCTCTGTTTGCCTTTGCGGCCAAATCTTATGACCCTCGTATACCGATGAATCACAAAGGTAAGATTAACCCCTTACGTTCGAGAAGCGATTGTTAGTCGCTAAATGATAGTTTCGCAAATTTTCAGACTTCAGTCGGTTTGTTTATTAGTTAGACTCGGAGGTTAAATAGTCATATATGTAAATTTTAGTATACGATTTAACTAAACTAAATGAAGTTTAATATACCGTGAATTTCAATAACTATTTTGAACTTGAGAATCTTTGAAGTTAATATTATTAGACGACTAACAGCCACCTCTTGAGCGCAAGGGGTTAACGTGCATGTGATTTATATCTGGTTTATATCCCCAGTGTTGGTTAGTGATTATTTCAGTGACAATTCATTATCGTATTAATTCGCTTATATTAAACATCGTTTAAATTAGTTAAGTTGTATACTAAAATTTACATATTCGACTGTTCAACCTCCAGGTCTGACTAATAAACAAACTAATTAAAGTCTGAAAATTCGCGGAACTATCATTTGGCGAGTAACAGTCGCTTCTCGAGCGCAAAGGGTTAAATGCAAACGCGCTGAATTAATTTACACACCTAATACAATATAACCTTATCGTGTATGTAACGTCGCGTCGAACTTTCCTCGTGGTTTTCTTTCGACTAAAACTCACGGAAACGAAAGTGTTCGTCCGTCAAAGTATCATACACCGCGACCTTATGCGCGTTTGCTCATAAATCAAAAGACGGCAGGGCCAAAGACGACGAGGGCCACGAAAAGCCTTGGAAGCAAAGCGAAGTGTACCACTTACGGGAGTGAAGTGGATAGGAGTCCCCGGTATAAACTTGAGTGATTAATCTTGCCGGATTGATAACGCTCCCCCTCGGTCGTACCCTCGTGCTCCCATAAATTACGTTATAAGGAGGCCCGGGATAATTAATACCGCCCGCTCCGTACATAAGCACGCCGTTGTTGCGCGCTGAGTTGACACAGGGTGATCTGCGACGGTGTTTCCGTGCCGCCATTGTCCGCGACCACTTCACCATGAAATCCGTCCCGCGAATTCTGCCGGGATTCAAAACGGATTGCCCGATCTTGCGCGCTGCTAGATATTGTATAAGTCATTGCTAGGCTGCCTACTTATTGTCACACGTTCGAATACGGCGCTGTGAATATGATCGCAGCGACGATGAGGTTATTAACGCTAGATTTACGGACATTTTCTGCATATCTATTTCCAATATATGTATACTAAGGTATAAGGGATACATCGAACAGAATTTGGAATTGCAGAACTAAGAGGGAAATAGGTTTGGATATATTTATGTCACACCATCAATAAAGATTAATAAAAATCGCTGGGAATAATAATAATTGTTTTTGCAAATTTTGCTCATGGAGTTCGAAACCCGTCAAATTGACGGGTCCTGTAAACCTAGTGCTAATGGAATACCGGTTACTATGATTCCGATTATGGTGGAACGTTGACAATGGTGTACGAATATTGGATATTATAAATTAATGTTATTTAAATGTTATCGAGTATTGACCCATCGCACTGGACAGGTGACCATTGATAATTAAATTTCCAAATGCAAATAGTCATGTTTCAAAATTTCAGTAGCATCTATTTGAACTCAATTAATTTTAACACTAAAACTAGCGAATATTGAAATGTACTTATTTGCATGGAAGAGATCAAATTGAAGATTACATGAAAAACATTTTGAATACATAGAAAACAAATTTTTATCCATACCTTCTGCAGAAAATCATAGTAAATTTTGAAAGCTTTACCAACTATATAATATAATAATCATCAATTGGTCATTTTGACTGTTCTGGTAGTTCTACTGTTAATACAAGTTGATTTAGATCTACTTAATTTCAATACTTCGTAATTGGACATTTCTGACAACGAAGGATCGCCTTTCGAATACTAATTAATATTACTATTTATTATCATCGATCGATTAATACTTCGAATTATTAATTAATATTGATCGATGAAAGCAAATGAAGTTTACGAATAGAACAACGAAGGGATTGAGAACGTCATCTTTATCATTGCTTTTCGTAACTGTCGAACTAATCGTGTACACGCGAAACATATCGAGAATGAATCCGATACGATCGATTCTTAACATTCTAAAACACACTGATTTGTTCTCGTTTCGTAACATTTGTTTCAACTTAAAAAGGACCGAAACCGGCGAAACATTTCTCGTCATCCATTTCGCCGATCCCGTTTCAGCAACACTCCAAGCGACATAAGTACAAACACGTCGTACCTGATAAGGGTCGGCCAGGATGAGTGGCGTGCCTCATGATCTTCAGAGCCATCGGCGACCACGGACAGGCGTTATCAATGACGGACGGAGTGCACGTCCATGTTTCGTCGCAGATCAAACAACGAATCGACCGATACGCGATATCTTCAAAGGATTTCGGCCGACCCTTTGTCAGCCTATCGCTGATAAACCTGAAATCTGGTCCGAACAAATATGTCCGCGTCACAGGTCGATTGCGCGTCCATGCAGACGGCAACCCTGCAACAATCGCGAATTGTGAACCAGTTAAGTGTGTTTGACGACTATATTCGTCATGGAGATATGGCAAAATTTTGTGCCATGACGACTATATTCGTCATGCGTAAAATTTTGTTACAATTTGATATTTAAATTGTAATTTTGGCGGAAACTAAATTATATTCGTAAAGTTTAATATGTTTAGAGGTCAACACGAAATAAAAAAAACAAATGAAAATTATAAATAATTTGAGTTGGATTTATAACTATATCCGCCATCGCCTGATTATCGCGACACACATTGGGGGGTATTTTGTAAAGAGGTCGCCACACTTAACTGGTTAAATATCCAAGTGTTATCGCGACCATTATGTGGTATTCGGGGTGAACTAAATTTTCGAAAGTCGAAACGATCCACGAGGGGAATGAATCATTTAAGGGTGGTTGCTCTAACGTGCTTGAAAGTTCGCCATAACCTCCTTTTAACTCTGATTAGGTTCTTAAAATTTTATCAGAGGAACGTTCTTTCACCTTTCAACTACTTTTTGATCCTTGGTTGTCACTCCGAATCGAAACGACCAAAAAATTGGAAAGGAATGAATTACTCAAGTTGCAACGTTACTTCGTTTGCTAACTTTTTATCGACAGCATGTGTTCTACAATTATCCAATCTATGTTTCAAAACTATTTCAACTTAACATCACCGTTACTTTTTAAACAGCAGCTGAATATTAAAATAAGTGTAAAATAGGTGGTACAACCGACAGTTAATAACAGGTATTTACGATATCGCTGCGAAAGCAGGAAAAATATTGTACGCAAGAAGGACTCACTGTACGTACAAGCAGTACTCTTGTACACAAAGTATTATATAACAAAATTATGTCTTCTGAACTCCTATCTTTGAATAATCTGGTAATCACCCATATTTAGGTGACTCTCTTTTCCTTAAAATTAAATAAGATCTTTAAATTGGAATTTTAAAAGGAATTCAATAGAATAAGCATTGAAGTATAATATACATAAATATAAAATACATAAAATAAAAATAAAAAGTTAAAATTTTTGCTGCTTTTATATTTTTTTACCCCAATTTTCTGTGCAATCGGATTTGGGCCCAGCGAGAAACTCAGCCGAATCACGCTGGGCGACGAACGTGTTAAATAAACAATATAATTTTAAACTTACACCTAACAGGTGATCAGAGTTAAATTTCGCAACGAACGAGTGTACAACAGTGTTCCATTATAGTCGATGGAGCATGCGATGGTTGAACGAGCGAATTCGGTCCAACTAGTGGCCAGAAACGCTTCGATGTACATAACCGATCAACGTCGACGGACATTCTTCCGTCCGACACCGCGATGTCCGTTCATCGGGAAACGTTGCCTCGTATCTCATCGAGCGGCAACATGAAAGATTGTTCGCGGCAGAAAAGCCCGCCGGATTCATTCGTGTTCCGCTCCAACCCCATACATACATCGCCCGAGTGGTCCATAAACAGCGTGCGGTTCGTTGCTATCCGTGCGCGGGACGCGTGTGTAACCGTGAAAAGAATACACAACGAGAGGGATGAGAAGGGGAAGGAAGGGCCAGGGCTAGACCAGCGGCGCGGCCAGCCACCCTATAAAGGGAAGAGAGGAACGGTGCCGGCGCTCATTAATTAAACGAAGCGTGAGATTCCCAACCCTTTCCAAAGCCGGTTCCTTCTTTGCTCCACCTCTCCTCCCCCCTCTCTATCTCTCTATGTCTCTCTCTCCCCTTCTATGTCTCTCTTTCCCTCTTTCTCTCTCTCTCTTGCCTTTGTTCCAAACCGGCCAACCCCCACGGTCGATCTGAAGGAGCCGCTCAGGGCCGATCATCTGCCAGAAAGTCGATCGACCGATTCGTAAATCCGTCCCCGTGCCCCTTTTCTACCCTGCTTGTTGTTAAACTGCCAGGACGGATGGAGGAGAGCGTGGAATCAAAGGGTCGACGGATGGTGTGTGCACGGGGCTCTCTTCAATGTAATTTTGCTTTTGAAGACGCTTCGGTGATTACTGATAAGCCGAGATAGGTAGTCTGGTTAAATGAAATATCGAAGGAGGGACGTTCCTGTTGGAAATATTAGTGTAGGATATTAATATGCTTGAAGATATATTGAAAACCACTTTCTGCTTAACCCCTTAACCTACAATGACGGGCAGAGCCCGTGTACGATGGTCGGGCCAAACGCAAATATTACGGGCATAGCCCGCGTACGGTGATCGGGCTCAGCGTGTTACACAAGTCATGCGAATGACCCGAACACTGCGCGAGCTTGTATACAATTTCGGCCCAACATCTTCGAATCTAAATCGTAGGTTAAGGGGTCAATACGTTTACTTTCGTAACACGCTATAGCTTGGAGGTCAGAAGACAATTTGAATTCGCAGGACCTCGAAGCCGTCTAGTTATACAGTACTCATGTAATCTTAACCTGAAATGACAATAAATGTCGCGGTTAGTGCTACTTGCTCCTACAATTCTTACACTTTTGAAAAAAGGAATAAGCAGGTGGATAACGAGGCGACCTAACGAACAGAGCGCCAACTTAAAAATTCCAATCTTCTTCGAGTCCTCGGGAGGATAGAACCCATACCGCTAGCCACGTTTCTTCGATCGAGGAACACTCCTATTTCGATCGAGCAAGCAAATTTCCAAGGATACAGCACAAGCGTGGCGCGTGTTCGTCGCAGGATTCACCAGCCGCGTGGGCACGGTGTGCAGGCGATTCATCATTTATTAGGGACAGCCTCGACTTTCTTCCGAATTTGTTCGATCCATCCGGCTGATGGATCGTGATTTAGACGGCGAACGACAAGTCTGTAACCGCCACCCGGATCCATCGGGGATGAGCGTCTCGCCTAAATTACCGTGTGTCTCTGTTAGACAGGATCGAATCCATCCGGAAGGTAATTCCCCCCCCCCCCAGGCCCCGTTTCTGGATTATCGCCCAACAACCAGAGGACGTCGTTTCCTTATCGGCGAACGTTCAATTATCTCGAGCCGTGTGGAGCTTTCTGAAAATTTCTTGCTGACTCCACGCTGATAAGGAGCATGATCGATGCGCGGCAGGTACCTCGTCGGTGGACGAAGAGGAAGTTTATAGTTCGTTGGACGAGACCTTTAGCGTGTTGCAAGAGGTAGGGAACGGGGCTCGTCGTGGACAAGTAATCGGCGCGGATCGTCAACATCCGGCGAAACGGGCTCGAAATTCGGTATCTGTCCGAGTTAATGGCGTACATATTTATCGCGATCGAAATCGACAGAGCGTGGAGGGCGGGGTTAGGCGGGGTGGGACGAAAGACAGGCTGGGCTAATCGACGACCACTCGAATCTCGATAATCGCGTTTTCGACCGCGTTGCACCCTTTATCTGGGGATATGTTGACGATACGCGGAGCCATGTTCTTTCTTTCCCCTTTTCCTTTCGTTTTTCTGTGACGCTAAGACTCGATGCTGATGGGGAACGCGATATCGTCAGGATTTCGCGATTTCGATGACATTGCGCGATTGCTTCTATTATAATCACATTACACATATTAGAATTGTGTTCGCAAAAAATGTTGGAATATCTAAATTTGCAATTTCTCTCAGAGTTCGATGTTTAGGCTTCATATACGTGCAATAAACAAGGAATATTTAAATATTAATTTCTTCGAAATTATTTGTCGACAATGTAAACGCAAATAGAATAATAAGGAAAGTAAGGAATATGTTCCAAACAGTAAGTGAATTCTAATCGCAGCAGTACAAGTGCATTTCTTATTATCAACGGTTACCTAACTCTTTTAGCCAACCCACGTAACTAATGTTAGCCAACAACCAAACCCGTTCTTGTTTTACTTATTTACACTGCCTTCGTTCTTCCAATATTACTATAGTTCTTGTTAATACCAAGATGGCTGTTACGATACATTATGCAAAGGATACTATTTTATCTTTTCCTTAGAATATACAAAACGCAAGCAGGAAAGGCATCAGCGATTGTGTAACACGTTACTCGAGTAGAATTAACCGAACGCTCGAAGGAGGCGATAACACCGCTTTTAACCTTAATTATGCATACGCCAGACTTTTATCTGGCTTGCCCGTGTGTCACCGTGTACAGGAATTAGCGCGTGCGCTTTACCTGCAAATTAACTCGACGCTTGACATCCGTGTTACATTTCTTTTCAATAATCCTATCGGTCTCCCAACCGGGAAGCTTTTCAATTTCTCGTCCCTTATCTGGCGACGACGTCGCACGAACGTGAAATACTCGGCCGGCAAACGCTAATTGATCCGTCGTTGAGTACACGCCGGGGTGTCTTCCGCCAACCGGTGTAATTAACCGTTCGAACCGTTACAATTAAAAAGAGGCCGTTGATTAACACCGCTCTCCGTAGCGCGAGCGCTCGTTTCGTCGGCAATTAATTTCGCGGCGGCCAGGATTTTATACACGACGGCGATGAAAGCGCGCTGGTAAAAGGAAAAAGAAATATGGGAGGAAAACTGGAGGAAGAGAGATAACCTTAAGCAGCGGCATTTATTAAGGCAAATAATTTTCTGCTGATATTAAGCCGCGCGGCAGACAGCGATTAACGTTACGCGAAGTGTATTACGGAATCAACCGTACGCACGAACTTATCCCTCCATAACGTGTGCTGCGATCGCCGTTATCTCGGCGATCTTCCCGAATAATCAAAGTAATTAAACGGCTACATCGCGCGCGGCGTGTCGATGCATCGGGATCCCGACGAGAGACAGGTGCGCTACCGTTCGTTCCCGTACCGCTCGCTATTAAACGGTAATTAAAGGTAATTGCGTGAGTTTGCATCCGCTCGATAACAAAGTAACAATCGCTTCCTGTCGTAAGTCCGACCCGTGTATGGGTAAACGGATAACCGTATTCGCGTCCAGCGTGGAAAGACACAACCCTGTTTATCCTTAATTTGTCGTCCTTGAATCGTATCACCTTACATTACTTGCAACGCGATGAACAATTTTTCCTGATCCTTTAATTTCATACTATACGGTTGAAATTAGACATAGTGCCGATGAAACTTTGGAATAAAATTTCCAGTAAACATAGTCTGCCTGCTAACGCCTGTGAACAGTTTCAATAACGTTGACTGGAACCATAAGAAACGTGACATTGTTAATTCTCTTATATCCCGCCGCAATAAAATATCCATTTCAACGATCCTCCGATCGTTTCCTCGTCCAAGTTTTCTCACGACCCTCGCAAAAAGTCCCCGTCAATGTTTCAGGGATACTTTCCTCGGCTATCTCAAAAGCATCATCCGTTTCCCATCGCAGCCGGATTAGGGCTGGCCGATAAAGCAGCCGAGGCGAAGGAACCTGTAAGTACGATTCCCGCGACGACCCGACATAAATCGCGACCAATGTCGAATCGTCCCGCGTCCAGCAACGTGGCGGAGGTCGCGGGACTTACGATTAGAAAGATGGTAGCGTCTGGGCAGCATGGTCGCATTGGCGAACGCCGCGCAAGAGCGGGGTCCCTCTGTACCCCTGGTAACGCTCGCGACCCCGCGGGCGCTCCTCTCAGCTTCACCACTCCCATCCGCGGGGGCATGGTTTCTCCAGGTGAGAAAAACTCACCTGGTGCACCGAGGGGTCCGTCCGTCCAACCAGGTCTCACCAGTGGTCGGGCCCGCGGGCCAATCCCCGCTGATGATCGCTGGTCCAGAGCCACAGCCTCCTTTCGTTTTCCCTCTCCGTTCCCCGGCCAGCCGCCCCGTGCTACCTTCTCCCTTGCGCCTCCTGCTCCTCTCTGCGTGTTCTAGCCCACGACCTCCTCATTAGTGCCTCCTACCTTCCCCGTGCCGCTGAGACGTCGTATCCCGGGATCCTTATATCAACGACGCGTAGGAAAAGGGCGACCGTGCCCCACCGACCCTCCTCGCCGCGGTCTCGGTAACGCCCCTTTCTGATACCCGGTCATGTTTCATTATTTTCCCCCGGAATCATTAAGGCAGCCGAGTCATCTCCCTCCAAGGAGGCGCGGAGTGGACTCCCATCAGCCCACCTCCGTGCCATAAGAGAGGAGATTGAACGCGCACACACACCATCGTGCGCTGCGCGTGCATCGACGGCCACCGTCTTCCTCCCTCCGCGTTTCCCCTTTCTCCTAGGTTCTTCGACTGTTCTTCCTTTTTTCTTTCCGCTGACATTGGCTACCCCTTCCACGGATCTTTTTCCCCGGCGTCTTTCTCATTCTCTCTCTCTTTCCCGCTCTCTTCGCGATCGTTCGTTGTCTTCTCTTTGTCAAGACCGTGTGCCTCCTCTCTCCTCTTGCTCTCGCTAGGCTTGGATTCTCTTTGTCCTGGCTTTGTGTCTCTGTTCAGCTTTATAAATTTCTTTCTCTCTCACTCTTTCTCTCTCCGATAGAAGATCCTCTCTCTCTTTCTCTCGCCTCGTTCATCTCTCCTCTCCTCTCCGCCCTCGCGGTCGCTCCTTCTCCGCCTCACGGCAGCGTTTTTTAATTCCACGCGATACAGTGCGGTGCTGCCATCTGCTAGTTGCGGGAACTAAGCGTTTTTATACGTTGCAACACTTGCCGCGGTGAACCCTTTGACTTCAGCGCGCTCGGCAACGGTCCCGTTCAACGGAGATGAATCCGCCTCGCTGAATGGCTCCGCGGACTCGCGAACGAGAACGCGGCTGTGATCGCTCTTTCGAAATGATTTATCGTGAAAGCGAACGTCGCGGTTCGATATATGCATCGGTTATTAATGGAGTCGATGTTGGTTTCGTTTCGAGGAACGTCGCTTGATTGCGAGGGGATTTTTCTGACGATTTGCGAACGAGAAGATTCAAGCACTTTTGTCTGTCATTTTATGTTATCATTGGTAGGTGGAACGCTGCGAATGAGGCTTTAGGTACTAATGCGGCTTTAAGGGGGGACAAATAAAAGAAAACGTTGCAGAGAGACGATTCGAGCCGCGTAGATCGTTCGAGACCATGATAGAAAGTGGACCGTGATAGAGTGTAAACCGTGCGCATAACTTAGAATATAGAAATTAAGTGAAGTGTGTGGATAAGTTAGTAGGTAATGAATTTATTTTAAGTGTGCGTCGCATTATCCCAATCCAACGATCATTTTTGTTCATTTTCAAATTACAATAAATACCATTTCAATACTATATCTCTAACTTAATATTATTAGATTTTGCTAAATTCCGTGATTTTTATTTTTTAAATAAAATCTTGGCATCCAGGGCAAGACATTCTAAATTTGTCTGGCAGTGAATGAGTTAAAAAAATCTCCTCCGCCGTTCATACTGTTGGGAAGCATTTGTTAGACGAACCTGCGAACAAGCTAGAGAGTTCTTCGTAGAAAACGATGTTTCATATTCGAACAAACGCCGACACGGCACGATTTGCATCCACGGGTAAAACACTCTCTCCCTCGCCCCTAGCACGGATCAGGGTCCAACATATCCGTGTTCCCGCGACCAAAGATACGTCATAGAGAATCGAAACGCGATCACGCTCACTGGCTGCCATCCCGCTGATAATGTGCGAACGTTAAAGCTGCCATTACGCGTACGCCGATAAACGGTACGCCGCCTTTTCCACCGGCTTATCAGCAATAAATGACTACGCGAGTACACGAGCCGGGATTGCTGCAACCCGCGATTGGACGATAAAAGGTCCGCTAATGAACGACGAGCCGTGGTACCGTTCGTCGGACGGACGAACTTGGTGGCATGGCGGCGTCAGGTTCGAGGAACGAAGAGAGGAAGGTAAAAAACGGACGGAAAATAATTTGTTGCTTTAATAAAATTACCCAGCGTTTAATTAACACGACGGAAGAGTGTAACAGGTCGGATTTACGAGACGAATTAGAGTATGTGTAAGTACGCGCGTTTCGTAGTGTCTACCTAGCCTGCGCACACAAACACCGATGTTATGGATCACGATGGCGGGGAAAGGAAACTGCGCGCACGGTTTATCGTTTCAGGATCGAACACGAGGAGAACGCGAAACGATAATGGGAACGGGAACAGAGGTGGTGGTGGTGGATTCCTTCGAGGATACGCTGATATGCGGCGTGGCCCGATTCGAGCGCCGATTGTCAACACGAACCCGATAACCGCTTCGTCGACAGAACGAAACGGGTTACGTGCAGAAAACAACTATGCTGCCGCGGTGGTAATTATAGCTGTCGCCTGGAGCCGGCCAGAGGTGCGAAGTGTCGTTAGATCGTTACCGTGCCCGCGCGCGCGCGACGCAATTTTCACCTCCTTTAACGAACCGAGCCTATCATTTGCCGCCACGACTTTTTCAGGCGAACTATACGGTACGTAAACCCGTCGTCCCTTGGGAAACGGGCTCGCTTGCCATGGGAAATCTGTTATTAACTTTGTCAGGATGTACCAATTGAATTGGTGGAAACCTATCCGCGTAGATGTACCGCAGTGATGCGCAAGATTAACTTGCACTTTTTATGCGTACAACGATTTAACATAGAATCAAGATTTTCGTGTTTGTTTATTATGTGCTGAACCTTGCTTTAATCCTTTGCACGCGAGGGGTAACTGTCAAACGTCTAATGAAACTAACTTCAAAAACTTTCACAATTCGAAATATTTACTAAGATTCGGTTATATTAAACTTCGTTTAGTTTAATTAAGTGATATATTAAGATTTACATATATGACTGTTTAGCCTCTGAGTCTAACTAATAAGCAAACCAGCTAAAATCTGAAAATTTGCGAAACTATCATCTGGTGACCAACAGTCGCCTCTCGAACGCAAACAGTTAAGCTCAATCAGATGGCTTGCAAATTATTAAATCCCATCATAAGAAACTAGATAAGCTTCGTTGAAAACCAAGTAAAACGAAAAAAGTTCCTCACGGCAAAACGAAGGCGAAAGGTGGATCGAAGGAGGAGTCCTTAAATAGACTGCGAACGACGAATTAAACGTTCCACGTGTCTCTGAATTAACCAAGGCAGCCTGCTCGGTCGAGGGGTTAATCGCGTATCTACGATCGCGAATCGCTGCCTCGAGGCCTCGTCGCAGATTTTCACTGTCCTTGAGGATGCGTTTCGTCGGCTGTAGATCATGATCAGGCCGTGAAGAGGACACAGGAGGGTAGAGGGCGGCCATGGTGCACGGATCGCTCGCGTCCTCCACGACGCGGCAATAATTATTCCGATGTAGATAGGGCCGCGCGTAACTCGAGCGTTAATGCCCGCCGACGGTGCAACGTCGGGCCCCAATGTCGGGCCCCAACGTGCAACGCCGCGCCGCGGCCGGGAGAGCGAAACGGGGAGGAGACAGATCACGAGGACCGATTGCCTCTTAGCTATAACCCGGCTCCTGAACGATATTCATGCCGGTCAACGGTAATAACGATAAATTGCCAGCACGTAATGCTCGTACCCGCCGCGCGGTCTCCAGAGGACCCGCTCGAGCGGCTGAGCCCTTAGCCGGGCTCGGTGAACCATGTTTTGCTCGGCAGAATTAGGAGCTTCGCTTTTGATACATCGGCTTGAGGTTGCGCGATATTCGCGGAGATTACGGGCTCGGTCGTGCGGAAATTGAGTGATAATTGTTTGTAAGGGCTGCAGGTAGGGACGGATGGGAAATTGTTTGCGAGACGGTGAGAAGTGTATCGGTGAAATTGAATTGATTGTGTATCGATGATCGTAAGTTTGTAAGCGTCGACGATTGTGTAATGTGTAATGGTGAATATTTATTTAGTAGATTCAGTTTATAGTATGCAAGTGTTATATTGTGTAGAGAGGAATTCTGTTGTTTGGATATAGTTTGATCTAATGGTAGCTCTTCATTTTTCTTAAAAGTCATGAGATAGAGTACACAAATTATTTGAACAGACTGGCAATCATCTTAGTATCCATTTAAACGAATGATGTACGATAACGTGATCGTTCTGTTATCCAAAATATCCATCAACAGAATATTCGTCTGTTAGTTCCAACAATCGAGGTTCCACTGCAAACGAAACACCTTCTATCCAACAACGGATACAATCGAGGCACCCTAAATACGACCTACTTACCGAAAACCACTCTCAACGATCAGCTCCTTGTAATTTACACGCCTATCGAGATTGAATGCTTCATGACTTCCCATTAGACTGTCCAGCTTGTTCGCCCCCTTATCTCTTTTCCGTTCCTTTCCACCGGCCACCAGGACGACGCGTTGCGAAAATTCAATCAGATCCCGACACCTCGTCGGCGGAAGAATGATCCCCGACGCGGCGCGCACGGTCGAAAACGAACTTAATTCCGGGATAAAGTTTCCCCGTTGTACAACGCCCTGGCGTGGGGGGGGGGGTGGGGGCAGGGGGAGGCAAAAGAGGGTACAGAGAGCGAAGTTGAGAGCCCGAGAACTGTTTCTGGTAGCTACTTCACCCTTGCAGAGCACGACACGTGCACACCGACCCTCTCCCCCCCAAGATACCTACCCTTCTCCTCCTCGACTACCTTACGCCCCGTTTCCATGCTCTCGCGAGCGACGTTATGTTTCCGTCGAAGCTGAGTTTCCGGCCGCGTATATTCACACAGCCGGCTTCACCGACTCCCTGCTCTTTTCCCTCAGGAAAGTTCGTGTAAGTTTTGCTGCGTTACTACCAGAGCGTTATATACCACCCTCGATCCCCCCTCCAACCCCAATCTCGTCGCCATCTTCACCCCCGCCTATATGTACCCAACTACTTCACAGTTGCTGTCGAAACGTCCTGTACGTACAGTTTGTACAAGTACCGGAAGTTCCGTCGGGATGTGCGACGTACAGTGGCTGCAAAAAATGTTTGCACCCTGTGGTAGTATTTCTGTGCACGACGATCAACCCTTTGGCATTTGCGGTACAGACTGTCTTTCGTGTACAATGATTATTAAGTTGTATGTATTAGTAACAATTACGATAGTTCCTAATTTGAACTGTGTGGTTCCAGCTGAAAAAATAATGAAACGTTCGATTTGGTCAGGCACTATTAAGTTTTATACTACTTCTAGTACTTAATTTTATGAGGTCATAAAAATTTGATACTGTGAAAGAGAAATGCGGGATATAATACGTAGTGGTTTTCTTGGAAAATATAAAAATGTGTAAATACTTTTTGTAATTACTGTGTTCGGATACACACAAGATGTATCGTGTTGGCTGGATGTGAGCAACGCGTAAAAAAGGATGCGATATTCTGTCGGGAATTTTTGAGGCCGTTGCGCACAGAATTCGCCCCCTCGGAGAAGTTTCGAGCACTCTTCTTGCGTTCGTTTGGTGTTAATTTGTGGTGAGTACAACTGTTAGTTTCCGGAGTGTATTTACGTCGCACCAAGGGGCGAAAACTGAATCCTCTGGCTTCTCCAACGATTATTCTTAAGTATGCGTTAACTAGAATGCCCAAAATTGCATAATTGCGTAATAAATTAGTAATAATTCAGCAACTTAATAATCTGAATACGTTATAATAAACATGTTTAGCTAGAAATGTTTCTAAAAATTTACTTTACCTTCTCCATTCTCTTTCCGTCGATAACATCCAATCGCAGTCGCGACAAGCTTAAATTCCAACAATACTTTTTCGAGAAACACCAGAATTCTTTCTATTCACCCGCGAAAGGGGGCGCACGACCCTCTATTAAACGAGAATCTCTTTCACCCCGCGTTCCACAAAAATTCGAAGCAACGAGCCTTTCAGCGGACTTGTATTACCCCCAGCTGGTGTACCCCAGCCAGCACCTCGAGTCTTTCCTCGCGTCGTGTCGTCTTAATACGCGCGGAAAGTTTGGTCGTAAAAGCGTGACAAGGAGAAGCAACGTCCCTCCTCCACGCTTCGAAACTGGGCTCTCGTTCGACGCTCGCTATTAGCGAACAAGTTTGGCCATTAACAAGAGCGAGGACACAAGTTCGACTCGCGTCTATTTCGTCGGCGAACGAATCGCAGCCCCGTACCAATCGTGCGCCTCTTTGAATGTTAACGAGCCCTCTCGCGACGGACTACTGAATACAATGGCGAAGTTCGCGGTCACGGGACATCGGGGCCGTGTCCGGGGTCAATTAGAAATTCAGGAGCCAGCGTCGAAAGTCGATGACGCTTGGGAACGTTCTCGTGGAACGGTCATGTATATTAGGGTGGCGTTGTCGACGAAATATTTTTGACTTCTCGACGAGATACGTGTACCCAGGCAGGTTCAGGTACACCTACTTTGGATTTGCATCGTTCGGTATGCTTGGCAGGAATGCACGTGGGCGGCGGTGAGTAACGATGCGACTGGCTAAGGTGATTTGGGTGTACTTGGTAATTGTTCTCTTGTTTGCTGTTGCTCGTTAGGCTGGGGGATTGAATTAAATTAAGCAGAGGGTGTAGAGTAAGGATGCCGTTTGTTAATCCGGCCTTCGTCCTTAATAATTCTGGTCTGTGTTATGAAAACACTTGTAGCTACTTTGTACCATTTTCAGCCTCTTGCATTGTACTAAGATTATTAGTCGTGTATCATACGAAAGTTCAGTGTGATAAGAAATAACCTTGTAACAGAACATTCGCTATCAGATAATTCTGCATTAATTCTAAGCTTGTATACCGCGTGTATCTGTGCCAAAATTTGAACACTCCACAGACACAACCTCGAAGACCTGTCTACTATCCATTTCGATATTCAAAGAACTCCAATGTTAATAAAAAAAAAAAAGTGTTCCAACGTACAGTAACGGGCATAAGTTTAAAACGAGAAGACAATATAAAGTATAGTACCATGGTTTATAAATATTGTCTGTCCAATCATTTTTATTGCAAATAAGGTAATATAGTACTTATTAATTAACATAGAACACGAAATTTGTTTACTGCACTATTTCTCATACATTAATTACTTTATTTTTGTCGACTCTCCGGTCATAAACTGTTTTGTCCGCTACTCTACTTATCGTCGAATCGTACCGAAGGAATAAAGCCGATCCTAAAATTATGACCGGCGAACGAATCCTCCGACCCATCGCCCGGTCCCCGCCTTCTCGTAAGAAATGGTAACCCACCTGTTTACCCGACTTCCAGCTTATCAAGCTGCAGTCCGGAAGGATGGGTAGGGCGCAAGGTGGCGTCGATCGATCGCAGAAAAATAAAGAGCGCGAGGAGCGGCGGGACCGGGCCGTGGTACACGCTCGACACGAACCCCTTGCCGGCCGAGAGTGCGCCAATTAATTCACCGCGGTTTATTTATTTATCGAACGGTCCCGCGGTACCACGCCACTTAATCACCGCGATCTACGCGAGGCGGCCCACGGACTCTCTCCGGGCCCGTACGAAAAAGGTCGAGCCTCGTCGGGGCAGATAAATCAGCGCGGCGATCCGCGAGCGATCCGCGAGCGTATACGAGCGAGAGCCGGAGTCGCGCAGCTAGGGCCCCCGGCACCGGTATCGCGCTGGAAACGGGCCCGCGCTTGTGCGCGGTGGATCGTTTCTAACGAGCTCGCGTGTTCGCGGTGGCGCGTTTTGTTTCACGCCACGATACGGCCGAGTTCCGAGCCGATATGCAGATAGAACGACGACGGCCGGGCGCGGTGCGCGCACAGGTAGAGAGAGGGACAAACAGGTACGTACGGCCGTGCGGATAGGTAACGGGGTCCCGCAGGGAGAGTAGCTATCCTTTTTCGAGACTCCTACGCGCACGCGGGGCTGTCCCTAATGTCTAATGAATGGCCCCCAATAAATTCATAAGCCGGCCGAAACATGGCCGCGAGATGCAGAACAAGCAGCCGCCGCCGCCGCCGCCGCTCTTCCCGACGCATTCATCCGGGGCCCGAAACCGCGGCGTTTTATATGCCCACGAAAGGGCGACCGGATACGTATGGAAGTGTGCGGCACGGCCATACGTTGGTTTTAACCCTTTCACTGCTGTGCGTCTGATGAAAGCTACTCGTGTAAACTATGAACGCGTATATGCGACTTCGGCACAAAATACTCGCGTGGATTATGGACGCGTATATGCGTCTAACGAATGCTATTCGTGTAAACTATGGGCGCGTACATGCGTGTTTGGCGAAAGTTACTCGCGTTATTTATGGATGCGTATATACGGCTCTGGCGAAATTTATTCGCATGGATCATGGACGCGTATAAGCATCTGTCAATTTTTCTAATCTTCCATTTAGAGCAACATAATTGCTAACAGAGCGCCATTAACGCCTAGCAATGGGTCATCTGGATTGCGGATGATAAATTTAAAAGAAATATGCGTGATAAGTGGACCGTGGATTTTTATGCGTTTGTAGGAAATTCGAATGTGCCAGAACGCACTAAATGCACATGATTTCCAAAAATTTGTGAAATGTTCAAAGTAAATTGAACGTTACGACGTTTAGAGGGTGAAGAAAACCTCTGCTCGAATCACCTTCCTTCGGTTACACTTTCAGAAACATAAATTTGCACGAAGATCCGCGGTTTACTGACGATATTAATCTGTGTCGCAAACCATAACGATTTCTGAGATTTTTCGACATACCGAAACGAGGCGCGAGGAGGGGAGGAGCATAGAAGAGTAGACGTACGTTAAATTAAGTCGGCTTTACGAGGTTGGAGTGGAAATGAATGCGCGACGCCATGAACGCACGCCCCATGCCCACCTCTGTACGCGATACCATAAAGTGTGCCGTATCACCGTAACGCGCGGATACGACCACCGGCCACGAAGGCTAGCGGGTTCGCGCGTATCTACGCGCCTCCACGCACCCACGATACGCTGCTTGCTACGCGCTTGCGTCCCCGCTTATCGCGCCACTCGACGTCCATCGGATTGCAATCTTTCACACTGGTATTCAGTATTTGTAATTTTGGAAAGCACCAGATCTTGCACCCGAACCAACTTGGAGAACGCGAGACGTTCTGGAATTCGTGTTAAATTCCTCAGCCGGCAAGATTCTGAGCGCTGCGTTACTCCAGAGTTCTAGAGTTTCCAAATTTCTGAATTCCTGGGCTTTAAAGTTCCACGATTTTCTGTCGCAAACTTCTGTTGTAATTAATCATGACATCTGTCGGACGAATTCGCAGCTTTGCGAAGGATGCTGTCGCGAAATTTGCGTCTGGTTCATCACCTGTGTTTTTCGGCATTGTACAACGCTCTTCATGCTTGTTTCGAACTTTAAACGACGGTGTAATTTCAAAGTGTACAGATTGAAGTGAAAAAAGAATTACTGTATAAAAAACAAAATAGCTACATTTTCGAGTTCTCTAGTTTCGAAGTTCTGGATTTTTCAAGTTCTTGGGATCTCAATCTTTCGAGTTTCCAGGCGTTTGATACCTACTTAGAATCTGCGGGTTCTCGAATCATTATCGTAGACAGTAGAAGCTAAGCAGTTTTCCCCGATTCCTCTCTCTCGTATTATGAAACCACGCTCGAGTAACGTTCCGGCATAAGCATAAGCAAACAAAGATTCCAGATAACATTCTAGTGAAGCTTTCAGCCGGGGAACTCGAACGAGGCCGGTGAAATTGTGTTCTATCGAACTCGTTCGTTAAACAAACGAAAGATACGCCCGCGGCGTATCGCGTGCCCGGAGAGATTTTTCGCTGGGCCATTTAACTTTTCTTTAATACCCACGGTGCATGATAATTGGTCACTGCGAATTAATTAGCCCCGGGGAAAACTCGTTGTAGCCGTGTTCGTCGTTTCGTGCATGCATAGACGCAACGTAATTACCCCGCGATCGCGAATCGAACGCGGAACACGTCGAATTATGGCGGCCGCGCGCGTGCAAGCGTGCTTCGATAAAAGAAACAGCAGGAGAAAGAATTACATATGTTACCCGTAATCTATAAAAAAAAAACGACATTTTATCGAATTCCCGGCGTTTTTAGGCAGTATATGAAATATGAGAATTATTACGTACTTTTCTTAGGTATTGTATACATGATGTTCAGACGAAGCTAGGAGAAAGTTAAAGAGATAACTCTATGCAACATTCTAAGACGAAAATTAAGAGTAACAATATTGCGTTTGACGCTTTGTTTATTAGTTATAAGCAACTAAAGAAACGAGCTACTTTACGCCTGAGAGCAGGCAAAGGAGCAACACGGTAGGTAACAGCAATGACTATGCAGTGATGCTCAGTAGGAAATACGTGCATTTCCGTAGCTGTTCAGAGGTAAGCCATATTCCGAACGTGATTACCACTGAGCGTCACTGCATAGTCATTGACGTTACCTACCGTGTTGCTCCATTTGCCTGCTCTCAGGCGTACAATAGCCCATTTCATTACTGCTTATAACTAATAAACGAAGCGTAAAACGCAATATTGTTACTCTTGATTTTCATCTTAAAATGTTACATAGAGTTAACCCTTCAATTTTCTTTTAGCTTCTCCGAACACCCTGTATAATACCTAGGCATTCCATAGAATGACAAATGCTATTTAAGCAAAGTATGAGAAAAGGTGTTGATATTATACAAATGACGTAAACATTCTTCAAAACGGGTCGGAGATGTATTTCATGCATTGCCGACTAGTTTTAGGCATTATACACAATGCCTAGGCCTTCTATAGAATGCCGGATTTCAAAGTTTGCTGGTAACACATATAATACCTATACGATCCCACGAAACGGCAACGAGCGGCGAGCAAACGTCAAAAATTAGTCGCGATATCGTGTAACGGGTTGACAGTTACATGGGTACACCGCTACGTCGTCATTGTTCCGTCAGCGTGTCGCAAGAACACGGGTCGCGGATGCGGGATAAATCAATTATTGCGGCTGTAAAACGAGAACGTTCGCTCGGTTCGCGAACGTCCGACGGGAGCAACCACCGGCGAACCTCGTCGGTACCTAGGCAACCAGACACAGGTACTTAGCTCCTCGACCTGCCGGAGCAATTCTCGATCCTCCTGACATTAGTCCGTTCCCTCGAAGATTCCGCCGCGCAAAACCCCAGCACTATCCGTCTCTCTACGCGCGACCCGTGGATGCATCCCGTGGATCCGTAAATATCAGACCGGGACCTTGGCTGTACACCTGAGTTCCAGCGACCGTCGACCGATCCATCGACCGAGCAACGCGAGGACCGGTGCGGCGATGGATCGCCGGTCGAGCGAAACGATCCTTGCCTCTTCGACGACATTACTTACGGAGAAGAAGAAGAAGAGCGTTCGGTTGTTCGTGGAACGAGCCCCCGCGATCGATCGAACATCGTTCTAGAATTCGACTAGCCTTCGGAGCCCCCTTAGATCACCGTCGATCTCCCGCTTCGAAAGGGAGACGATCCCGTCCCGGAGTAATGAGAACAATGCGAGGCACGTGACGCCATTCGTGGCCATTCTTATCCGGTCACTTTTCTCTCTCCCTCTCTCCGTCTCTGTCTTTATCCTTCCTTGGTTGAGCAACCCTCTTTTTATCCAAGCTCTCCCCCTTCTCTCTCTCTCTTTCTTTCTCGGTCGCACGAGGTATACAGCGACGAGGCGCACAGAGAGCGAGTTATAGCGGCACGGATCGAGGTAAATAATATATTAATATAAGATACGAGTGGCGGTGCAGTGGTTGGCAGGGCACCAGGAGGTAATGGATGCCCGGGCTCGCTGGAAGTGACGGCTCTCCGCTGGCTGCGTGGCCATTCGTGGTTAAATTCCTGGTTCCTCCGAGGAGACCCCCCGCGGTCTGTGGGCCCCGCTGTCACCACCCCCCGCCAAGGGCCCCCCCTCGAAACTACGCTCGCATGCCTCGGGCACACCGCGTTCCTCCGCCGCGTTCTCCGCCACGTTCCATCATCCGAGCGAAACTCTTCCTTCGTTCTTCCTCTGTTGCTCTCTCTCTCTCCTTCTCCCGCCGAGGCTCCGCGTTCGCTTCAACTTGCTTCCATTTGCTCGCCTCCACCCACCCCTGCGCCTTTCTTTATATCTCTTTCGCGCGGGCTTTCCTTGGTAATCTCTTAATCTCTCCGGTATTTCGGGTTTTCTCGTCGGAGGGCACCTTCGGTCGTTTCGCCTCGGGAACTCCAATTGGTGCGCGTCGGAAACAGTGGATTTCGCCGTTGAACGGGGGTGGGCGGGTACGCGTTGCTGGTTTTCTCGAGCCAGGGTTAAGTATTTGACAGGGAGTTGATAACCTTGTCCTTTATGAGTGTACGTTACGTACAGTGACTAAAGGGAGGGGCTGGTCATCCAACTGTTTCGTTGATTTTATTCGATTTTTCGGGAAGATACTCCGTTGTTAAGTCTCAAAGCTATAATGGGGAGGACTTCCAATTTTTCCTCTGCCATTCATTCTATTTACTTTTGTTATTGGTTAGTCTTGAACCAGTGTTATTCACAGTTCATGAAACATACATTTTCTGTTGTTCCAAACTACAATTCTTAATAAATGCAACCCTAGTTCAAGACTAACCAATAACAAGAGTAAATAGAACCAATAGCAGAGGAAAGAACGAGAGATCTCCCAATTCGGTTGGCTAACTGTTAATTAACGAAACGTCTCGAATACTCCGATTCTTCGGGAATTATATAAAAAGGTAATAGCTCCTATCATGAGAGCCTTCTCCATCCTCGTGAAACCTGGTTTCCTCCGCGAACGATCCACGTAACTCGATCTCGTTTCTTCCCTCGTCCCGTGCGACTCACCGCCGCCGCGTACATGGCGACATAGCCGATAATCAAATTAGACCGTGCAGAGGGTCGCAATCCGGTCGAGCTGGAGGGCGGGGGGTGGGGGAGCGGCGCAGGGCAGGTGAGAGGATGTCGTACGTTATCGAACCTGTCGACTATCTAACCGATGGAACCGGACCAGTCTCCTAACAGGCCGTCCTATTGCGGGTAATTGAAAAATGCCCGATGCACTCGTGGTGTTTCGGTTCATCCGTTACCCCTCCCCCCCTCCCCGCCCCCGCCGCGCACGGGTAAGTTGAGGTGGAGGAGGAGAGATGATGGGTCGATGTCGGGCCGAACTGTCCGTCGATGCGTCGCCCCTTATTGTTGCGCGGCTTTGAAAAAAAACGAAACGACGTTTCGGTGTTCCCGCTGCCTCGTCGCGATGATACGTTTTCATTAGACGCAGATCCGTTGTTGTTCGCGGACGAGTTCGGATGCTGGACCCGCGGAGTTGTCGATCTCGTTTGACACCGGGCTTTTTTCATGCATGATAGAATGTTCGTTTCGAAACAGAGTTGTTGGTTCTCCCGTGGTAAACGAAGAGGGTTTCGGGGTGCTGTTAACGGGTGGTAATTCGCGAGAACTGCGTGTGTACCGGGTTTGCTTAATTTGTATGGTTAGACTAGAGATTAAATTTCGAAGACCGCTGTTTGATTTCGAAATACGCTGGGAGTAACGGAAATTTTACAATTACTATCGCATTGAATGTCAAACTCGTGAGTGAAACGTGGGGTGGATTTAGAGGACACCTGAAAGATTGTCCCGCTAGTGTTGCATATGTAGTCAAGATGGAAGGTCGAATCTTTCTTGTTGAGTGTGATGCATTTGTATAGAGCTGGGGTCGATCGGTGTCGCCATCCTCTAGTTGACGACTTTAATGCTTACGGGATCCGTCAATTTGACGGGTTTTGAACTTCATGAGTAAGAGTTGCAAAAATAATCACTATTATTCCTAGCAATTTTTGTTGAATTTTATCGAGATGGAACAATACAAATGTACCCAAATCTATCAGTTCTGCTATTTCAAATTCTTTTAGGTGTATACGTATTCCTAAATATATGAATATTAGAAATAGATGTACAAGAAATATTCGTAAATCTAGTGTTAAATCCCAAAAAACTAGGACCGTTTTCCAGACTAACGTTATTAAATTCCGTCTAACGACAGCTACGCATATAAGCTTCGGCCTCGGAAGCAGCGGAAGCCAAATTGATACAACAGCACAGGAACGACGCCGGCGGGCGATTAGACACGGCGATCTTCGTGACGGCACTGGGACAAAGGGCGGCGAGCGACACGTCCACGAAAACCGTGCGAAATCGTATCCAAGTGTGTCCAATCGGTCCGAGTCGTCCGTCGCCGAAGGATGCGACACGCAACAAGTTGTGCGCGTCGTGGAGAAAGCGGCCAGGTACACTCGGCCCCTCTCTCCCCCTTCGAGAATGGCCGAAAATAGCCCCGATACTAACCGTGCTAGGACCGCGACGATCTCCATCTTGGAAATAATTAGGGGGACCAAGATCGATGTCCCGGGCCCCGGGGACCACTCCTGCAGATAGGAATCGGGCCCGAGTTTGAATGGAGCCCATTGATGCCCATCCGCTTCTCTACTCTCGCGCTATCAGCGTCCACGGGCCGGCCTAAATCTCCGGGGCCCGACCGTGTGGGGACCGAGAGAGCGTTCCAAGAAATCGAGCGTCCTTTCCGGGACGAATTCTCGAGATAAAAAGGCTCTGAATGAATCAAGGCCAGCCGCACGAGTTTATATACACCGACTTGGTCCTTCAGGTCCTCCCGGTGTGTCGGTCCCCTCGTGCTCGTGCACCCTCGTTCCCTCTGTCCCAAGAGCGTCGTCGGTCCCCTTTCTTCTTCGTACCGTTCCTGGCTACTCTTCTTCTTGTTCTTCTTCTTCTTCTTTGGCTTTGGTCTTCGTCTTCGTCTTCCCTCCCGCTCTTTTCGATGGCTGCGCGCTGTTTCTGGAACACGGGGTCCCCGACGGTGAACAGGCGGGCCTGTCGCCATCTCCCGAAGATGAGATCGCACGATAGAAGGACGCCTGGTTTTTTTTCCTCGCTTTCCGGGATACCATCTCGAAGTCGGAAGTCGCTATCCCTGGCTTGTTGTCTTTGTCTGCCATCGCCACGGCTGTGTTTCGCCCGTACCACTTCCGGTGCGGCTGTAGCTCGAGCTAATGGACGCGTGTTCGTTTTGGAAGGTTTTGGAAGGGTTTTGGAAACGTACGAGCATTTAGCTGTTACGTTATTCTCGATTTGATCGCCGTTATGAATCGATTCGGTTTTGTTACAGCGCGATCGAGCAAATCGTGTTGGATGATTAATTTGAAAAAAGTAAGCTCTTGTGATTTCCCCTGAAGCGTTCTTGCGTTCGTTCGCATAAATTCAGCGGGTTACCCGTTATCTATGTGATAGGCTATATAATTCATCGAAAACACGTGTACAAAGGCTGCGGATGAAGAATCAAATCCCGTTTAATTAATTGAATGCGTGAAAGCGAAACTGATAGATCAGCCGCGACAACCTCTGTTTTTAGTGTCCGTCAGTTTTAGCTATCTAATTTTGGCTAGCAACTTCGTTTTCGGATACAGGGACCAGTTATTTGAATCTGTTGCACGTGGCGGAAGCCGTAACGGCCGAGCCATTGAGCCGCCATACGTCAACCGACGGAATTTCGATATCTCCGACACGGCGATCGATCTACAGGTTGCGCAATAATCGCATGAACATCGTTGGCTCGTTTACCTCTCTCCAATAACGACCATAATCCTTATCGACGCGATATTTTATTTTATTCTTTTATTTATTTTATTTAGGGGCAGATGCCTGTTGCAAGGGAAAAAATAAAAACCGAGCAGAGTGAACAAAGTAACTGTGTGTGCTTGATAGGAAGTAGAAAACTAATTAAAAAGAAAAAACAAATATAAAATATATACATAATTTAAAAATAAAAATTGAAAGGATTAGGATCCATATACTTGCCATCTGAATGCATTAATGTTAACACTTAGCCAACCGATCGGGGAGATCTCCCTACTTTCAATTAGGTCGCTGCCAAATCGATTAGCGAGATTTCCTATTTTGACCTTAAAAACATGTTTCTTTTTTTCCTGTAATTATTAGTTACCTTTACTTGGAGTTGTTCGCGACTACTGACGAATTGTTTTTCTAAAGCACACCATACAATAAAATCCAGCAATTTATAAAATTGGTTTTAAAATTACTTAAAATCACTTAAAGAGTTACGCCATCGGTTCAAATAGTGAATATTACTCCACGTGGCAAACAGCGTAAGTTTGGCTTGCCCAATCACGGTTGGCTAAGTGTTAGTCAACCTCAAAAAAGTCATTTCATGTGTGCTGATATTACTCGCAAGTGTACAAATTCGACAAAAGGGATCGTAATCCCTATTTTAACCGCGAAGGTACAGTCTTTCGACGGAACACCAAGATCCCAACCACTGTTTTCCGCGGAATCCTCTTCGAGGAGGGCGAACAGGCACGCGGAACACTGGGAGGGAGATTTTCATACGAATTCAAGTATGATTCACTTGAATGCGTTTATTATGCGCGACAAGGAATGTCGGCGCGTCGCGTTAAGTGTCAGCAGCAATGGCCGCGGCGGTTGTAAGCGATTTAGCTGAAATACGCCGCCGAACCTAGCGCGACAATAGATGGCCACGCGAACAGAAGGGAAGAAAAGAGGAAGGGGTTGCGCGTGAGCCGACGACGATGTTCCTCGACGTACGTGACAGGATGCACCGCCACGTGCCCGCTGTGCGGGTGGCTGCTGACGACTTCGTCATCGAGTACGTGGAAGACACGATGGCACACGCTGCTGCATGTAGATATCTGGCCGATCAACGCGACATTAACCCTTTTCTTTTCATGCGGCTGCAGAGAGTAATGCTTGTTGCGGAAGAAGGGGTGGACGCTTCCTTTGAGGACTTTGCGCTAAGTTCAATTATTCTAAACCGTTTCACCGACGTTGAAGTTCTACGTTAAGTGTTATTAACACGTTCGTCGCCACGTCACCCGTATTTGGATGACGCTTTTTTTATTAAAGTTAAATAGGATTTTAAATTGGAATTTTAAAAGGAATTCAATGGAATAAGTATTGAAGTATAATATATATTAGTATATATTAGTATATTAGTATATATTAGTATATTAGTATATATTAGTGAAGTATATATATATAAATATAAAATACATAAAATAAAAATAAAAAGTTAAAATTTTTGCTGCTTTTATATATTTTTATCCCAGTTTTCCATGCAATAGGATATGCAATTCGGACTTTCGCCCTGCGATGTTGTACGATTCCATATTTCGATGTTTGCTTCCAGCCAATAATGAAATTATTGTGGCCAGGCTTATTTTTATAATTTTGTTTAAACGGGTGCGCTTACAGACATTGCCGCTAACGAGATCCACGTTTCTTTGTCTATTCGTCCACGAACATTACCTACAATTCTCAGTACCCATTAACTGCACGCGTCCTATTCATAATTATTCCAGGTGCAACTGGCGACGCGCGCTTGCACCAGCCTAGAGACTCGTCTGCTGAGTCAGTGACTCGTGGCTAGACAAGTCGAACGAGGCGTCGCGTTGATTTTCAATCGGACGTCGCCGCGACACGAGCACCAACGTGACCGACGTCCTGCGCGACGACGCCGATTCCCTGAATATTCCATGCGTCCAGGAGCGACACGAAACTGGGTAATAACGGGGACAATGGTCAGCCATTGTTTACACCACGACAATCGGCTCTATTGTGGCCAGGATAAGAAAGAAACTCGCTCGTGTGGATGATTGTTCGAGGTGCTCGTTGATGCAAATTGTTCGGCGACGCTCGATGCATTTTTAAGGTACCGTTTTTTCAGCGGAACAGCTTTGATATGCGTATGTTCGTGAAGTTTATGCTTTTGTTGATCGCCAGGCTGACGTGGAAGAAGTCTAAAGGATCCTTTTATTTAGAATCGTACGGGTAGACTGGGTTTTTGTAGAATTATTACAGTTTACGCTTGAATGATGACTTTTGTTCGCTAGGTACCATTTTCAAGAATTTGAAGTGCGGAATTCAGCATTGATGTTACGATTTGTATTCAGTTTGATTCAATAGGATTTACAAATAAGACTGTTTAACTATTTGTCAATAATACGAAACTGGTATCTTTTCAGAGTTTCTTAACCCTTGGCACTCTTTTGTCGAGTGTGACTCGACATCAGTTTTTATCACAGTAACTTCTATGTCGAGTCACACTAGACATTTTTAAAGCGCCAATTTAAATATGGAAATTGTCTTATTTTCTAGTTAAAAAATTTAGAAGATCCAAATACAAATATAAGTTACAACAAACTTTGAAAGCTATGTTTAATATAATCAGTAAAAAACATTGTTTGAAATAAGTGCTACTCAAGGGATTGTCCTTTGAAGTAAATTTCAAATAAAACACCTAAAATACTAGGGAATTATTGGCATCAAAATTGAAAAGTAATTTGGTGTAAAAAAGGTTAAGAGTATATTAGAAATAAATTAATGTAATAAATATAATGAAATAAATATGATGAAATAAATTGTGTAACAGAACAAAATCACATAGTTACCTATCTTCTTTCACATCAGTCATACCTGTCTGAAAATTGATTCTTTGACGTATCTTAATGAAATGTTGTAAAATAGCAAACAATATTTTCATGCACCAATAAATACTTCTGAACAACAGTGTGTACCTGTTTTATGGAAGTCCTTGTGGTGGAATCAGAGTGTGGGATATGAGAAAGGATGTTTGTATGAGTGTAAAGAGTGTATGATAAACGTATGAATAAACATTAAGGTTCGTGTTGTGGAATGAGTGTAACGAAGTATAACTTTGTGATTTATATATGCATGACGACAAAAAGAAAACAGTCTTGTGTGTGGTGATAACAGCAATCCTGGTAACGTGTAATTTTTAATATATAGGGAAAGGGAGAATAACAGAGAGTGTGCCGTAGAACGTATTTCAGTATATTTAACATTTTTATTATATTTCATAGTGTTTCTTATTGTTAACCCTTTGCATTCGAAAGATGACCGTTAGTTGTTTAGTGATACTAACTTCAAAAATTTTCAAATTCGAAATATTTACTATGATTCACGTATATTAAACTTCATTTAGTTTAGTTAAGTCGTATATTAATATTTACATATATGACTATTTAACGTTCGGGTCTGAACTAAAGTCTGAAAATTTGCGAAACTATCATATGCTAGGATTACGATGTTCCATGAGAGGGGACAGCCGAGTGCAAAGGGTTAATTCAAGGCTATTGATAAGTGACCTCATGACAGTCAACGTGTTAACCCTTTGCACTCGAGAGGTGACCGTTAGTCGTTTAATCATATTGACTTCAAAAATTTTCAAATTCGAAATATTTACTATGATTCACGTATATTAAACTTCATTTAGTTTAGTTAAGTCGTATATTAAAATTTACATATATGATTCTATTTAACGTCCGGGTCTGAACTAAAGTCTGAAAATTTGCGAAACTATCATATGCTAGGATTACGATGTCGCATGAGAGGGGACAGTCGAGTGCAAAGGGTTAATTCAAGGCTATTGATAAGTGACTTCATGACAGTCAACGTGTTAACCCTTTGAACTCGAGAGGTGACCGTTAGTTGTTTAATGATACTAACTTCAAAAATTTTCAAATTTGAAATATTTACTATGATTCACGTACATTAAACTTCATTTAGTTTAGTTAAGTCGTATATTAAAATTTACATATATGACTCTATTTAACGTCCGGGTCTGAACTAAAGTCTGAAAATTTGCGAAACTATCATATGCTAGGATTACGATGTCGCATGAAAGGAGACAACCGAGTGCAAAGGGTTAATAGCTATATAAACAAATTGTTCCTACACACTTGCTCACAGTGCTGTCTAAAAATCTTGCAGCTTCTTATCGGTCCACGACGACTCTCGTCTCAGGTTCGACGACTTCTGACCACTGTCCTTCAGGAGTTTATCCGTAGATAACAAAAGGGACGATTCGGCTACGGTCGCGCGTTAATCGGCCCGACCAGGGGCATGAAATTACGGTGATAAAGTGTCGAGGAACCGTCTGACTGACGTATAATGCTCGTCTCACGGGGCAGCATCGAAGCGTGGCCCGAGAATTTGCTCGCGCGGCATAAAAGCCCACATAAACGGGGCCCTGTCCGTGGCAATAAAATCAAGTTGAATTTAATTACGCGCCGTTATCTTTCCGAGGATCTAGTCGTTTTATCATTAAACCCCTCCGCCCTTTCCAGCCACGGTGTACACCGTGGACGGACCACCGAGCCGCCAACCATTAAACTAACCCGGCTTTATTAAATTTGTAGCCGCGCGTTACCGGCTCGTCGAAATAATAGAGCTACCGTACAATTACAAAACTTGGACACAAAAGCCGGCGCTCCGACTGGTGCATCGCTTTCAAACGCTGCAATTTCGCGAAGTTCGCGTGGAACCGTGGAGATTCGAGGGTACAATTTGGACTTCAGTCCGATTGTTCGAGGTATAAGGCGAGGACAGTGGTTTAGGGAGCTGAGCAAAAGAATAAGAGAGTTCTCGTGAAATCATATTGCTGTTATAGGAAAGTTCTATAAAATGATTTTTGTAGAACGGAAGATGGAATTCAGGTGTGAAAAATAAAAGTGAAGCGATTAAAATATTAATGAAAGTATATTTCAAACAATTTAACAAAAAGAACTTAAACGACTTTACAACTTAGCAACTGCAACACTCTTTCTACGTTCACAATCAAAACCTTTCGTTCAATACTTTCTGCCTTCACCTTGTGTGTGAAAGTGATTGCTAGTTCATTGCCGTGTGTATGTTTGTTTGCGTGAAAGAGATTCTAGAATGAACGGTTAAGAAATTAGAATGAGAAGGAATGTATGGAAAACAAGAAGGATGAAAATATGAGTGAATGGAGTAGAGAATAAAAAGAAAAGATTGAATGAGGATCGTGAGTGTACATCTTTTGTTTATTGATTGAATGGAAATAAGACGTGCGAATGGGATCGGAGAATTATTACAAAATAAAAACGATTATATATATAAGGTAATTAATATCGTTGAGAATTTTCAATAAGAGAATAAATTACAATGTGTTGCTCTGTAAAAAGAGTTTAATTTTATTTTCTTAATCGTTAAATTATTTACAATATATACATTTACCTGTAAAAAGAGAAACGACAATTAAAGTCTATTCTCTATTTTGTTATCCTGCAACGTTTATAAGTCTCTGTCTCCATTGTATTATAAATTATAATTATCTTTCCGTAACCTAATCTTATTCGGCACGTATGTCATCTAACTATATCTCCTTCTATATCTATATCTATATCGATATCTATAAGTGAAGACAGCGTACTTCTCTTACATATATTTTTAACATTGTCGTTTTCCTCAACATATTGCTACTACTCTATTGTTGTAGTTTTTGATATTAAATAATTTTATTTATTATATAACACCTGTCCGCTCATAACGCCTTCGTTCTCCATTCCCGTCTCTTACTCTACTGACACATACCTCGCCTTTTGTTACACTGGTTCACGCGCTCTCTCTCGCTCTCTCACTCATTCCCTCTCATTCTTTCCTCACTCAGCCTATCATTCGCTAAATTACAAACAATCTAATTACCCATTCGTCCTTTTGAAATCTCTCTCTCCCTCTCTTTCTCTCTCAATCACTACACTATTATTACTACTATAGGAAATGTTCTATAAAATGTAGAACAGAAGATGGAATTCAGGTGTGAAAAATAAAAGTGAAGCGATTAAAACTTAATAACAATATATTTAAAAACAATTTAACAAAACAACTTAAACGACTTTACAACTTAGCAACTTTAACACTCTTTCTACGTTCACAACCAAACCTTTCTGTCTTCACCGTCCAATACCTTCTACTACGTTAGTCAAAAGCTTTCTGCCTCGTGCTCGCATTTTCCCCGTCATATATTCTTCCAAACACTCGTTTCCTTTCATTCTAATTGTCAACCTTTCTCACTCTACGCATTCGGTCACGACCACCCAGAATTTCTCAGTCACGCTGTTTTCCAAAGTTCTCATCTTTCACGCCTTAGAAACATTCGAGCCCAAACATTCTGCGTTCGCACGACAATCGCCCAACTCAAGTACTCTTCAGACTTTCCCAAACTCGCATCCACTCGATCGCATTCCTACACTACTGTTATTACTACTAATGGTAATACCGAGTCAATCAACGCATCCTCCGCAACTGCTTACACCAAAGATCTCCAAAACCAAAGAAGCGACCTAAACGGACACGCAACCGTTTCTCGTTCGATTCCCCGTGCTTTCCATTCCTGTCGTGTACCGATGAAAACGCGGTTATAATCACAAGGAATCCGAACGACCGGATGTGTCCAGCAGGAGACGAGCCGTGGCCGCGGCACAGGCACTCGTAAAGCGTGAAATAATCAAGCCGACGAAAAGCGGCAATAAAATGTGTCGCCAGGCCCGGTAACGAGCCTGAATGGGCCGGCGACAGAGGCGGCGGACAACCCAAAGAATCTCGAACAGGCGACGACTTGGGTGGGTCCCGATCCGCGCTCCTAACCCGATTCTAACCGCGAATCTGACCCGATATAAATTGTCAACCACGTAAATTTTCCCTACAAACTTCATGTGTAACATACAGTAACGGACAAAAGTTTAAGATCAAAGAATCAACGAAATTAAATTAACTAATTTACAAGGAGCTGTACTATAAACAAAATTTGCATTATGTGCTATTCAATAAATAGCGTTCAACCATAAAGATCAAAGAATGAACGAAACGAAACCATCTAATTCTGAGGAATAGCTTGATAAACAAAATTTGCATTCCGTGCTAATCAATAATCGTCTAAATTCAATATTCCCCTAATTGCAAGTACAAAAATAAGAAACTTAAAAAATGATTATTCACTTCCTTCGTACTTGAATTTTTTGTACACCGACGTTGATTATAATAAGTTTCAAATCTGTAATTAGAAGCTTTGGAGGGACTTAATACAGCGTGAAATAGATTGAATTCGTTCGGCTTCGCTCAGTTGAAAATCGGCGAAACTTTTGTGCAAGCGCGTTAAAAAATAACTTTCAGATAACAACAAAAAGTTATATATATATTCTGGTGTCTATCTTTGAACGTAGAATTTCGAATCGAACTTCAAGACGAACCATGGTACCGGTTAGCGTTAATCCCATTCCCGAACGGCGGGGCCCACACGCGGCAGGTCCAGGGACGGCAGAGGAGGAGGAGGAGGAGGAGGAGGGGTCACGCTCGGCTACTCATTATGCATCTCGGATCTCTGCTCGCACCTCTGTTGTTAATCTCGCTAAGCGTTAATTTAATTAAACGCCTCCTCCGTGGTGCGCGACCGCGCCATTCATTCTGTCTCTGCGTTCCACTCTTGTCCTACCCCCCCCCCTTCCTCACCCTCTCTCGCTCTCTTCCCCTACGTTTGCGACCAGATACCACGGCCCACGGTAATTAACGCTGGCCAAGGTGGACGGAACCATAGCCCCGCCGGCCATCCTGACGGAATTATTCGCCTACGGAAACACCTCGCGGTGCAAGGTGTCTCGTGTGAAAAGGGAAACGGTGCTCCGCTGCTTTGTTGAGCAAGACCCGGAGGATTTCGTTGGCGGAGAATTCGTTTTCGACTTGGGCAGTCGGGTGGTTTATCGACGGTGTCAAAACGGAAGAGTAAGCGGTTCGCTTTTGTTGCATGGCACAGGTGTGTGCACGGAGGTGAAAGGAAAGTTGCCGGTAACGAACAGCGGGCAGGGGGAATCGGGTCTCGAAACAGTGTCGCTGGAGTGTCTTGGGTTTTCAGAGCTGACCTTTCGAGGTTTCGAGGTTGTTCCCGCTGGCCGATGGATAAGTCGCGGGATAGTAGCTTGTAGCGAACGAGCGGATGGGACCGTTGTTACGGTTTCTTTTCGACCCGTTAAGTGGGAACAGCGAGTAGATATCTTCGAGGAATTGGAGTCACGTTGTATAACATTCGCAAGTTACAGCGACTATCTTCTCTAGTCACTTTTTAAACTTTGCGTATGAAGAACCTTTCTCTAGCTGAAAGGATGACCCAAGTGATGTGTTAACTGTTTGGGACACGATGGGATTAAAAATGTTCCACCTTTTTGATGCACGGTAATGCATGGTGGGACATTTTTAGAGCCACCTCGAAATATTGCAATAACAATAGGTTCATATTTAGTCTTGCTTACGTAAAGCAATTGGCGATACCATAAAAAAATGTTAGAAATCTGTTCGTTTGTGTTGGCAAGTTTCAACGCGTCAGTACAGGTTCCTCAAAGAGTTAAAAGTACGCTATCCACGAGACAACGATTCCTCTTACTCGATTAACAGTGAACTTCAACAAAGTCCTCGTCAACGTTCCACTAAAAACAGAAACGGGTCACATCAACTTTTCCTCTCGCGATGATGGCTGCTGCTCCCCGAAAACACCCGTTCGAACCTGCAATCGCTTAATCTCTAAGCAAACTCGGATACTTTCCGGTTCCCCTAGAACCGACCAGCTACTTAGCTCGACATCGATCCACGTTTCATGCCTAGTGGAGTCTCAACTGGATTAACATCGATCGCGTTACGATTTCACCGGTCGTTTTTCTCCACCGGAACCGGGCCAGCTCGTGGACGTTCATCAATCTCGATTTCTCAACGGTGCTCGAGCCTGGACGTGCAACGTCGTCGTACGCGCAGGAAGCGAACACGTCGAATCGTGCAAAGCGGAACGCTTCACAACAAGTGGCCCGCGAGCCCAGTCAGATAAAGCGGACGATCGGTTGATTACGAGCGACGGCAATTAGTTCGCGCCAGCGGAACCCACGGAACCATTCATTTCTTCGAATACCGCGCGTTCGAACGCCTCGGGAATGTTCGTTCGATGCGCCTCCGTGTTGCGAAACGTTCGTCACCCTTTCACTCGACGGAAAATTATGGCCGCCACCACGGCGGATAGATAGGACGGATCGCAACACGACGTTTTGACGGCGATCCGTGCCAGAACGGCGAATTACTGCTGCCTCTCGTTGGGTTTCGAAACGAACGGGTGATCTGTTCGCGTGTTCCAGGGCGAGAGAAACGATCGCGGGAATCGGTAACAGGCTTCGCATAGCTTTGCTGAGCGAGCAGTCGTGGGAGTGCAGATTAACCCTTGGACTGAAAGTTGCAAGAGGGTAGATTCGATAATAGCGATTCAACCAGGTGAATTCTAGGAGAGGGTTACTTCTAAGCGCTTCTAACTGATCGTCGGTTGCTTCTAAGGTTAACTTCCAAACAACGCAATTTTATAGCGTGGATCAAATTGAGTTTTTCTCTTGGACGATTTGTTTTTCAATGGTAACGAGATGTAGACTTAATTTTGTTAGTTGTAAAGGGTTGGAGTATAACCTTTAGTAGTATACATCAAGCAATGTATTGTTTGGTGATTTTTTCCAACCATACTGAATTTCGGGATAAACTTGTTAGCTCCTGAGAAAACTGAGTCGTTCCTCGAGTCGTCGGAGGGTTATCGAAGATACTGCAACAAATTTCGTTGCTTCATTCGTACACCTATTCCATCGTCCATTTGCATATACAATTTAATAGGATGCATCAAAAACAACGGCATCTGTATCACTCTGCGCCATCAGAAGTAAACGGTAACAGGAACAACGTGATCAGAGGAACCAGAAACTACGAAGATCTCCAGAACCGTCGAGCAAAAGGTAACAAGGGCACGAGGAACCGCGAAAATCGTGCGACGAGGGAACGTTTCTTAAACGAAGGCGCGCGCAGCGTGGGGGTATCTCTATCAGAATGTGTTTTACATTAATACCTTAGTGTTTTAGTGGCGATTGCCGGCCGTTAATGCCACTCCGGCTTGAGTGGCCTGGCTCCCGGCTTTACAAATTTATACACTCTCCGGGTCGCTCGTCCTCCCCGATATGATATCTACGTTCGAGAGCGTCCGAGGCGAGCCGAGGCGAGTCGCTTGACCTTATTCCAGCCACCGGCCCGTCGATCGCCGTGCGACGACCTCGATGTCCACCTGAACCGTCCGCCTTCGCCTCGCGGAACCTCCTTCCATGATCGATGCCACCCGATAATTTCACCGGTCCGCGAACCGTCGAGCGGAGCTGAACTCGTTGCGCAACGCTTCAACACGCTCGTCCCGTTCCATCCAGCCGCTCTTTAAGTGTGTTCCTTCGTTCCCCTGACGCGTCATTAATAACGCAGACGTCCGGCCTCACGGAGATGTACGCGATTCCTCCTGACTTTACCTTTTCCAGTTGCCGTTGAGAATTTTAGCTTAGATCGGTATGGAGGTTGGGCACGGTAAGTTTCGTCCACGTTTTTTCGATGGAAATAACGTGGTGACATTAGGTGGTACACCGTGGATGGTGAACATATTTCGGTATCGTGTTTGAAAGATGGGCCTCGTGCCCTCATCGAAACCTCAGAGGCAAGGGTAGTATTTTAACACTTTACCTCCCTTACGAAACCCTACTTTTATTAAGGCTTTTACATGGTTTGTCTGTTGTAAATTTTGTAACGTTTCCTTACCGGGATGGTGACTATTTCGAGGGATGTCGTGTATATACTGTAAAGGAGTATTAAGCTATCAATTATGCGACTAAAATCATGGTGATCAATTCATTAGAGATGCATCCGCGCTAAAATGTGCCAGTCGGCAGTGCGTATGGAATAAATTGAGCCACGAGCGATCGGTAAAGTGTTAACTTCAGAAATTTACCATTAAATGGTATAATTTCCTTCGAGAAAGATGAAACGAGCATGTAAGATCTCAAGTGTATTCATCGAGGATAGACGTAGCGAGGTAAGGGATCCAGGAAAGCTACTTCGGGGATCGCGATCACAGCGACCGCGAGGGAAAGGAAACGCAGCGTGCACCTTCGAGGATCAGCGAGAGGAGTGGTAGTGGTGACGGATACGAGGATACGAGGACGATGACGGTGCTGGTGGTGGCTGGCCGACGGTGGTGGTGGTGGTGGTGGTGGTAAGTATGGTACCCCTGGAGCGGGTGTCATCATTTATCTCGCACCGGAGATCGGGCCCGCCGATACAGCGGGACGTTTTAATGGCCGAACCATGTTGGAATTAACCAAAACAAAGACGAAGCATCAATTAGGCGACTTTTTCTTCCACTTCTCCTTCCTCTTCGTCTCGCTGCTGGCCCGCGCGATCCTCCTCCCTCTCGGGTCCGTTGTTGTGTCAAAGAAGAGGATCGGAGGTGCACACTCTTATACGTGGCCCACCTATGTACTTTCTGCTTGTGCCTCCCCCGTTCCACCCCCCTTCCCAAATCGTCCCCTCTTCTTCGCCCCCTTTTACCCCGACCGTCCCTCCTCGCCCTGTTCTTCGATTTTTGCTCGCTCGCAACAATGCCGTTCATCCTTTTCGCTCGTTCCGTGGTGAAAGAACGGAAAGCTCGCCTTCTTCGTTTTGGCTTAAGGCCCTTTGGCGCTCAGGTAGCCGCATTGTCTCGGATAATGGCTAATAAATTGCCCGACGAAATCGCGCGAACTGGGACCACCGCGACTCCATGAACTGCCCTCGCGAATTGCTTGTTGATTTCCTCTGAAAAAGGGGCCCTGTGTGCTTCTTCGTGTTACTCGCGTTTTCTTTCCCTTTTTTGAAGCTTCGTGATATATATGTGTATATAGTATTATCAGAAAGTTCGAGTCGACGAAGTTACTTTGTACAATGTCTGTGAGAGAATTCAGTTTTATCCATTTACGCAATTGTTATTTAGTACTAGACTGTTGAATGCAAAATTATGGTCTTTTATAAGATTTGTGGTCAGCACGGTCAATATGATCAATGAAGAGACGTTTAAAAGAAGATTCAATGAATTTTTTGTTTTTACATAGTAGAGAGTTGCGAACAATTGTTTTTGATAGATCGAGAATTTTTATGCATTTATGGGAAGCTTAAATGTGCACAGAAAAACAGGAAAGTGTGCATAATGTACAACAGTACAGGAAATATGACACACTAATTACCATATTCGTTAACGATTTTCTTTCAACCCTTTCTCCTGCAATTATCCCGTTCTTCCTGCAATTTAAATAAATCCTTTTAAGGTAACCGGTTTCACGGGTCGTTTGGAAAATATAAGAGAAACGTTCCTAGACCCATTCAACCGTGGTTGAGCAAAGGAACGGACAAATTGTTGGGCGTATATTACACGCTTCTCAGAGCCACATCACCGTGAAATATCGTATTTTGGCACGAGGCCTTTGCGTTTACGTGGGTCCAAGACGGCGCGCGAACAGTGAGTCCCGCCAACAGACCAAGAGGGATCGTCGGGTCTATCCTTGACCATCTTCGAATAATTAACGTCGGTTTTCGTGAAACTCTTCTCGGTTCCCTACCTGACCGTCCCTGAAGACACTGTCCCAAGGAAACGAACACCGACGTGTCGCTTTCCTGACGCGTCACACAAATTCATCCCACACTTTCGAGCCATAGGAGCAACGAATAGAATTTCAAACCCTGAACAGTTAAATTGACAATTTTGAAAGTTTAAGTGATTCAATTTTCTAAATGGTCCATGCGAAACACTTCAATCGATAAACTTTAATTCGTTCATAAAACCTACCCACAAACCTAAAGAGAAAATCCACTCGCAGATCACAGTCGGAGTTTCGAGTTCAGCTTTGCGGGTCGATTTTGCGATTTGACATATGGATCTTCTGTTTGGATTTGTGGGTGGGTTTCCTTGTGGGCTAATCCGTTGACGAGTTCTACAGACGAATTCATAGGTTTATTCACGACCGTAATTTATGGGCAGCTTTAGCGCACGTGTGGGTTTTTTGTGGGCCCTAATTTGTGGGTCGTTTCGCTGACGAGTTCTAGGGGTGAGTTCGCAGATCTGTTCATTACTATGATTTGTGGGTGAATTTGTGTTCAGTATAGGGAGCAATCTTGTGGGTGGGTTCTGTGAATGTGTTTGTAACGAGTTTTCATAACCGCGTATCTAAAACCGACGTCTACAACCAATCCCATGCGTGAAACCTGACAAAGTAATTCGTTTCCATTATTCGCAAGACAGACAATGCGAATGTCGTAGAAAATGGAACAGTCGTAGAGCTTTTGCTACCACAACGTCCACAACGATGTTTGTTAAAATTTCCACATCGGTTCCCCGTTTTCAGTCACCGACGCCTAACGACGGAACGCGCCGCATGACGGACGGAAGGTCGCGTTTCGCGTCCAACACCGATGATGATGGATAGCCGCAGTGACGGTGGCTGGAAATCGGTCGCGGAAGGGTCAGGCTGCGGCCGCGCGCCGCAAACGAGAAGCTGATCGCGCAGGTGACGCGTCCTCCACTAATCACCATCGGTTTTAGATTATTCTAAAATAATGACGGCCCTCCGCCGGCGGATCGACGGTGACAAATCGTCGTTCCGGGCGCGGACGATCGGTTGACGTAACGAGCGGGGCCCGCGGTGAAACGGGTGTCGCGGAGACATCTTTGGAACGCGCGGCGGCCCCACGCCCGACCTACGGATGCCACGAATTGTTTCCAACCGCTTTGGACCGCGGTCGTCGCAGGAAATCCTAAATCAAGCCGCTCGATGGAAAATGTAGGTAGCTAGCTCGCGTGAGAACCGGCCTCGGGGTTCGCTGCAACGGTGTTTGGCGGACACCGAAGTGTGAGTTACGTGGAATGGAATTGCCGAAATGGTTAATCTTAACGCTTAGCCGACCGAATCGGGAGATCTGCCGTTTTAGTTATTTTAACAAAGTACTGCCATTGATTCTATTTGCTTTTGTCATTAGTTGGTTACCAAATGTTCGTATAAAAAGACTGCTATGTGACCTTAACCATTATACGGTGAACTGTGGTCGCTAAAAAAAAATATGCTACGTGCATCAGCCAAAATATTGTCAAATAAATACTGTTATATAACAAACGTTTTTATTCAATATCTCAAAATTATATTTTTTTCACACAGCAGATATTGGTCTGACAGAAACAATATATTACTGCAAGATGTCGTGATTGGTAACCTTTAGAGTTCCAACTCGTACTATTGAAAATTCCTAAAACAATTCTAACAGAAGCATATATCAACGATTCATCAAAGGAGAACAAATTCAACTAGAACCGGAGGCTATATTCGTGTGAATTCCACGGGAGACCATTGATCGGCAAAAACGAGCAATCGAAGTCTTCCATTGACCGGCATCCACGAGGACGTCGCGGTGCCTAAACGCTGGACAAAGCCGAAGTCGAGGAACGGAACCGTCTGCAGATAGCGATCAATTACTATAAAACTGTCCGACCCTACCGAAAGCTCGAGGTGCATTCCGCGTCCAGGTGTGACCGCGACATCCTTGGAACGTCCTGGCCGCGCGGTCCATCCGCTTTTTCTCGTCGCGGCGTGTCCTAGGAGCCAGCCACCGTGGATTCGGCCGTTTTTCAGCGCTCGCTCTCACGGCTACGTGCCGCGGCTAAAAAGGAATAAACAGAAACGTTAGACGTTTCGGAGGGGGGGAGTATTAATGCGAAAGGGCCTTCCTCGTTACGCCATCCATGCCGCATAGTTTCCTCCTTTGGTGGTTGCCGCGATACTCCGCCATCAATGGGAACGTCCCCGCGTGAATGAACCACCGGGAGGTGGTCGCATGCTTTCGAGGGAGGAATACCACTCTCACGGTGTCAACCACTTGCTACTTGTTTCTTGGCTAGTCGCGATTTGCTACCTCGGGGAACAAGGTGAAGTAACGGTGTTTATGGAAATCGATCGGGATGGAAGGGGGATGGATGTCTCATGCGTTTGTCGTAGCGTTGTAATTTTTCTGGTTGGTACTTGAGATACTGGAAATTATTTGTACATTCGTAGCGATTAAACTTGAAGCGCAGTTAGCGTTTATGGTGTCAACTTTAGGCATGGAATTTTCATTTAATACAATTTCCTAATAAATCGACAACACACTATGTTATCAATAATCAATCGTTCAATTTATATATTCAGTAAAAGTTTCTTAGTGTTGTTTAATAAATAATGATAATTACTAACTGTTAACCAACCAACGCAATTTTCTAGAAAAACGATTGGTAGATCGATAGATTTTTAAGAGATTAATTGCTTTATTTCCAGATCGAGAAAAAATTCATAATTACCTTATATCACTTTATTTGATTTTATGGAAATTTTCAATAACAATAACTACCTGAACAGATACCTATGTCCATACGAAAGGATACTGAAACGTTTAAAAAATGTATAATGTCGGGAATATGGCGGCATTCGTACGCTAAGGGTTAATATTATCTATCTAAAAATTTCTGAACCAGCTGATTCACGTATTCCCTCCACCTATCTTTCGCGGCCGTTCTCCATGGTGGCGTCCCGACGCCATTGGCTCGCGTAGCAACAGAGGAACGCATGCGGTTCGCAGAACGAGCTCGAAGCGTGAAACACGAGGGCGTAGCATGGCCGCGAAGCACAGGCATGGAAGCGTTCGTTAATTTGATGTAATTTAGGAGAGCGGTAATTATATTTAATGGTGGTATCGTTCGATCTCGGAAAGTCTCGACAAACACACCGGCGCCCCGGCACGAGAGGAATATTAATCTTAGCCGTAAATTTTGATACGCCGCGGAAAGCTGGCTCCGCGGTGCCTCGCCTCGCGAGGTTTATTGTCCCGCGACATGCACGTAACATCGCACCTGAAATCCTTATCGACTTAACGGGCCGCCCTCGTACGTAACCGGCCTAACGTGCCGCCTTCTTCGTACGATTGCGCGCTCCGAACGGTACGCTATAATTCCTACTCTTTTCACCGGTTTGTTATTTGAATTTTATGCGAATTTTATGCAAATACGACCGAGCCGCTATTCATCCGAACTTCGCTTACGGTGTCGGCCAGAAAAGTTTGCGAGCGGTTCGCGATCCGTACCTGTCACTTTCTTATCAATTTTTCAGATTAATATTGCGATTAAACACACTTTTCTCTGTGTTTTTTGTAACTTCTCTAAAAACGAACCTTATGAGGTGTCCGCCGTTTAAAATGTATTCGTTCTTGAAGTTGTTACGTTTCTATACTTCCTGTTTTATTAGTAGCGGACAAAAGTTTAAGACGACAGGACGATGCAAAACCTAATTTTATGGTTCGCAAATATTGTTTATCTATTCATTTTTATTGTTGTAATTATGGTAGAACACTATTTACTGATTAGTTTATACTGTTGTTTCTTATTAATTAATTTATTTATTCTCTTTGACCCCTTGGTCTTAAACTTTTATCCGCTTCTGTATGTGCACCACCTGTGTTATACGATCTGTGCTCGTTCCAATGCTGAAACGTACATTATTTAATAGAAACTTTCGCTTAAGATTGCTCAGCAGGTCGTAACAAACTACACGATTCATATCTTCCTTTTTAAACTTATACTCTTATATCTCGTACATTCAAAAAAGCGTTCTACATGTTTGACTGTAACCGAGCTCGAAGAACCTTATGTTCCCCGACTAACCCAAAATCCCTTGTCACCAAGAATGTACAACGCTCCACCGTCAGCGTTCACATTTTCTCCAAGTGGACACAAAGATTCGTGTCCCTATCGATCCCCGTTCCCACGGTCGGTCGCAAAAAGCACGGGACAACCAATGCACACGGATCCCCGACAGTTAACAGTGTCGCGCGAACATCGGGGAACGATCGACGTGTCGCGTAATTTCGGTTAACGAGCCGGATCAGCCGAGGCCAGGCGAGCCTCCGTGAAGGCTCAACAGAAACAGGGGCCCCTTTCTGTTAATCCCGGACGATCCGTGACCGAGTAACTAGCCTCGTCGTTGCCTTTGCTCGAACCGGGACCCTTTGTTTTTCCCATTGCAGAGGGTCCTGCTCATTTCCAGGATAAATGTCCGGACAGGTCGCAGACGTGGCGACGGTCCTCGCGAAAGCTTACCTCGGGGCCCGGTCCCTCCCTTGCCTGCTGACCTTAAATCACGATTTTTCGGCCAGGCCCAACGAAGCGACGGGAACGGAGCCAGAATAAGGGGCAGTGAGGGGGGTGAGCGTGTCTGTGTCGTGCGAGTGCACGAGGGTTGTTTCTCCGAGCGACGTCGCCGATAAGATAGGGCCCAGAACGGACAGGGAATATCCGGTGCCCACTTTCGAGCACGTCTGACAGTTTTGTACCTACTCGCGCGGCAACAGATAGTCCCTGGACGGCCGACGCCGAATTCCGAGTGGGCAGGGTGGTCCCTCGGTTCGGTTAAACCGCCAGCGATCGGGTCCGGTCGTATCTCGTTTGCGGAAGCCGCGCGATACTTCGTGCTGTTGGGCCTTTTCATTAGAACCAGGAAACTGGCTGATAAACCGGCGACACACCGAAGGCAGGACCCTATCGATCGGACGCCTCCGGCGCGAGATCTGTTCGGCGGGGTCTCCTCGTTGTACGATGGGTTGAATTTTAACCCCTTCCCGTGCCGTTTAGCTCGACGATACTACGGGCCCAAATGGTAGGCGTCAACGTGTGCTGAAGACACCAGACTGATGCTCGAGAACAATCTCAACGCGAACTGAAATGTAAATGCTTGTGATATATAGTATTGTCAGATTAAGTTACACTTTTGGCAAATGAAATGAAACTCTGGACAAATAAATTTAAACTTAGGGCAAATAAAATTAATCTTCAGGCAAATGAAATTAAACTTTCAGGTAGCATTAAATTTTATTTACGTAGGTAAATAGGTATTCTGGACAAAGTATGGTATGAACAAGCTCATTTCAATGTGGCGTTAACTTCGAAGCGAATCAGGCAACAAATTTCATTCCCTCCACTAATAAATCAGACCTGAATTTTGTATGGGAAATTTTGTATGTAATTTCATGGGATGGGTGTATTAAGTTGACCTACGAACGATCGATAAAGCGTTAAGACCGCGGATTCAGCATGGTATTATTGACGATTCGAAGTGATTGAAGTTAAAATTCTCAAACTATCACTCATCTAGCATCCGCATCCTTGGAGTATCTACACGAACGATAAATAAGCGTAATGCAACTATTTTTCACCACCGAGTTAAACGAATATACCAATCGACTCGCGCGTAGACAGGTTATCGAAGGATTATTTTTCCACGAAGGGAACGTCAACGAGGTCCTCGCCGTAGTCAGGTACTCAATATCCTCCGACGTTTCATCGGTATCCTCCATTTGCAACATCTGATGGCATCCTCTACGAAACAGACGACGGGTACTCGGAAAAGTGATCGCGTGAAACCGGAGAATCACGGAGGAAGCGTTGCTGAAACAGGGATTACAGGGAAGATTAAGTCGCGTGTCGGTGGTCGACAGGTCCAATCGCCGACGGAAATCAATTACCGACTCTCCGGATGATCGTGTCCCTGTAATTAACCAGACAGTGTCTTCCCTGGGGGCTGACGCTGATTGGTCACCAGCGATAATGAACTTATTTAGGAATAAACGAGTCGTCGCGCCACGATCGCCTATCCCGTCGTCCACTCGTGTCGCTCTCTTCGACGATTTCCGGTGGACACGTAGCGACGCGATCCACGGCAATTTCGTGGTTGAGTAACGAGGAGAGACGCGGCTACTCGTGTTAACCCGTGACGAGGAGAAAGAGGAGGGCTATGGTGGCTTCTAAACGTTGCTATCTCGGGACATTACGTTCTCATGAATTCCGTTTCAGGAAATCGGGATTAACGAACAAGCCTTTCTGGTCTCCGACCCGGACTTATCGTAATGTATTAAGGTTATTTAGATACCGTTATCCTTGACTCTGTCACCCTATTAACTGGATGAAGAAGGAGGCTCGCGGGGACCCTTTCGATTCGTCGCGGACGACCGACGGATGTCGAGGATTCCGGTGCGGTACCAGTGGCCGCAGCAAACGGCTGCTTGCGTGTTTTGGGTTAAAGGAGATCGTGTGGAGGTAAATGGAATTGAAAATAATTTATCGTGAAGTAGCTTGAAACTAGTGTGGCTTCCTAGAGTTAAAGCACGAGTGCATAGGGAAATGGGAAAGTTAAACTTATAAAGTAACGTATCTAGAATTATTTAAAGTAGCACACAATTTACAAATTTGTGTACCGTATCACTTTGTTCGCTGAAATTTGAATTATCGTAACTATAAAGGTATGCAAATGAAAGGAGAGGGTGTGTTGTCCAAAACTTGTTTCAAATCAGCCGAAAGATATTGAAGTTTAATTTACGTGAATGGATGAAGGATATCTCAGAGAATCTCCTATTTTTAGTTTCACAGGCTAATTTTATCACATTTAAACATTGGCATTATGATCGAGGACAGAGAAACGTTAGCGTAGAAAGGAAGAAGTCTTGTTCTGCGATTTGCTTACGATTTTTCATTCTTAGCTGACATGACTGAAAAAGAATCCTCGCAAAGAAATGACCACTGTCAGAAAGAAATATAATCGTGGCGAAAAATCAGTGAAAAGGGTGCACCGGAAGACCTCCCGCGTCCGGTCCACAGGCGTGAGCGTTCGCCGCGAACGAGCTGGCCGTGTAATTTAATTTAAGTTACGAGGGCCGATAGCGAGCGAGCCACAAATCAATTAGAGTGGTCCGTTCTTTCGGGGTGATAGTGATAGCGGCGGCGCAGACCGTGCTGTAAACATCTTTACTGCCAGATAACTGTGCGAGCGAACGGGCACCGTTCCTGCGCGTTCCATTGACACGCGGCGCAGCCTTCTCCCCTTATCTGTCCACCATTTTGTACTCTCGATTATTTCGCTCATTGGATTATGGTTATTTCATTGGACCCACCACCACCTCTTAGTAATGACTTTATATTCCTAATCCTTTAATTCTTCATCCTCGTTCCCCTCGAATTCTTCTGCAATTTTTTAACCAAGATCTTCTATTCTATCAAACACCATGTTTGTTATGCATCCTCGTATCCCTCAAATACTTCCGCAATTTTTCAACAAAGATCTTCTATTCTACCAAGCGCCATCTTTGTTATGCATCCCCGTTCCCCTCAAATTTTTCCTCAATTTTTAACCAATATCTTCTATTCTATCAAACACCATCTTTGTTATGCATCCTCGTTCTCCTCAAATTTTTCCTCAATTTTTTAACCAAGATCTTCTATTCTATCAAACGCCATTTTTGTTATGCATCCCATTTCCCCTCAAATTTTTCCTCAATTTTTCAATCAAGTTCTTCTATTCTATCAAACGCCATCTTTGTTATGCAACCTCGTACGCCTCAAATTTTTCCTCAATTTTTTAACCAAGATATTCTATTCTATCAAGCGCCATCTTTGTTATGCATCCTGTTCCCCTCAAATAATTCCTTAATTTTTCAACCAAGATCTTCTATTCTATCAAACGCCATCTTCGTTATGCATTCTCGTTCCCTTTAAATACTTCCTCAATTTTTCAACAAAAATCTATACCATCGACCGCCATCTTTGTTATGGCAACCTATCGTTCGAAATTTCCCGAGTGATTCATATGAAAATCATAGAACTTCGAATTAACGAAAAATTAAAATCGAACCTTCTCCTCGCCCACAGGAATTTTTACATTACCTTTCGTTTCACCTAGAACGGTCACGGTAAAGATATTGTTACAACTCGTTCGATATTATTACCCCAGCCGCAAATTGCTCGACTGTCTTTAACCGCTTCAACGGCTTGCACAGCCACTCCTCTCGAACGATGTTGAAGAGCGAAGGAAAAAGAGAAAGAAACGGCCGGGGCAATTCGAAGATTCGCCAGCGAACAATCGGTTTTACGATCGCGGTAACCGAAAGAGCCGACAGAAGAGGACGGACAGTGTCGTCGAACGGGGAACGCGGCTAAATGGAGGTTGGCATTCCTGCGCAGCGTGAGCCGGCCAGTTCTAGTCCGCGCACCCGCTGCTCTCTCGGTTTCCTTCATTCATCCGGGGCCAATTTTTAGACAACGCCGCGCCGTCGGGGGTGTACACCCGATCGCGACGATCCTCTCTTCCTCGATGACTCTATCCGGTCGGTTCCAACGGATACGTTTCGGCGATAGTCCTGGTGTGGAGTCGATCTCGTCGATTTTCGGGGAAAACTGGAACGAAACGGGTGGGAGGATGAGTTTAGTTGAGAAACTGCTACAATTAGCCGTTGTGCTCGAAAGGCGACGAAAATACCAATTTCAAACATTTTCAAGCGTAAAATATTTGATAAGCTTCACTCATATTGAATTTTATTTCGTTCAGTTTTGCTATATATTAAAATTTATCGACACGTTTATTTAACCTGCTGAGTTTGAAAATTTTCAAAATTATCATTTGGAGACTGATTGGTCACCTTTGGAGTGGACTGAATTTTTTTAAAAGGACTTCGAATTTGTAGCGAACTAGTTTCTTAACGTAAAACTGAAGGGATAAAAGGGTGGGTTGTTAGTAAAAGTGTCTGTGTCGATCTATTAAGATTAATAAGATCCTTTTAGCGAAATGGAATTATACAGCTATAGTTAGTTACATCGAGAAAAATTAATATTAATGGATCCCTCGATAAGAGGTGAAAGTTGAAGGCGAAAATAAGAAAAGAATTGGATCGAGAAAAGGTAGGACACTAATTCTAATTAGGGCTGTAATTAATATTAAAGCAGCAGCATCTCGACTCGCCTACTTACCGATGAGAAACCTGACGGCAACGAAAGCGTGAAGCCTATCGTGAACACGGCTAGGCTAAAATCGCTGGTAGAAGCTAAAGAAGCTGCCTAGAAACACGAAAGTCCGTGTCTCGCCGGTTCAAGCTTATCTTATCCGACCAATTTCAACTGCTTTCTAAAGAACCAACGTTCTCTCCCGGTAAACGCTGCCCGTTCGTCGTTTCTCCGTCGTGTTCGTATCGTCCTATTAATTCCCCCTGCCGCTTTTCGAGCAGGCCGATTTTTTCCCCGAAAGAGAAGTACCTATAGATCGATCGATCGATCGGCTGCGATGCTTTTTTTTCTTTCTCCTCCTCTGGGCGACACTCCGTTCGCGCTATTGCCTGTTCCTATCCGTGGCGATGGTGGTGGTGGTGCACGGCGCCGACGTCCGATTCGATCCGATTCGCACCAGTGCGCAACTAGCTCTGCGATACAATGTCTAATCCGATCTGATCCGATCCAATCTGATCAAATCCGGCCCGATTCGAGGCAGTGCGCGACTCGCTTTAATCACGCACACGCTTTGCATAGCTGGCTTACGGATTTCTGACTCGGACACTGGATCGCCCCGCCCCGATCAAAAGAAACTTGAGCGACCCTCGTGATTTCAACCCTGTTTTATTTTTCCTTACGCTTTCTTTGGAAAACAACCTTTTCTCAAGATTGTGTTGTACTCGTGAAACTGTAGATTGTAAACGCATAGTTCTGGCTCTATGAACTGGAAGGTCTGTGTGGTGTTGGCTTTGGGATGCTTGAAATTTGCAACAAATTCAATTGTTATCCGAAATATTTCTATTATTATTTGTAGACTGTATACTAGTGGATAGAAGCTTCCATAGTAGGGAACGATAATTATATAGGCAAAGATCTGACGTAGATAAGCAGCTGAGAGAAGAATCCTAAGTTAGGCAGAAGAGAATTCTAGAGTACGAATATTATTATATGTAGTATTAAGATTATTATAACCAATTAATTTCAACAATTATTAAAAATACTGAAAGCAGCAGGTATCCTTTAACCCTAACTCCTCCGAATCATGAAACTTCGTGACAAAATTTGTTTCATTAATCATCCTCCTTAGACACCCCCAATAACCACAAAAGCCATAATCCCTCGATCTATTTCCGGCTCAGGAGCAGCGAACAAGTACGAAACAAGCCCGTTTAGGCCCACCAGCAACGAAAATACGAAATCCGCCCATACCAGTTCGCCTAACAACCTGGCTGCTTGAAACGTCCGCACCTAATCAAGAACACCTGAACCGACCGTTGAAAAAGTGTTAAAATCACTCGAAACGTCCACCGCGAAACGAATGGGTACTTCGTTCCCCGCTAACAGGAGAGAAACGACAAGCCCGTGAGCCGGCCACGGGCTGGCGCGAGGAGGAAAACAAAAACGAGGACGAGGAGCGAAAGCAGAGGAAGAAAATGGTGGTCGAGCCCGAGGGGTGTCCGCGGCGCGATGAAATAGTGTCCGTAATCCGGCGTAAGTTAGCGCGCCAGCGATGTCCCACGGCGAGGAGGGCCCGACGTTGCTCGTGCTGGCCCCCGCGAGTGCCAGCGTGAATGCACGAGAGAGCAGCGGGCCCAGTTACTCGCGGGAACTCGAAAATAAAACGCCGTCCGGACGGGATTTACGACGGAAAATTTCGAGCGAATTGCACTTCCCTCTGAGCTCCTCGAGGACGGCTCGAAGACGAACGATCTTTGGGTGTGGGGAAATAACGACACGAATATTTATTTATTTATTTATTTTCAACGGGATGAACCCTTTGTTACAATAGAAGGGAGAAAATAAAAGTAGATCGCACGAGTAAGATAAGCATGCAAAAGAACAAGAGAAAAGAAAATAATAATAAAGATTCATGAGTTGTGAGTCATTTATTTATTTATTTATTTTCAACGGGGTAAACCATTTGTTACAATAGAAGGGAGAAAATAAAAGTAGATCGCACGAGTAAGATAAGCATGCAAAAGAACAAGAGAAAAGAAAATAATAATAAAGATTCATGAGTTGTGAGTCATTTATTTATTTATTTATTTTCAACGGGGTAAACCATTTGTTACAATAGAAGGGAGAAAATAAAAGTAGATCGCACGAGTAAGATAAGCATGCAAAAGAACAAGAGAAAAGAAAATAATAATAAAGATTCATGAGTTGTGAGTCATTTATTTATTTATTTATTTTCAACGGGGTAAACCATTTGTTACAATAGAAGGGAGAAAATAAAAGTAGATCGCACGAGTAAGATGAGCATGCAAAAGAACAAGGGAAAAGAAAATAATAATAAAAATTCATGAGTTACGAGTTATGCGCCGCCGTAATTACTGAGTATATTCGGGAATATCCGAGTTTCACGTTGAAACTTTATTCTATCCCCACGTCTCACCTTGCCGTATCGTGATACAGAGCCCGAATGACTCCTTGCTTTCCGATCCTTCGTTCTGTATCCTCCCAAAAAACAAGGAGCATCTCGAGGGACGAAGGGAGACATTTGAGTCGTCACGACAATGTGTCGTCGAAGGGAAAGTGTCGCTACGCGAGAGAAAAACCACATGTTCTCTAACCTTTTCGACTCCGGTGGTTGAATTCTTAGGGACTGTGAAATCTTTCGTGTCGCCAAAGACTGTTAGAAAATTGAACGCAGATTGAATATCAGTCACACGATTTGTGGTCGACGATTTTGTTATTGCTGCGCGACGCACGGCACCTGGACGGATAATTTTCAATTTCGACCGATCGAACGTCGTAGGTGATATCGCGATTCCGTTGTGTCCGATTGCCACTTCATTATTGGTTCATTAAATCGCTCGAAATAGGGTACACGAGTCGAGTACACAGCTTTACACTATCTGCAACACAATCTACCGTGCACAGTGCAACGGTCTAACAGGCGTATCAAACTAATTTCATAAGCGACGCTTGGTGCACCAATGCAACACGACACTTACGATCTGATACACACTATATAGATCGATTAAGACCTTCAATGCCTTGGTAGCGTTCTCTCCGTCTCTGTGAATGATGTCGAACCTTCTAACGCTCCGTGTATACATACAACGTGTCACCTGACATGATAAAAAAGTATGCGCTTGACCATTTGCAATCTTTCCTGTTTTAGACGATTCGCATTATTCGACGTTTGCCTCTCAACAATGTAAATCATTAACTCGCTCGTACCAATCAATTAATTAATGCTGCAAGAATATACCAAATCCTTGGAATACAATCTCATAATCACAACGTTAAAATTCAAGGTGCAGCCCGATATAAATCGGCTACGAAAGAAAATTGGGATGTTGCATAGGCATAACCTTGATCCTCATAGTGCGTTCAAACGAACACGTGACAAAATACCATGAAAACTTTTTATCCTTCTTCTCCGAGCAATTTATTATCCGCCCACAACACACAACAGGCTCAAATTTGCCAAAAGTTCAATGGCAACGCCGAAGGGAACGATTCGAGGTGAGGTCGAACGGTCTGTCACAGGGTGGGGGCGAGGGGGCTGGCAAGAACGCGAAGCACCGCGAACGATGCATCACGGCTGCACCCCACGCGGTGCATCCCGGTATATTAGTCACCGGGAACGGGCACCAACTGCCGGGGCCAAATTGAGTCTTTGCCATAAAGTAAGCCGTAAAAGGGGTTGCTGTCGCAGGCATGGACGCTTCGGCCAACGAGGAAGGCGAGCCTGCGCGAAGAAAGAACACCGGCCGTGATGCTAGGCTGTGGAACAAACGGTGGAACCAGAGAGAGAAACTGAGAAAGAGAGGGAGAGGGAGCGAGAGTGAGAGAGAGAAAGGTGGATGGAGAGGCGAAGAGGAACGCGTGGACATTCAAATTTATGGTAATGCCCAGCCGCTCCGCACGGGGTTATCGATATGGTCCTCGTTGCTCGCTGTTATTCCTATTATTAATATTACTATCGCTGCGCATTCGTAACCTGTTTATGAGGATTCGCCAGGGGAAGCTTGAAGAACGACCCGGGGGTAACCTTTGTCTTCGACGGCGAAAGGGTTCCTCTTGCTGCGACCTTAGATTAGCTTTGCGCTCTCGCGATTTGTTTGCTGCTTCGTGGAAAAGTTACTCGAGCCCACTTTTAACGATTAGTGTTCTGCGTCAGCGTGTATCTTTTCCGATATCTCGAATTTTAGTATTTTTATCCAAGGTTTAACATTTGGTTCCACAACGGTGTACACAATTCTTATTAATCCCTTGACATACAATGACGAGTTAGGATCGTCATTCGTTTCATGTACCACTGTGGACTTCGACGAGTTTGACATCACAGGTCTGACTCGTCAAGAGCCTATAGCCTACCTACAATTAGATTACTTAGTTGCTTTACTCGTGCGTCGAGTCTATTTTGTTTAAAATGTCCCTTCGCTCCTTTTAAAAAGAATTTCAAAATACACAGTTCTGTTTCCAAACTTGCACGTAACTGTTCAGTGGAGCCAAGTTAAATAGTATTTTTCGGACGCATCAAACTTCATTTCATTTGTATACCAAGGGGTTAACAATTTAACACTATTCCTACCGACGCGTCACGTATACCCATTCCTACCGCGACATTCCCACGTAAGACAGACTACAAATTTTTCTCAAAACATAAACAATGAAAAAAGAAGCGAATATTGAAAATTGTACTGTACGTATATTTGAGAAAAAGTCTGAAGTTTAAATGTGATTCAATTACGTTGTGAAATCTATGAAATTGTAATCGAAATTTTAAAAGCGGTCATTTCACCGGCTGTGGTAGAAATAGTGTTAACAAACGAACACAATTACTTGGTTAACTATTACAGGAGGTGTACAGATGTTTGTCTCGATTTTACCAAACCGTTCACCAATTTTAGAAATTTTCGAAAAATGATAAACTAAATCAACCCCCGTGAAATTACTCGGTGACTCGCGAATAACCGATACCATCCAACGAATCCGTCATAAATCTCAGGAACTCGCTTCCGAAGAAGGGCGCCGGTTCCGCTCTCAGTCGTTTCGCAGCGGTTTCCCAGGGCACGCGCGGCGCACGCGTTAAATCATCGCGATACGTCGCGGTGTTTCCCTTCGCGGGAGCAGCGCGTGCATATTCATCGGGGGAGGAAGCGAAACGAGGCGAGGCGTATCCGGCCCGTTCAGCGAACGTGGCGTGGAACGGTTAACCGCGCGCGCCGCGAAAGGTTCCCGCGCAACCCGCGGAGCCCTCGCGCGACACGTTCAACAGTCGGCCGCGAGATCTCATATTTCTTCGCCGGATATGATATAAGAGCCTTCGCGGCGCGACGCGGCCGCCTCTTGCAAGCCGCGCCGCGTCTGCGAACGCCGGCCTCCGCGTAGGGGGCGCCACCGAGCCGCAATATGGAGTCCGGCGAGGTTAAGACTTTATGCAGCAAAATTGCGATGATAGGTGTACAGTGGTACCTTGACATGCGATTTTAATTAGTTCCGTAACCTTGCTCGTATCTCAAAACAATTTTCCCCCAAAAATTGAAATTAATTGAAATGCCATTAATCCGTTTCAGCTCCCAAAACACAACCTCAGTTGTTTTTGTTAAGTGTTTTTGAATAAGAAAAATGTATTTACAAGAAGAAACATTTATGTATAAATAACAAATACGTATTCTATAAAAATATAATAAAAGAAAAAGTGAAGTGCTTACGGAAGCGCTTAATTTTCGTCACTGGTCTTCGCTTTTTTCGTCACGCTTTGCTCATTTTCACCTGCAATCACTTGCTCATATTTCAAATCTTGCTCTCATCTCAAAGCAAAATTTCGCTCGCCCAGCGAAACACTCGTATCTCAAAACACTCATATATCGAGGTACCACTGTATTACCGAGTGTTGCTGGTGCAAGTTGATGGTCGAAAGGAATTAGGATTCTGACCGATTCTGATTCGTATTTTTCTTTTTTTAATTTTTGGCGGAAATTGTAACATCGATGAATTGAATCTCCCATTTTTTCCTCGATAAATCGCTGCTATTGATTTTATTTACCTTTGTTATTAATTGGACTTGAGCTAGCGTTGAATTTATTAGAAATTGTACTTTGGAAGAGCAGAAAATGCGTTTGATGAACTGTGAACAACACTAGTTCAAGACTAACTAATAACTACAGTAAATGGAATCTCCCCATTCGGTTGATTAAGTGTTAAGAAGGCAGGGCTACACTAAGTACTTACTCCTTTTGCCTCTGTGTCGTCTGGATTATCAACTTACCGAACGAAGACCTTCGTGTACGCTGACATATGTAAGTTTGAGACGGTTCATAAGGCGGAATACAGTTGCGCGATTTGTAAGTATTATACGAAAGGCAGGTAAAGATACGTATACCTAGTTACTATTCGGAAATGTTCATGGGATGGGTTCAAGGGAATATCTAGTTTACGTCCCTAGTTTTTGTAGCTTCTACCCTTCGTTCATGGCGGACCTTTTGTTCAATTTACAGTTACTCGGGTTTTAGTGCGCGACAATACGATCCTACGCGTTATTGCCTCTCGATGGAGTTGCGAAACTGGTCTTTATGATTGACCACGGGAAAACCTTCCCTTTCTTGATTCCAAATGGAAATCTGTTTTACTCTCTGGAAACTATTACAACGTACATATCTTACTTAAGATATTTTGTATACTTGATCGTGTTACACTGAACATTCTATACTCTTTTGCGCGCTCAAACCTTTCGTCAATGAATAAATACCTTGCACGTGTTTCCAATATACCAGGGAATAAGATATACATAGAACAGAATTTGAAATTGCAGAACTGAAAGAGAAATGGATTTCGGTATATTTGTATCGCTTCGTCGATAAAAGTTAGCAAAAGTTGCTAGGAATAATATGTAGTAACTGATTTTGCAAATTTTACTCATAAAGTTCAAAACCAGTCAAACTGACGGGTTCAGTGAACCTAGTGTTAATGTATGCTGTTTAACTCGCTATCTCTGCCAAGAAGACGAAAAACGTCTTCCGGTAATTTTATGCACGGCCCGACATAAATCGTCGACTACAAAGTAGACAATTGCGAACTTCTGCGCGCTCGAAGCAAAAGCTTTCTCCGAGCGTCGCGCGACGCGAAGCAGAGGGGCTGATTTATGCGTCACGAACGGTGGATCATCGTGGGAAATATTCGAGCATAAATCCGACCGGCAGGTAATGCCGTGGGCGATCGAAAGAGCGCGAAACGGGCTCATAAACGAATCCACGGGGACTCGGCCCATCGGCTGTTTCCACTCGTCGTCGACCCTCCTCGTGCGATAAACCGACGCGAAATTAGCTTTTAATGAATTTGCATCGTCAATTATTGCCGGCTGCTTAACCGCCGACCAGCTACATCGATTTGCGTAATTATGGCGAGCCAACGTTCGATGTTTATCTCCTTCTTTTACTCGGTACACTTTCGAACTGTTAAAGGATCGGTGAATGGGAACACCAGAAAATTGTGTTAATACGCATCTTATGCTCGCGGTTCGATTTCATTAATTTTAAGGTGATTCTGTATTCTCTTTGAATTAAATTATGAAACGACATTCATTGCGATACGTGATTTGTTTTTTAATCGGGTAAAAGGAACAGTAGTGGCGAAATTTACGATTTTTAATAAAACGAGCGTGTTTTTCTTTCAATAGTGGTGGAGAATGTGATTCAGCCTTTCGATTCGAGTGTTTTCGTGAAACTTCGCACTCTGAGAAAATATCATTGTTCGAAAACTCCAAGGAATAAGCTATAACTGGGGAGTATATTAAAGTAATAATAGAACCAATGGAATTCTGAAATCTCGTCGAAGAAAAATACCGGAACGCCTTCAAATAATTGTTGGGATCTTTTCGTCGATTGTAAATGTCTGTTGAATAATACAATAATTATATTAAATCGATCGTAATTTTATCTCAATTTTGTTCTTACATTTATCGAGATAACGGTAGTTACCTATACCTCAAACTATGATTATGTAATAATAATTTACTGTTTGTTGGATTATGACATACCTTTAATCCATGAAACTCAAGCTCGTTGTTTCTTCTCTTCAGGAATGTTCAGGGTACAAAAAAAAAAGAAGAAAACAAAAATAAAAAGTGTAAACGTACAACATAATAGTCTCCTTTTTAATATAATGAATTCATAATGGTAATAGACAATAATAATAATATAATAATAATATAATAATAATATGATGTTGATAATAATAATAATAATAATAAAATTAATATAATAATAATAATAATAATAATAATAATAATAATAATAGATATATTCTGTCTATATTCACATTCAGAACTATGTACAGTTTAATTAATTTACAATTGAATTCGTACGAACAACCAAATAGAACCTATTAATCATAGTATGTATATATATATATTTATATATTTATATTTATATATATATCTATATACCTAATACCTGTATCATATATATTCACAACAGATAGTTCTCTTTCTCTCTCTCGTTCTTTCCCGTAGTGAGAGCGCGATCGTGTACAAGAAACGCGTAAAAATTTTCTGTTTCCCCTTTTCTTCTCGCCGCCATCAAATTATTTTTTTATTTCATTTTCCGCCAGAATTCGCAATAAAGTTAACGCTCGATCCTTCGCATCGTCCCTTGGCTACGTTGCCACGATTATTTACAAAACCACGATCGGGTCACTCTATTAATTTTTATTCTATTACGATATACATACATACGTGTGTCAACGAATGCACGAGCACCGACCATCTTCGTCGAACTACCACCTACACCAATGATGTCCATCTTCTCTTTCCTAATTACACGTTCCACCGTTTTCATCCCCATTCTCTCTTTCTCCCCCGTCCGTTGGCCATTTCTCTCGCTTGCACTTTCTTCTTTCTCTCTCGCTAATCTCTCTCTAACCACGCCCATTTATCACAGATATAAATAAATGTACTCTTTACAAAACAATGTACAACTTTTTCTATCGCTTTCGCTCTCTCTCTCTCTCTCTCTCTTAATTTCCCCCTCCCTTTCGCCCGTCTTCCCTCGACCCCTTCAACGCAAACGACGCGAACGCGTCCACGATAAAACACGCACGCACACTCGCTTACATATAGATCAAAGTACAAAATGATAGTCGATTTCTTTAATTATTTTTCATCTTTGTCTCCATTTTGTTCTACAGTTCCCTCGCTCCAACCCCATCTTCCCTTCTGTAGCCTGCTCCGTTTTCTGCTCATTCTTCATCATCGTCATCATCATCATCATCATCATCATCACCATCATCGTTAATGATCGGACTTTTCGAAAGGAGGGACGACTTAAGCGATATAATACGTATAATATAAAAAAATATCAACAATCTCGGACTCCGTGCATCTCGCTCTCCACTCACGATTAATTTCACTCTCTTTTCCCTATCCAATAATCGGGCACAAAAACGATACCACCCGGCGAAAGCATCTGTTTAACTAGTCACCCGGTGTCTCGTTCATGCAAGATCGCCAAAAATTCGCATCGAATCGAGGATCCGCGAACAGAAAGAATCACGATTAAGCAGGATGCTGCACACGCGTACACGCACGCTCGTAGATCCGATCCAAGCGAGAAACTTCCACGCTGCCTCATCCCGTTGGGAGGCGCGATCCCGAGAAAACATAACGATCTATCTAAAACAATCTAAAACAATATATTGCACAGCGAGACGATTGAAAGTAACGAGGATAAAGTACGATGCTAATTAAAAGTGAACCCCGCCTTATCGCATCGTCGGATTCTCGTGGTGTAGGCGCGCGGTCGTACGGGACCGGAAGTCCTCCGTGGATCGCGAGAGTGCACGTTGCCCGCGCGAAAAAGGACGAATTTTTACTCTTAATTAGTTCACCGCTACCGCTGTTCCTGCTCCGCGACTTCCGTGTAGGTGCGTTACCTTGCCGATTTAGTGCATCGACAACAACATGTATGCATCACACAGACTGCGCGCCCGCTAGCGGGTCCTCCACTTCCGCCATCTGCGACTTCGAGCCGCGGCAGCGGGATACGTAAGTACTTACACCGTGCGAAGAATTCAATTCTGCGTCTCAACGAATATCTCCCGACGATCCAAACGTTCCGTCCGTGCGTTCGTGTATTCACGGGAATACTCCGTCGGGACTTTAATTAACGAGTTACAAGTAGGTTAAGGATAGAGCAGCGCTCCTGCGATCCTCCTCCTCTTCCACGATTCGACCAAAGGACACAAGTGGAACACTCTTGCTCTCTCTTTTCTGTACAAGGGTTGCTCGTCCTTCGATCACCCTAATTTCTCGCCCATGAACCCCGACGAATCGAACAGCTTTGAATGTGGTTGTATCAGCGCCGAAAATTGCATCAGGACTTCCTGAAACGTGTCCTCGATCAGGGAATGGCTGCTACTTTGCACGTTGCCCGTGTGTGTCGCGGGTACTTGGCTCCTGGAAGCGGCAAATCCGCGACGTTCGATGAACAGATATCGATTAACAAAGAACAGCTCGCCCTTCCGTTCGCGAATCATACTCTGTATATATATACAAAACGACGACGACGGCCCTCGAGCGAGCCGTATGCGCACAGGATGACCCGTTTTATTATTTACAGCGATCGAAGACCAGTGGAACGCGCGCGAGGAACGATCGACGGGATCGAGAAGAACCGGTTGACTAAGAAAATCCCTCGAGCACGCGAACCGGCGGGGGTAACTCTGACGGCGCCTCTCCCTGCATCGAACTCTCTATTCCGATCGCTGCTCGAGGAATGGCCGTGGAACGACTGGACGACGCTGCGTGTTTCGTTCACGAAAATGGCGTCCCTCGCCCGAACTTCCATGGACGCCGCTGGTGATTCGGAGCACTTCCTCTCTTCTCCTCCTCGTGACTATCCGCCCCCGTCTCGCGGCGCGGTCTCCACCCTTACGTACTCGTGCGTAAGCAGGCACTTCGACGTAATTCCCCTAATTCCTAAATCTCCTCTAAGCCTGGCGCGTGCGAGCGCGAGCACGAGCGCCCGCAGCCGCCCCCATTCGTCTTTCGCAGTCGCACCTTGCGAGGAACGGAGACGATTTATGTATCTCAAGGACGAACCCCAGTGCTCCCTTTCCTCCTACGTTCTGAAGCCTCTTTTCTTCCTTTCTTTGCATCCAGGACCGCCTCGCCTTCTCTTTCGCAGTTCCTCTTCCGTCGAGTCTCGCGTGCTGCTGCTGCTGCTTCTTCTTCCTGGTTCCGCCCCCTGCTCCTTCTGGAGCCGAGATCGCGCTAATAAATCCAGGGACCTCTCAGCGGCACGTATTAACAGTCTGGTCGCGGGCCCCTGCGTCCTTCGTCTCATCCTGTAACAGAGAGACGAGAGTGGTCTTAGCTGGTTGCCGCCATGTTGTCTCGTTTCTGTTCCTCGAGACTGGATCTTTAATTTTCGGAGAATTTTCGCAGGTAAAGTTAATCGGTAAAATAGCGGAAGTACAGTTGGAGGAATAATAAGCAGCTGGAATAAATGAAATGGGAAATGTTTCTAGCTATGCTGTTTCATTTCTATTTTTTCAATGTGTGTAACGATTGAATGATGATAGAGAAAATGAATGTTAATAATATTATTTAACGAGCAAATTAAAGCTGCCTGCAGCAATAAATTGTCCATAAATTCTTCATCCTATCCGTACCAACAATTACCATAACAGGTGCATTTGTAGATTTACGCTTTCCTATTAACCACAGCTCGGTAGAACACTATACAAATCATTGCGATATAGTGGCATGGCTTCGCTAAAGCGAATACCGCCCGGAGTCGAACAGCAACTGTTATCGTGCGATTAGGACTAGCCTCTAAAATCGTTCCCGGGTCCCGATAACCACGACAATCGCAGTCTCTCGCAATTAAACGAGCGTCTACGGCCAGGCCAACCGGTCTGCGGCCGCTACCGGCTTTAGACTCGCGAAAATATCGTTTGTACGCTCGTAACCGGACTGTTACCGAAGAGGTTATGTCGCCACCAAGCTTGTGCCCACTCTGAGTACCTTGTGTGCGGTTATCGTTGCGCGATTAGGCGTCTTACTTTAGTAGCGTGAAGAGTGATACTCTGTTAATTCTGTGGTTTTCCGGTGTGTTCGATGGGAAATTTTGGAAACGGGATTTTAGATAAGAAATTGGTGACAATTATCTAACATAATACAACGTACATAGGTAAATATTGATCTGTTTTATAGAATTCTGGTCTATCAAAACAGAAAAAGTTAACATACGCCAGCTTCAATAGTTTCGAACAAAAAGGTACCACTTGAAAGCGCTCCAAGCTCCCTTTACAACAATAAAAAGGATTATAATAATTTTCTACAAGCTTAATTCATTGATTTCATACAGAATAGAAGTCAGCCTTCGTTTAACCCTTTCGCTTCGAGTGCCGCTTATAGGCGGTGTCCACGAGATGTCCTGTGGGTACGAGCGCCGCTTATAGGCGGCATGCAAATGTATTTTGTATTTTAATAATTTTGTAAGCTTTTTCATATTAAAAATGTAAATATACTTGTTACATTAGAGCAACGATTATTTTATTCGGCACAGTTATTATTTAAAACTTAGAAAAACGTATACACAGAAGCTACGCGCACTGTGCATATTTCTGGTGCGTGCTTCTGTTCAGAAACGGTACTTCGACGGACTGGACAGCCGAAGTGAAAGGGTTAACTCGAAGAAATATAAACTTGGCATTAACCGCATTTGTCCCAGTAGGAAACAGAATTTAATTTTCAGGCAATGGAACAGGTATGCAGAAATAAGTAACGAAGACATGTACGCCAAAAAATCACGCAGTTACTGCATTCCACGCGATCGTCCACGACGTTGAACATCGAATCGAAATCGCGAACGGAAATCAACCACCCTCCCGCCCCTCGATAAACGTTAACGCGTTCCGTCGGAGGCAAAATCCGCAGGTTTTCGCGACCGCGGCCAGATGCGTTGTGTGTAAACGGGTTGTAAGATCATGGTTAACTATTAGCGGGCAGCAGTACACGTCTGAGTTGCGGTGGATCGGAGCAATACACGTCGTGGCCGGCTATCGACTCGCGATTACCGTGTGTATCAACCTGGTAGCCTAAGTAGTGCTCACGCGCGCGCGGTATGATCACCACGACCGATATCGAGTTGTTGGTCCTCTTAACAGATTGTATGCCGGTGGCATCTGAGGCATTTAAAACTGTAGGTGAAGAAAATATTTAAAATTTTATACATTATTGTAAAACACTAAAATTGGTTTGCATATTCATTATATGCAATTTAACGATAACGAAAAATGGAAACAAACAAATCGCCAAACAAAAGAATGTTGTATTATCGCAAACCCGGCGCTAAAGCAACAGACTTCCAAACCCGCGTTTTCGCGGGGCCGGCATACAATGTGTTAATAGGGATGCGACTGAATTCGATACGCGTTCACAACTCTGAGACAATTTTTGTAAGCTGGTACTTTGTTATTTAAAATCTTAAAAATTATGTTTGTTTCCGTACATCTATGCTTTCTAAATTTGTATCGAATCAGGTACTTCTGGATTAGATTACGTTTATTGTGCTATTATACTTATATCGTATTACTCATTAAACTGTGTACCGTTATTACATTTTTCTCCATAATTGCATTTACGCAATACGGAACTTTTAGAGTCCCATAAAAAAAGACGTCGAATCATAGAACATTCGATAAATGTTAGATAATGCATTAATGTTAATGCACAGTATTAACCCTTTGCGCTCGAGAGGTGACTGTTGGTCACCAAACGATACTTTCGCAAATTTTTAGTTTTTAGTTAATTTGTTTATTAATTAGACACAGAGGTTAAATAGTCATATATGTAAATTTTAATATATCACTGAACTGAACTGAATAACGCTGAGTGCTGGGTTAATCTTAGTAAATAATTCAAATTAGAAAATTTTTGAAGTTAGTAGCGTTATACCGTCTAATAATCAACTCTCGAGTGCAAAGGGTTAATCTTAAATTAATTAATTAAATTAATTTAAGCTACAACGTGCACGTGCTTTCCGAGCCATTGCGAATAACTGAAATAAATAAAGCGCCATGAAAATACTTTGCATCCCCAACCCTTGCTTAACCAAACGCTCCAATCACCCCACCCCTGCCCCTCAATCGCCGGGCAACAAATTAATTAAACGAAGAAGAGCTCGAAAGTGCGCTTCGCAAAACGCAATAATTCGATCTCCCCCCCCCTCACCCCTCCTCATCCCATCGTTACGCAAGGATTCTTCGAACGGACTTCTATCCTCAGCCCCCTTTCCCCGAATTTGCATACGTAACGACAGCTCCCAAGTACATTCCGAACGTGGTTCCTCGCTCGAGCGCCGAAAATCACCGGCATCCGATTATCGGGCCAAATCAGAGGCTCGCGCAGCTCCAGACGTTGCGGCATCCGGGAAATCAGCAGCTCGATCTATCAGGCAGCTCTCTCTCTCTCTCTCTTCGATCGAGAAATCGGCTCCTCCGAATCCCCGAAACGGGGCGAGCAGATCGTAAACGATCGCCAATCTACGGGCGAGCCGTGTCTGTGGTCGGCAGCAAGTCTCTTCGAACCCTTTTTCAATCAGGTACATACCAGTCTTATTGGAAACGCGCTTTGCGTTTCTCCGACATCGACGCTCGATCGCTCGAGAATCCACGAAGATGATCGGAAGAAATGTTTCGTTTCCAATCCGCAACGTTGAACGTAATTAAATTTATCGCCTCCGCTTGAGTTTCGAACGAGCTCTCTTATTTTCGTCGTGTTTGCAAGATGTTCTTCTTCAACATCCCTTGTATACCCATTCCGACATTATTTTTAACCCTCTCACTGCAGAAGTTGCGTGAAAAATAATTATTTTGGTTATCGATTGGGGAATAAAAAGTATCAGTTCTATCTATTGGGTTGTTTTGTTATTTCTCTAATTAATTGTATTCTCTTCACTTTCTTGTGTGTTTTTCTTTTAATAAACTGTTAACTCTCTTTGTTTATGATTCGTGTGTTTTTCCCCTTCATCCTCATATCCCACACATTTATCATAGCGAAATTGGAATTCATTTACGTTCCTACGAATCTGGAAATTCTTTGCCGCGCACCGTGTCGCCCCCGTTTTCCGTGGCTGTTAACCAAGAAGCGGCGGCATTCCATCCGGAGCGTGCACAGAATCCCCGGTCCAACAGCGGAGGCGCGGTATCGGCCGTGGCGATCGTGGCAGCTCACGTACGCCGGGACTTGTTCGCTAGGTGAGACACGGTAATCGCGTATCGATAGTCGCGTACCGTGTAAAACGTCGATCCGCCGCGACGCTGGCATACATAACGCTCGGCCACGATGTATTCCAGACGTTTTCCCGTCGCGCTTCACGTTCAAGCTTATTTCCCTGTCGTTCGCCGTCGCACGCCACTGCGTTTGCTGCGCTACGTTCGTTACGGTTGTGACAAATTACGTTCATTTTCTTCCCACAGCTTAAACATTCGTTGCACGGTGCGGCGACCTCGGCACACTTTTATTTCGAAAACGTCGACCGATGGAAAGAAAGGTGTAGCCGAGATTTCGTTGGGAGAGCAAACGTATTATTTTATTTCACGTTAATCATTGATCTGCCTGTGTAGCATACGAAAGTTTAAGCAATTGTATCGTTTCTGTGTCATATTTAAAAGATTTAGGTAATAGATAGATGTAATGATAGATAACTTTATTGATTTCCCAATGGGATTACAAGAGAGTTCCGTTCCTTTACATCCTCCTTATTTTCTCACCTTGCTTATTTCTTATATAAAAATTTAATTAACAAAAATAAAGTACAGCTAAATCAAAATTAACAATAACAATAAGTATAAAAAAACAAAATTCCTGAATATTTAAAAGATTTAGGTTAGCACTAGAACTACCGACAATTACAGTGCATTTATTTGTTCGGAATGGATTAACACTATTCCTACCACGACCGGTCAAATGACCGTTTTTAAAATTTCGATTACAATTTCACATATACAACGTAATCGAGCCGCCTTTAAATTTTATACTTTTCCTCAAATAAACCTATAATGCATTTTTCAATATTCACGTTTTTTTTTTCATTGTTTAGTTTCTGAGAAAAATTTGTAGTCTGTTTTACGTGAGAATGTCACGACAGGAATAGGTATACGTGAGGTGTCGGTAGGAATAGTGTTAAATTGAAAATTGCATTAAAAAATATTGAATTCATAGAAAATACATCTCTATTTATACCTTCTGCAGATAATCGTAGTAAATTTTGGAAGCTTCGCACAATGAATGTATAAGATTACCATGATAATATAATAAACACCAATTGATCATTTTGACTGCTCTGATAACCCCAGTGGTAAAATCATCCCCAGAGGATGATCAGCGAAGTTTTTCCAAAACTTGTGATTCAAACTACCCTTTGCTGTCCAGAATGAATATTTTATATGTATCAAGAATAAATAATAGAGAACTTTCCTATATAGGTTTGTTTAATTTAAAACACAACAAAATTCCTGTGCAGCACGCGTCGATTTATTCTCTGAAATCCTGCGCCTCAAAGAGTTAACATGCACACTTTTAGTTACCCTTTGACAACTGCATAATTGCATCCACTCGTGGTGTCTCCAATACGCGGCATTTTATGGAGATCGATTATAGTCGCCCGTAGTATCTCAGTGGCATCTTATGGGTGGCGACTATGGTCGCCCGTAATAGCGAAAGGGTTAAACGAGACGCGCTGTGTGCACACCGATTTGTTCGACGTTTCAACGTCGCGACAGCGGCCGACGGCGTCCCGACGTATATTTCAAAGCGCCACGGGGCTATCTGTCGGTCCTGGCCGCGCCTCTCTTTATTCCGTTGCCCGTCCTCCGGTTCTCCGTGAACCGAAATGACGCGAAACCGGATGACAAATGCCGCCCGATTACGCGACAAGTCGTCCGAAGAGGCCCAGGCCGCGTTCGAGCGCGCTTTCTCGCGTGTAACCAACCTTCCTGCCGGTTTTTACGCGGGACTCCCTCCGTCATCCGTCCATCACGGTGACCCGTTGTGTACGGTTCTCCTGGAAATCCGCCTCGAAGACCGAGGAACATCGTGCAAGGACGACCGAGAGCGGGTAAAATTGCGGGGTTGATTAGTGGTCGGTGTGCTGGACTACGTGTTTGGGACTTTTTTAGTTTCTAGCTTGCATTTCTCGATGTACAGGACGTGGTTCTGATGGTTTCGTTTTCTTTGGAGTTGACCAGTTTGATCGCGAAGAATTGTCTGCAATAGTCGCTTTGGATTCAAATATTTTTCTATGTCATGGCGGTTGATTCAAAATGGGCCCAAATTGAATAAGTAGCATTTAGAAATTGAATTCTGAATAAAATTTCGATTTTGAAAGGACTTGTTTCTCACTAATGCTTTGGAATAATAGAGAGTACAATATTTAACGGGTGTTATCGATTGTTTTTACATTTACGCATGTAGATGTAAGAAATTTTCGAGCGAATGGTGTACTGTTTGTTATCGTCGGAAGAAGGACAATTTTTAACCCTTTGCAGTCGAGAGGTGACCGTTAGTCGTTCAATGATACTAACTTCAAAAATTTTCAAATTCAAAATATTTACTGTGATTCGCGTATATTAAACTTCATTTAGTTTAGTTAAGTCGTATATTAAAATTTACATATATGACTACTTAACGTCCGGGTCTGAACTAAAGTCTGAAAATTTGCGAAACTATCATATGCTAGGATTACGATGTCCCATGAGAGGGGACAGCCGAGTGCAAAGGGTTAATTCAAGGCTATTGATAAGTGACCTCATGACAGTCAACGTGTTAACCCTTTGCAGTCGAGAGGTGACCGTTAGTCGTTTAATGATACTAACTTCAAAAATTTTCAAATTCAAAATATTTACTGTGATTCGCGTATATTAAACTTCATTTAGTTTAGTTAAGTCGTATATTAAAATTTACATATAAGACTATTTAACGTCCGGGTGTGAACTAAAGTCTGAAAATTTGCGAAACTATCATATGCTAGGATTACGATGACCCATGAGAGAGGACAGCCGAGTGCAAAGGGTTAAACGAGAAATCCTGCATTTTAGGTGTGTTTTCAAGGTCAAGAGTACGGCCACAAACAGAATATCGCGATATTTTTACTAATCTACGATCGTGTTACCCTTCCACATATTCAAAACCGATCTCCTTCTGATCTTACTTTGTTTGTCCAATATGGACACGCTTGTGCCGCGTTGTTCTTTCCTCTCAAAGGGCCCCACATGTATTTTTCATCTACGTATGAAATTCATCGGACACCGGACACCATGTATAGTCTGCAACTTCGTTCCGTTTATTCAAGCGACAGAGTGTCCCGGGTTCCAGCCAAGGGAATATTCATGAACACACGCTTGGGCCCATGAATCGACGAGAGCGTAAGAAGCTTAGGGTGCGTATGCATTGCAGTTCGCAAACAGTTCGCGAACAATAGTTATTTTTCCTAGAAATCACATCTTCGCTAGGTGCTACGCTCGTGAACCGTTTATACTGTACTTATAGTCATTTGAAGGTTTTCCACTAAAATTCTAGTATTTACATGAGTAAATACTATTCGGAAATACTATTTCGTTAAATGTTTAAATCACGAGAAAATACTATTTACTACTTGCACTCGGGTTCAAGTATGAGAAAACAATGGACTGAAAATAAGACATACAAATTTTGTCTTATGTTATCGATGAAAGTACATGGTACCATAAAAAGCTAAATAGCAAAAACTTCTTATTCGAAATACTACTAGTTGCAATACCATTATTCTATATACCACTCTGTGAAAGATAACTAATCGATGAATTATTATTTTCCCATATTTTAATGAAATACTTATTTCGCAATACTATTTCCATATGTAACTACACGCATGAGAATACAAAAATATTTACTGTTTCATGTTCGCTATTTTTCCCCAGCTCTGCCCCGAAGAGATAGCACGATAACTACGAGAGGTTCGCGAACCCATTTTTAAGATTGTTCACGAACACCAGTCCACCAGTGAACACGCACCTTTACGCGTGTGCTCTTCGCGCTCACGGAATTCCGGCTTTCACGCGTGCTCGCCTTTCTAAAAACGGAATTTCACCGGCCGACGAATCGACGGTGCGCAGCCTCCAAAGCGGAACCGTCGCCTCGGCTATCGGGTTCTTGTAATTGCGAACCTTTTAATGCCACCTCGCCTCCCCGCTGCGGGGAACGCGAGAAACCTGTTTGTCCGTTCTCTATTATCTGTCCGACACGAAAAGCGAGGTTACGAAACGCGGTTCGCGGTTAATCTTGTCTAAACACAGCCGAACCTCTCTGACATATCTTCCATTTCCCTGGCACTCGAATTTCACACTGTCGACGGGCGAATCGGAGTCGTTTAATCTTCGGGGACTTTTCTGAGCCAAGGGCAGCCGGCGATGGATGATTACCCAATAGCGTTCGACGACCAGGCCCAGGCTCGGAAGAAAGCGTGTTAACGAGACGAGCTCGACAGTCTTTCCGTTATTAATTGTCACGCTGTTGGATTAACCCTTTCGCTTCGAACGCCGCGTATATGCGGCATCCACTCGACGATTTGTGAGGACGAGCGCCGTATATGTGCGGCATTCAAATGTATTTTACATTTTAACCAGTTAAGCGTGTTTGACGACTATATCCGTCATGGAGATATGGCAAAATTTTGTGTCATGACGAGTATATCCGTCATGCGTAAAATTTTGTTACAATTTGATATTTAACCCTTTGCGGACGAGTGTCGGATATATCCGTCCAATTCTCGCGTTGCGGCTGGCGTTTGTCTGTCGTAAACGACACGTATAAGATACGCATGGGTATACTAGCCTAAGAAGTCAAGTTGGCCTAAATTTGTGTGTTTATGATTTTGTTAAATTTTATGAAAAACTTATTTAAATACAGCTTTAGTTTTTATAACACAAATGCGTGACGTAAAGGGTTAACGGTATTGCGTTAATTACTGGGATGAATCCGTCGCCGTACACGTCGCGTTCTTACGTTACGAAAGCGTTAACGCCGTAGGTACTCGTATACCCTATGAATATTCAAATCCGATTTCTTCTTACACGAGAAACTTTCGTTTCGTGGTTCCGACTTACTTCATCGTAAACGATCAGCCGTGTCGCGTAACGAACATTACCCCGCACCAAACAGCAACCTCTACGAATCCACGTTACACCGTATTCCTCTCCAACAATATCAACAACGATGCCACTCGACTACAATGCCCACCCAACATCGACGGACTTATAGGCAAAGCACGTGACTCGCATCCCCCTCGTACTTTCTTTCCATTTCCACGTCCAATCGTCCCCGATTCCCTGGATAGCGAAAGCAGGATAAGCCGGATTAAGATCTTGCGAGAGACAATGAGAGAAAAAGGGAGACAGAGAGAGAAAGAGAGAAAATGAAAGATAAAGAATGAGAGAGAAAATGAGAGGGATAGAGAATGAGAGAGAAAGAGAATGTGTGAGTGTATGTGTGTGTGTGAGAGAGAGAGAGCAATTCTCCTCTCTCGCAAAGTCCTATGGACCCTGTGCTTACGGTAATTTACGCGTAATCGCGGCGATGATCTTCAGCCTCCGGTGACAACGTGCAACAACGACGTCGTAATTTCACGCGAACAGGGAAGGTCGATGCCGCCGCGTCGGGGAGATCTCGTGAAATCGACACGTGCGGCAACCACGACGAGAACCGGCGGGAAACAAGACGAGAACGATCCAACGCGTCGATAACGCGTGAATTTCGAACGGTCGTCGCGTCTTAACGCGACGCGGTACACAACACAGTTGTGCTTGTGCAACAGAGAAACGGGCTTCTCGTCGTTCGATGGAAAAGCTCGTGTAATTGCCGTGTTACCCTGCGCTATCAGTCCCACGGCGACCGTGTGTTTGCATACCGGGACGGGAACCGGCGTGAAATTACGAAGATTATAAAATTGATTCCCCCCCCCCCCCCCCTCTCCCTACAGGTGGGGACGCGTATTTATGTGGGCCCCGTCGAAATTACCGGACGCGCCGTGGACGTGTTTTCCCAGTTTTCAGATCCCATCGACGGGACGTCGACAAGTTGGACGAGCACTGCTGAAAGGCTACGGTTGACGATGTTGCCGGTCGTTTAATTGTATAATTGCGATTGTCGACGTGGCGCATTAACGACCGACGGCGGCCCATTTTCCTGGGAGATCGCGCGCGATTAATTGGCGGCGCAGCGGGGTAATTAGAAATCGCGCGGCGATAAGCGGCGGGGAAAAACAGCGCGGGCAGATTTTCTAACAGGAATCTCGGTCGCGGTGTTCCATCGCGGGGACTCGAGCATGTTCGGCTGGATGAGTTCTCTGAACCGTATACGCTATTGGCAAGCAGAAGACTGTGGACAGCAACGCTTGCACGCGGCGGCAACAGCTAAGTATGGTTTTAAAATATTGTGAAACGAGACTACTAACCATTTGCAGTCGAAAGGTGAGCGTTAGACGTCTAACGATACTAACTTCGAAAATTTTCAAATTCGAAATATTTACTTTAGATTTTCAAGTGTAAAATACTTGCTAAGATTCCGTTATATTAAACTTCATTTAGTTTAGTTAAGTGATTTACTAAAATTTACATATGTGACTATTTCACCTGTGAGTCTGATTAATAAACGAACTAACTGAAGTCTGAAAATTGTAAATAGTTGTGGAACAAGTGCAGACATCTGTTCAATATTCAGAATATACAATAGAATAAGTAGATTAAAGCTACGCAGAAATCGTTATATTATTTTCATTTTCTACCCCCTAAATCCTTTGATCCGATTCACTAAAGCAGTACTAATCGGTGAACATCCACGAAAACGTTGCCATTAAAGCACCATTCGCAGGGGCATTAAGACACCGTACATTTTAATACCGAAACGACATTCGTCATTAAAGTTCGACAGATCAATTCAGGTTCTCACCTTGAAACCGCTGATTCGTTCGACGAGATCATCCGATCAAATATAAACGTTCGTTTGCCGATAATTCGTTCCCCCGCGGCGAACTACGAACTCGCAAACGTCCACACCGATCCCTTCGAACTGGAAGAGGAACGAACCGGACCGGGGAGGTTTTAGCAGGTTCTCCGGTTACCCAGGTAGCCGGAGACGTAAAGCCAGGCTACCGTTTCGTCCCTGAGGATCTCACGATCCGCGGTGTAATAAAGCAACCTAGAGCCTAGCCGTGATCGTGAGTCCCGCGCGAAAATGGGGGTCCAACACAAAGAAGGACGCCCACTCGAAGCCACCTATAGCTACGAGCGGAGAGACACCGCGAAACTTCGAGCCGAGAATCCCAAAAATGTCCCTTCTCTGCAGCGGGAACAGGAGAGACGAAGGAAGAGGGCTGCGCGCGATGGCGGCAGCAGTTTCTGCCAGCAGAGTCACAAAAGAGGATCCCGGGTGGAGAACACGAGGAGCGGAATAACGACGAGGAATCGCGACGGCCAGGGCAGAATTTATCGAGGATGCCGCCTGAATCCGCCCGGAATCCCGTGGCCATTGAAAAAGGTCCGGCTAGAGACTGTTCCGTCGCGAGAACAACGAGCGTTCGCCTGGTGGTCGCGAATTTTATGCAGATCCCTGCGCGACCGTGTAAATATCGCGGCCGGAAGGGCCGCAATGCGGGCCCAATCGCACGGTCGAGGTCAAGCGGAGGGTCGCGCCAGTATCGGCAGTTCACCACCCAGCTTAATGGCAATTAAATATCCCCGCGCTAATTGGCAATTATAGGCCACGGGCGTCGAGAGCGTCCCGTCTCTGTTCCCCGTGGCGTCGTTTAAACTCGATCCTCTCTCTTTCCCGCCTACGGTCCTCGTCGCCCTCGTTCGGGGAGACGAACACGAGAGGCGAAAAAAGACCAAAGGTCCCGGGGCAGGTAGGTGCAACAACAGCCACTCTTCTCTGGTGCGATCTGGAGCTTATACGTATACCTGGCTCCCTGTAAGCCGCGCAGTTCGAACATAGGGGCAGCGGGGAGCGGGGAGAGTCCTGGAGGGAGGGTTTGGCGTTTTGGCCGCGAGAGGAGCGTTTATAAGCGGTCCAGAGGCCACGAGGCCCGAAAGGTCCCCTGGTCCACGCACGGGAGGGGTACGGTGGGGCGAGAGGAGGGGGCCGAGGTGACGACAGCGAAAACTAGTTTATTTGGGACGCGGCTATAAATTAGGATCAGATCGCCACGCGATAAGAGCACCGGCTAACACCCAGTTCCCTTCGAAGGTAGCCCCCCTCCCTCTCTCCTCTCTTTTTCTGTTTTTCTTTTTTCCGCCTGTTTGTTGTCGTTCTCTTTCTTCTTAAACTTCTCTCAACTGGTCAAGCCTCGAAGAGTAGTCGACGACGCGACGCGTAGAAGAAGAGGAAGAAGAAAAGGAAGAGGAAGGTGGTGTGGCTGGCTGTCCTCTCTTCGTAGCACACCTCGGCCGAGTTGTTTGTTAGGTTGACTCTTATGGTTCCTCGGCGTTACGTCGCCTATATACCTGGGTGAATAACGCGGGAAAAGTTGCCAGTTTCAAACGAAACGAACGAACGAACCGCCTCTAATTGATATGCTCGATCGTTCGCGACGGCGGAATCGTTAAAGTGTCGACGGGACAAGCGGAGTTTTCATCGAACGGTGTAATTGATCGTGTGTCTCTTTCGAGCTGAGATTCGGATCTATAATGGCACGCCTTTCATCTTCTCGTCTACTTTTTTTCGTTTCCGTGAAAGAAAAAAGAAGGAGCGGCCGCGACGTGTTTACAACGTCGACGGATCAGATAACCTTGAACGGCGCGCGATAGCTGCGAGATGCGCGACGAAAGGAGGCAGAAAAAGTCGGGAGTAGATACGTCCTGGACAGGAATCATGGTGAATCGTATGCGTGGAGGCGACGAGTTGTTCCCCCTTCGACGTACTCGTTTTCTGTGGTCCGTTACCGTGAATGAAACGAAGAGACGACCCTGGATGAACAACAGTTTCTGTATCTCCGTTTTCAATTAAAGGCGCGTTGAAAGACAGATGCTCGTAGCGATAGGGAGTATCTACCTAATTTCACTTTTCCCCTTCTATCTGTTACGTTTTTTGTGGACAAGGAGGAACGCGAAGAAAGTGATGAATCGCGGCAGAAAGGGGAGAGAGATAAGTGACTTAATCATTCGAGAACTGGTTTCGTGCGGAACCACGATATCGCTTGAAGTTTACATAAGAAATCACGAGCTAACCTCTTATTACTACGATATTGCGTCCACGTGATTACGATAGAGTTTACAAGCGAATATCTTCTTTACCTTCGTCGAACGTCGTAATTTCGTTACACATACCGTGATCTCGAATCGTGCATCTTATTCCAGCGGTCAGGTCAATTCGAGCGCAGCGTGTCCCACTCCTAACAGCATAGTACGCAGAGGACCACAGGGTCGGTCGTTCAGTCAGCAACGCGACAGGTTGAGGTGTGTCCAAGTGGTATGGTGTCCCATGGCGTACACAAAACTCCGCACACACATACAAGCGCGCGCGTGCACACGTATACGTACACACGCATAAAAACCCACCAGCGGAGAAGAGCGCGAGCGCAACGCAGAGGACCAACGCGCGAGAGAAAGACGCGGCCAGCCAGTGGTGATTCCATTCACTGATTGAAATCTCTGTCCATTTGTCACTGTCAAGGAGGTGGCGATAGCCTCTCTCCTCTCCCGTTTTCTTCCTCCGCTTCCCGCTCGTTCTCACCCCCGTTCGCCGATGCTGCCGCGCAGCTCGATACTCAATGCCATTATTATTTCAACGGCCGAGAGGGCCGGCCCTAACGACCAATCGACGCGTCGGATATTAATTTCTTATCGATTTTCCCGGCTACAACCACGGACACGCCATTCCGTCGATTTGCAAACCGATTACGCGGCCGTGTACTCGGCGCCGTAGCCATGCAGCTCCTTTTTCCGTCGAGAGGATGAATTACGATCGCGACCACGTCGGAGGTACTCCGCGGCGCGATCAGTGTCGCCGCTGTAATTACGATTTGTCATCGGGTCCTCCAGACACCCGGGAATGCGATAGGTTTCTTTCCCCCAGGGCTCGAATCGAGCACCGATTCATCCGCGATGTTCCCTTGACGCGTGTATTAGGAATTCTGTCCGATGATGTCTGTCTGTATAGCCTCAGGCGGTCGATAAGAAGAGAGAGAGAGAGAGAGAGAGAGAGAGAGAGAGAGAGAGAGAGATCGAAAGCCTGGTTCGTTGAGTGGCAAAAAAACGAGGCTTCGAGTGGACGACCAAGAAACCGGGATCAAGAAGTTTCACTCACCTCTAGAGACGCGACGGTGATCCGAAGTCGACCCGCGGTGTCTTAGACCGGTGACACGAATCCGCTACCCATGGACTGCGACCTGGAACAGGCGATATCAAACGTTACCATCGCTTTTAGTTCGCTAGCTTGACGTGGTTTACGTGTCTAAGGAACAGTTACGTATTCTTCAGAACTCTGACGAAAATTAATTATTTGAGACGGAACAATTACGAGATTTACGCGAAACACGTTACTCTAAGTCTTTATACCATCTTTAATTTATCATCTTTAACTCGAACTGAATTCTTTTCTACCGTTCCTCTGTCAACAACGAAATCACCGCGATGGAGTTCGTGTATCCACGAAATTTCAGTCCACCGGTGTCCAACGGGGAGGGTTTAATCGAATGATCAAAGTCGCAAACGAGATTCTCCACCTACCCTTTGTAGAACGGCTTAAACGCCGTAGTGGCTTCCGTGGGCGGCAGGCTGGCAGTGGTCTGATGCTGATGCAGGATGGAGTTCTGTCCCGCCGGCGAGAAGTCTTTGTGAGGGGACGCCTGTAGCCTGGAGCTGAAGGAGGATCCGCTGCTGGCCGAACCGGAACTGGTGGAGAGATATCCGCCGCCGGCAGCCGGGTGACTCGGCCCGTACGGATTGGGATTACCGTTGCTCGTCGCGTTGCCGTTGCCACCAGTGCAGTAGCCGGCCGGCGGTGCCTGGATCACTCCATTCGGTGTAGCCACCTTCATGTTGGGCGGTGTCTGGGGTGGAGTGTCCGTACCAACCTCGGGAAACCCCGCCGCCGCCGAGGAAGACGCCGAGGAGCTCGAGCCGGAAGATGAGTTTGGGTTGTAGTGCAGCTGACCGCCGGAAGAGGACGAGAGGAAGCCACCGTACCTGGTGGCAGCGCTCGAGTACGGTGCAGTGGCGGCTGCAGAGGGGCTCATGGACGCTGACGAAGGCAACGCGAACGAGCTCAGGTTGCCGCCGCCTGCGCCGCCACCGGAACCCAACCAGGGTTGCTGCGAGTGATGGTGATGGGCTTGGTTGGACAGGTGGTGCTGTTGTTGCTGTTGTTGCTGCTGCTGCTGCTGCCCGTAATGCTGCTGATGGTGAAGGTGATGGTACTGTTGATGATGGGGGTGCGAGGGTGGCGGTGGCGTCTTGCAGGCGGCCGTGTCCGCCAGTGACCAGATCTTTGGCTTCGTGGCGGGTATGGGCACCCCGGCCGCGCTGCAGTCGGACTTGATGCCCTCGTCCTTGAGGTGGTCCTCCGCGGCGTATCCTTGGTGGTGATGATGATGATGCTGCATTGCATGGTGAAAGGGATGCTCGCCCCGTCGGGGGTCCTCCTCGAGATCGAGGTCGTCCTCCTCGTCCAGGTCCTTGTCGTGCTGCAAGTGCTCCGCTTTCACGTGCCTCATCGGCTCTGCAAACAGAGCGGCGCGCGTCAATTTACTAAATTGCCCGTCGAGCTTCGATGGCCGACCACTGGGGATATAGCGAATAGCATGCCGGTGTCCGGGAAGAAAAAGTACCCCGCCTTGCGACCGTAAACGCGAATACCGCGAGTTCGTAAAGTGTATACCGAGTAAAAGCGAACTTAATAGCTCGTAAAACCTCGTCCCTTTGCCGTCGAGGAGCACACTTCGTATCGAGGAAAAAAGGAGACGGGAAAGCGGGACAGCGAGCGTTCTCCGACGGAACTAATAGAAAATTCAGTACGGTCAACGGGATCGCATTACGGCTCGCGCCTCTCCCTCGTTATTTGGCCCGGACGTGGTGTCAGAATTAATGGTTTATAATCCCTGGTGTGAAAGTGAGATCTACGCGAGTCAGACGGTATATATCGGGCCCTCTGGGTAGCAAGGGGCTCGACGCCACGAGAAACGTGCCGTAGTCTCCCTTTCACCCTTATACGGTTAAGCTGTAAGGGATGCTGTGAAAAAAGGGAGCGAAGCCTTCAACCACTTTGAGGCGCGAGAGATTTTAGTTCCCCCTCGAGGCAGGGAACAGGGAAGCTGTATCCTTTTTCCCTTTACCTCTGTCTCTTCTCCACGTCTCTTTTTCTCTCTCTCTCTCTCTCGCTCGTTTTCTCGGAGCACTCTAGGATCGTCCCAAGCGTCTGCCAGCTAGCCAGCCAGCCAGCCAACCATCGAGCCAAGCCAGCCAGTCAGTCAGGGGTGAGAATTTCATTAAGAGGTTCGAATGAGTCGGCAGAGGGTTTACTTGATGGGTCGTCAAGCGATAATTCCCAAGCTAGAAGGGACGGCTCCTATCCCCGCGACAGGGGAAACAGAAATGGACGGATAGACAGCGGGAAGGGTGAGAGGGAGAGGGATAGAAACAGAGAAAGAGAGAGAGCGAGAGAGAAATGCAGAGAAACAGAGAGTTTAGGTTTAGGGTGCGTGCGCCCCCTTATAAAGGGAACCTTATGGGCCAACTAAATAGATACCACCGTCGAGTCCACAAGTGGCTCTTTAACTTTTGACCCCCTTTTATCAGATGTTAATCTCATAATCTTCGCGCTGTCCGCCGTACTGTATTGCGATCGGAGAGGGTAAACTGCCTGAATTCAATTTGAAAATTTCTATATTCCCAGACACCTCCATAAATTTGCATCTATGAATCAAACTGATTCAACTCCGCGTTATTTTAAAACTGAATTACTGCCGCTCAGAAGTCGAATTAATTAATTCTACAAACCTATATTGCATATCCATGTAATAAGATCAAGAGATTAAAGAAAAACAGTGAACGTGATCGGTTTGGTTTTTAAGATGTTCATACATCATCATGCCTAATGAAAAAAAGAAGCCACGAAACGCATATACATCTCAATCTCGAAAAGAGACGGGCCTGTCTTAGTCCGGTTCCTCGGGTACCGAAGTAATGACAGCTTCGATTGTTTCCTGACGTTGACAGAGATAGCCCGCGGCTGTTGACACGCTCAAAAAAAAAAAAAGAAAAAAAAATCGAGTGGCCCACTCGTCCCGAGTATCTTACAACGGACCGGACCGTAGCAACCCTAGTGGTGCTCGTGAGCCTCTCAAGTGACCTCTTCCCTTCGGCGTTTGGCATGGAAATTCATGAGGGCTCTCTTGAATTTAGTAAACCTCTTCTGGCAGGCCTCCGCCTCCGTTCGAACCGGTGCACACACCGTGTGTCCTTTTCTGCCGTGGAACCGTCTACACGGAGACTTGCTTCTCAACATTCATACCCGTGGAACACGATCGGGCCGTATAACGCACGGCGGAACGTGCTCCACCATTTCCAGAGCTCGTTCGCCGCCGATGTCCCCGGAGCGGAACGGAGCGGGCAGATATATTCATACGCGGCCACAAATCAGTCGGGTGCCCGGAGGAGAGCCTCGGAATAGAAAACAAATCGCTTTCGTACGGGACACACCCGGCTCCCTCACTCTCTCTCTCTCTCGATTTTCGGAGGACTTATTCTCTGCGTGGTGTCCCTTCTTAAAATTACGAGGCGTCGTGGGATGCGATGTGACGAGGCTCGACCTAACGCGCAACACCTAAATGTCCTGAATCGAAGGGAGAATCCAACCATCCGACCAACAGAGAGAGAGAGAGAGAGAGAGAGAAAGGGGCAACAGTAAAAGAGAAGCAGAGAGAAAGAGAGAGAGAGAGGTAAAGCAGAGGGCAGCGGACAGAGGACAAGGCAGAGAGGAAGAGGACACGAGGGACAGAGAGGGCCGATATTGGCCAATGTGCGGTGGGGTAATGGTGGCCATAGGAGGGTCCGTACCATTCGTCTCGCCGCGGGCGCCGATACATCACCGTGCCTCGAACCACCACTCTGTACCCCTGTATCTATATACATCCACTCTGTATATACACATATATGCATGGAGCCCGTAGCGCACGGAGTGTATATGGTCCTACGGATGGCTACTCAACCCGGGCGCACCCTCCGCCTCTCTCACACACAGGGAGAAGACACGCTTAGGGAGACGAATGTGTGCGAGATCCAACGCCAACCTCCATAAACGTATATACCTATACACATACTCACACACATCCAGACACGCATACCACTCTCCTATACAGTGGCCAATGCATACAGAAAGCACACGCGCGTGTGTGCAGGGATCCGTGAGCACACGAGCGAACGGTTCGAGCACGTTATACGCACCAATACCAGGACGAACCAGGTCCACCGGGGGACCAAACCGAAGGCCATTAATCTCTTTGCGCGGCAACCCGCAACCCGTCACTGTGTTTACCCACATGTGAACCATTATGTCCGCCTCCGCGATATAGAGCCCGACACACGGCCGGTTTCGCAGCGAATTTCTAACTCGCCGTTTCCGGCCGTTGGGCAAAATGCCTGAATAAGTAGCCTATCGGGCAATGGAGAGGGGGGGATGGAGCGGGATAGGGAACGAACGGGTCGGTCGTCGGACGATTTCAGCGCCGTTGAGAAATTCGAGTTTGGTAAATTGAATTTACAGGCTGCTCGGGAGAGACGGCTTGTAGCGCGCGACTTTGAAATCGGTTCGGGCGTCTTCTTAGATCGATGTTGCGCGGCTCGGAAACACGGGTGACGGGATTTATGGGCCCGGACGATGACGCCGGGCTGGAGGAATTTCGAAAACAGGCCGTGGAGGAGGAACGAGGAAAAGTTGAAGGTGTAGCAAACGTTTCTTTGACACTTTCCAGGAATTTATCGTAGAAATAACGATCGAAGTTGTTGTAAATTTTGTTCGCTAGGTGGTGTTCGGCAATCTGCCGGCTATTTTTAAGCGGACTTGAAAACTTTATCGAGCAAGTTTTACGCCTTTTCTCCTGCGTCGTGTATTTCTGGGACTAGTCGAAAAGTTCAGTTTGTCCGAAAGGAGTTGTTAACCGAATAGTGTATAATTATTCACGAAATTAATAGAAACCGATCATACAAAATTTACTATTTCTTCATTTATATTCTATACACTGACCCCGACGTTTTCTCGATCTATCGCTTGATCAACATCACCGCTAATTACCGTTACAACACCGTAACCGTTTTACAGCTGACAACCTAACAACAAGAAGCACTTTATCGATTACCCACATATTAAGCTTTCCATTAACCGACCTTCCACGATCATCGCTTCTAAACACAGAAACAAATACACGATCCCCCGAACAAGGACGAGGACCGCCCAATAAAAGCGAGCTTATACGCCCTTCAAACCCAATAGAACGAAGTGGTGTTTATCGTAAATCGTGTACAGGGTCGTAGCGGGACTCGAGTGGCTCCCATGGAAGCTTCGTTGTTCTCCCTGGAAAACGTTCACAGTCCACGAAAGGATCTCGCGGTCGATCTCCGTGAATGGCGCTCGCTTGCTCGCGCGCGCGCGTTCACGATCCATACAGGGTGAGGTCGCGCGGGCACGGTTATTGTTGCGCGGAATGGATGCTTGCGCAATATCAGAAACGCCGACCGATGGCCACTCGATATCGGGGAAACTAGTCACGCGAACGGTACACCACACGCCACCGACATTCCTCGAAGAGATCGCCACGTTTCGCGACCGGGTTCACCCGTACAACTCGACGCTATTGTGTACACCGTGCACGGGGACATCGGTAATTGGCCCGTAATGGCGGTGCTTCTTCCGAGATTCGAGGCATGGCCGTTCCCTCGAACATTCCTGCGGCGGCGAGTGCATGCACGATTTTAGCCGGGATCGCGTTGCGTTTTCGTGTGCTGTTGCACGCGTGCACAGGCTTATCGACTAAACTTGGCAGGCACAATGTGGCTGCAGAAAGTGTTCGCGCTGCCGTTGTGGTTATCTTAGCAATCTGCAGGCTGATCGATCGGGTTCAACAGGAATTGAAATTGAACTGTCGTTTAATGACAGTTTTCATGCGAAAGCCTGACGTTGCGCGAACAAAATTTAACCTTTAATTACGGACACCAAAAGCTCTGATGCTATTATTGCATGCTCGATTTGTCAGACTTTGATTAAAATGTATTGTTTATGAAATAAATGTGACATCAATTTTTAGGTAGATATAGAATGTAACATGTGTTCCACACTTCTATCGCAAAATAGTTTATTTTTATTTTATTTACAAATGTACTTGTAGCGATAACTCTTAGACCTTTGCGGTGAGATCGATAAAAACTGATGTTTATCTGACATTCCGTGTTCGTAGTTAGGGGTTAGATCTTGATAAGGAGGAGTTAAAATTTTTATATTTTTTAAACAATATGGATATGCTCGAATAGTTTTAACAGTTACTGTAGCAGCGAACACAAGGTGAAACAAGATCGAGACTCAATCGCGTGTGTTTATGGTTTATCCATAACTGTTTAGCAAAATTCTGTCAAACGCCACTCACCGTTCTCCTCGAGGCCTCTCCTCGCTTCCTCCCCGACTCTGTCCCCTTGATTGTCACCCGACAGGTCGTCCTTCTCCTTGTTATCCTCCGAGTCCGTGAGAACCGCGTCGTCGTCGTCGTCGGTCTTGTTTTTCGGCTCCCAGGTCATCTTGTTCTCCTTCTTGAGGCGCCGCCGCGCGTTCGCGAACCAAGTGGACACTTGCGTCAGTGTCATCTTCGTGATGATCGCCAGCATGATCTTCTCGCCCTTGGTAGGGTAAGGGTTCTTCTTGTGCTCGTTCAGCCAGGCCTTCAGCGTCGCCGTCGATTCCCTCGTCGCGTTCTTCCGCCGCGCAGCCAGGTCGTATCCGGCGCCATATCTGAAAAGATCGTATCGTGCTTGGTGAGTCGACGGCAGTATAACGTTATACAGCAATTGTACGAGTTAAATCCTAAACCGCGGACAAGATTCTCGGATTTATCCCTCAACTGGTTCATTCCTCAATTAAGATTTTTGGCACTTGTAAATTCGAGTAATTTTAACGGTTCAGTAGCAAGTCATAATTGGAACATTTAAAAACTGTTACAAATACATTACAACATAGAGACATTCCACGAAGCTAAGAAGAAGCCCCAAGAAACATCTCGTTTCAATCAAATATTCAACAAATCCCGCATGAGTATTCCCCTATAAAAGGAGAACCTTCCATCAACCGTCACCCGACACAAATCATTACAATCGTAATGTAATCAACGCGCCCCGAAAGGAAAACACAGCCTGTCCACCGTTCCAATAGCAAAAACGCAACCATTGTTCAACATTTGTCGAGCCGAGCCACTCCACTCCTGAAAAGTGGCATCCCGTCGAGGGTGCGAATTCCCCGCAGATTTTGGCGAGTCCAAAGTGCTGTGCGCGCACTCGAGACAAAGAAAGAAACAAGAGAGAGAGAGTGAGAGGGAGAGAGAGACGGAGAAAAACAGAGAGAAAGAGAGAGTCGACCGCCTTCCTAGTTTCATTCCCCTGGCCGCGGGCTGCGCGCCGGAGCATCGAACCCTCCGGGATAGGGAGCGACATCCTACTGGGTCGAGGGTGATACTCCGGCAAATATATACGGAGAATAAACCCCCGGCGGCGGCGTGATTCCATCGAGCAACCCCGGCACTCACTCGCCGTAATGGCGATTCGATCGATCCCCTCCGCCCCCTCCTGCTGTCGTCTCGCTCCACACACCTCTGGTTCTTCGGTACTCTCTCTCCCTCTCTCTCTCTCTCTCTCACTCTTGCCCGCCCCGTGTCCTCTCCACTCCGCTGGGGAGCAAGCTCCACGCGAGCCTGTTATAGGTATGTACTATTATATACTGCAGCCTAAAATACCTATCGACGATCCATCGGAGAGGGTGGCGGGCATAGGCTGATGTGGCGGTGGCACCGCTGTTCGAGGCGATGGTTATAGGCGACGTTGTAGCAGAATCGTGACGCAGCCCGACGGGGTACAAGAATCGGTTGCTGGAAAAGACACGTGGGAGCAGCGGATTGTCGAGCGATTAGCGGAAATAGTTGCGCGATCGCTGATACTGGGTTGATTGATCTCACTGCGTGCTCGAATATGGGGTACAAGGAATTGAAAAATTTTAATTTGTTCAACGGAGTGTTTCTAAAGATACCAATATGCCAGATAATTCTACGGGAATTGAAAATTGGAGTAGTTTTGTTTAGGAAGTTGGTTTTTGTAGTTAGTGGAAATGCTTATGCGATCACTGATACTGTGTTTGTTAATTGAACTCACTGTGTGCTCGAATGTGGGGTACAAGGGATTGAACAATTTTCATTTGTTCAACGGAGTGTTTCTAAAGATATCAATATGCCAGATAATTCTACGGGAATTGAAAATTGGAACAGTATGCCAGATAATGCTACGGGAATTGAAAATTGGAACAGTATGCCAGATAATTCTACGGGAATTGAAAATTGGAACAGTTTTCACTAGAAACTTGGTTTTTGTACACACGAACGCTTGGGATAATTTTTGAGATCTTACGATTCAGAGTAAGGTTCAGAAGAATTGTTCATAACGATACGAAGCACGTATCAATTATTTAGTGAGCTGCAGTGATAGGAACAAGCTTTCTCTACGGGAGCTTCAATTATTACTCCACTTCTTCGAAAGCCTCTTAAGCTCAATAAATAATGTACATCGTTCTGAAAGGTGATAATGGAAATTCACAAGGCGATCGCGAGCCGCTAAAAATTCTTCAGGGACGCCTCTCGCCTTCGCAACGGAACAAAAGTTCCTCGAACTCTTCTCCTTTAACGCGAGCCGTAAACTGATAAAGCACCAATCGTGATTCGGCGTTCGCGAGGGACAATAAATGACCGTGTGCGAGTGCAGCGGGCGATGCGGCTGAGTGGTCGAAAATTTTACGGCCGCCTCTCCTCCTCGAGAAGGAAATCTATCGCGTTTTACGTCCTAGCCGGACGAGATCATCAAAGATCCTTTTTACGCGGACGCGAGTTTATTCAAATGGAGACGTTTTCCCGGGTCTAAATCGCGTTTTACGATCGCGCGCCTATCCCCGCCGATTCTGTTCTGTTCAGGGCGCGACAAATGGCCCGATAAAATCTTCTGTCCGGGCTTACAAGTTTAGACGTGATCTAATCTCGGGCTTTCGTCGCCCGAACGACCGACGATTCTCGCCCCCTATTTTTTTTCTCTTTCTCGAAATATTGTTGCTCGCGTTACGTCCACCGAATTTCACAAACCGCAACATTGTTCGGCAGATTTGTTCATCGGACGTTTGTACCTATTGTACGGACAGTTTTGGGCTTGTTCGATGTGAAACATGAAACGATTGAAAAAGGACACGGCACGAGAGAAATTATTGTGAAAAAAAAGTAAAATTACAACTATAAACGAATCAGTAATATTTTTGGACAATATATGCTCTCTGATAAATTGTATAACTTCCGAAGGTTTCTTACTAACATCGTTTCCAATTACAATTATTATAATTTACGATTGAATGTAAAATCTTAAAAGTAGCTTCTCAATCGCTCAATTATTAGGTAACGTAAAAGATGTATAAAAAATACTAGTTATTGCTAGAATCTATTTACTTCTAACTATTAACATTCAGTAGACACTGAAACTTACAACTGTAACCCATCATTCAACCCTTTCCTTCAAACCTAGCTCCGTTTAGCAACCAAAAGTCACCTTTCGTATACAAAGCGTAAAAATTCAGAGTTCACCCATCTTGGTAGGATGTTGAAAGGACGAAACTCGAGACAAATTGAACGAAAGACGAACGATTAGGATAGCAAGCTGGTCGCCGAAGGAACAGAGGAGAAGATTGCGTAATTCCCCTTTCGGAATTCAATCGCTTCGTCCCGTCGTTAGCGCAATCCGAATCAGGGATCACCGATGACCGCCATCGATGGGGATGAAGGAGGCAGGGATCAGAAGGAAGCGAACTGGCGGCAGGTTCGAGGACGTTTCACCCTCTATTAAACTCCCTCGGACAAGGGAAAGGCGGCCGCCGGTGGCTCGTCTATAAAATCAGCCGGCTTTTTTGTTTGTACCCTACACCCCCCCTTCCTTGCCCCACCCCGTTCCCTCGAGCCGCGATACGTTTTCTTGTTGCTCTTGCTCGAAAACGTCCGATCGATCGAGATTGTTCGAGATTACCCGGGCACGACGGAAAGAAAATGGACCGCGAGATGGGTCGGTCCCTTTTTCTGAGGACCCGCCGATGCTGGAACAAGGCGGAGCCAGGTACGAGGAACGAACCAGCGAATATTACAGCTAGACCGCGAATTTCGTGCGGGTATAATGTTTCCGCCTTTCGAAGACGTTTAACACTATTCCTATCGCAACATTCCCACGTAAGAGAGGGTACAAATTTTTCTCAAAAAATAAACAATGAAAACAGAAGTGAATATTGAAAAATGTATTATACGTGTATAAAAAATAAAAGTCTGAAGTTTAAAGGCGATTCAATTACGTTGTATCTATGAAATTTTAATCGAAATTTTTATAACGGTCATTTGACCGGTTGTGGTTAGTGTTAGGAATAGTGTTAACCTTTTTGCTACGGCGCGGCTTGTGACAAGATATGATCGCTGTGAACGGAGCGTATTACTGACTAGTCGACACTGAGAAAGTAATTACAAGTCCGATACGAGGAAAAGATCGAGAAGCGCAAGCTATTACCTCGATGCATTCATCTAGGATTTCAATTAGTTGAGTGTAACGATGATATTAGGCGAGCACAGTATCAAGGGCCGTTGTGTCTCTTAGACCGATATCTCTGTGGAGGAAATGCCTATGATGTCAGAGACCTTTTATCTTTTTGCATTTTCAGTTTCTTATCATTTAATGTTTTTGTTTTCCTATTATTCACTATATTTCTGCATATGCGAGTTTCCTGTGTTTTACACTATGTAATGAAGTTTATAAAATAGACCTGATTTTACTGCACAATTATATCTCTTAAAGTATTTAGGGAAACCTAAATCTATCGTTTAATCAATTCGTTAAAAAATTATAACATACTCGGATGTACGCGTGCAGGAAAACGCTAAATATCTGTTGTCCACTGTCCGTAAAAATATGCGTCCACCTTTAACACTAAACCTACCGACACTTCATGTATATCTATTCCTACCACAGCGGGTCAAGTGACCCGTCTTTAAAATGTTATATATATATATCATTCAGCACAATTTTACATGAATAAAACAATTTTTAACAAATAACGATTCAAAATTATTTATTAAATTCAAAAAACATAAAAATAATACAGGAAAAACAAAAATAATACAAGAAAAAAATTAAATATTCTTCAATTAAATTTAGAAAATAAATGAATAATATGCCAATTGTATTCATATTCCGCATATTTTGCAAATTATTGGGTTTTCGAAGGCACATTTACCACACACATATTTGTTGCATTTGAAACAAATTTTTGTAGTTTTGTTTTCTTTGCAAAAACCTATTTGGCACCTTTTTCGCGAATCCGAACTTGAATTTGCTGACGTTTGCTGTATAATTTCTTTTTCTTTCTGTTGCTCATGTTGAAAATCTTCGGCAAGTTCTTCAGCTAATTGGAATAAAAATTGTTGTCTAGAAATTTTTTCGCCGGTTGTTTCTCTGTATAAAACCCATGAGTTGATTCCAGCCAGGTCAAGAATATTGAAGAAAATCTGCACAGGCCATCTTTGCGATTTCGATTTCACAGAGTATTTTCTTGCCATCTGATCCGTCATGTCCACACCGTATTTAGTACTATTGTAGAATCTGATCGTTTCAGGTATACGCTTACCGTTTTTTTCGATGCTTATAGATTTATGCTTGGAGCTTAGCAGAAGCACTTTTTTGTTTGGCTTACTTTTGTAAATGGTAAGTGAACAATGACTCGATTTATATAGTTTTGTTGAGAAGCGTGGCATACCATCTTTGGCGTGCTTGGCGAATTCTGGGAGTTCTCTTTTATTACTGCGGATAGTTCCAACAATAGTGGTTCTTTTTTCTAGTAATTTTGCAGCTAATGATGCGCTCGTAAAGAAATTATCTGTAGTGACGCTTCTTCCGCATCCTGTGAACGGTTCCAGTAGTTTGAGAACAACGAATTCCCCAAGCGTAGATGAAGTTCCTCTATTTTCATCCTTTCCCAAATATGGAAATCCATTTATAACGTATTTGGTGCTGACGTCAGATGCTAGCCAGAATTTGATACCAAACTTATCCGGTTTATTCGGCATATATTGTGTGAACCTGCACCTCGCTTTAGTTGGGAAAAGCTGTTCATCTATAGTAACATGTTCCCCAGGCTTATAACAATTTTGGCTATTCTCGATAAATTTGTACCAAATATCAGAGATTAGAGCAAATTTATCCGTTTGTAAACGCTGGCTTCGTTTACTTTTTTTATCAAATCTGATAAACTGCATAATTTCACAAAAAGCACTCCTGCTCATGGTATTTGAAAAAAAAGCGGGACCCCATTTCTTGTTCCATAGATATGAGATGTTCAAATTGTTTGCCCGATATGCGCCACGTGCATATAGAAGAGCAATAAATGCATTTATTTTTGCAGGAGTAAGATTCCATTTCATTCCCAACACTCGAGAGGCTTCTTCTTCTGTGCATTTTCTTATGTGCTCCATTACATGATTATCAATAAGCAAAGAAAATGCAGTTCTCATATTTCCCTTCATAATATTTCGTTTGGCAAATGCTGTCGGGCCTACAACCTCCCTAAAAATATTATAAATTGGTACTCGTCCAGGTGTTGAACCTTCTTGTATTTCTTGCCAAATTGTACCATCAGCCGCAATTTCGGTACATCGGTTTTCCACATCACTTTCACTTTCTGAACTCGATAACGGTCTTCTTCTCTTTTGTCCTCTACGTATATTCAAAATATTCTCGTCTTCACTTTCCTTACCTGAGGACTCACATTCGTCCATAGTGTCAAATGAGTCATCATGTTGTTCTATGCTATCCACTTCACTTTCAGATAGTTCTTCTTCACTAAATTCCGAACACTCTTCATCTATATTATTTATAATTTCTAAAGATTTCAAATATCTTGAATGTTTCGACATTTTTGGGATAAGAATTATTAGTAAAATAACAAAATAAGAATTGTTTGACTCGCAAAATAGCACTATAACTTGCAATGTTTACTGTAATGCTCGCTTGGAGTAGAGTGAAATTCGCTTTTTAGTCGTTAGTCAACAAAAAATATGACGCAATACAGCAAAATATATGATGCAATAGCAAAAATGTCTAATGCAATGATTTTGTAGCACAACCACACATACAAATCTTCATAATATCACATGTTCTTTGCATGGGTCAAATGACCCGTTGCGGTAGTTAGGACGGAGTACATATATTTCTCGATAAAAATATTAACAAGAGAGGAGTAAATATTAAAAAATACATTCAATGTATTTTTTAATAAAAGTAGTAAAAGCAAATGGCGATGTGATAATGTTGTTTACAAGAAATTCTGACAAAAAGTTTAAAATGGGTCATTTGACCCGCCGTGGTAGGTTTAGTGTTAAATCCCCGAACCTAATCCCAACGAACTTCCAATCCCCCCCCCCATCCCCGAATCCGGACTATAACCCCATCCATTCATTCGCGCCTATCCATAAATCAACACCGGAGTTCCGTTCCATCGGAACAAAAGTTTCGCTCGCAAACGGTCCTCGTATCAATGCGCCGAACGGTATCGCCAACAAAATGGCGGGGCGTGTCCGCTCGCGAGGGCCCCGCGCGACGAACAGTTCATATAAAGTTGGTCCGCTGAAAACGTAACCGGCTCGTCGTCCCGCGAATAGCCCGGCGGCAGGCAGGAAGTTAGAAATTGACAGCGCCGCGCCGCCTCTAGATTTAATCGACGCCCAGGTCCTCATTGGTATGCGCAATTTCGACTGCCTCCCACACACGCGCGCAATTATCCACACGTAGTGGGTCGCGCGCGCACAGCCGCGTGTATGGCCGCGATTTGCATACTAAGTGTGGCGTTGCGTGTCAGGATCGCTCGTCGATGTATCGGCGACGCGATCGTCCCGCGTCGCGTCGGTGTACGCGTCCCGATGCAATGCAGATGCGACAACCGACAGCCAAGGGGAGAAGCCGCCGAAGCTCGTGTCTTGGACGAATCGAGGGGCGGGGTGGGGTAACAGGGTGGGTGTCTGATCGTGAGATGTTGCGCGTAAAAGTGCGGGACACGAGCTTGCAGGTACGTCTCGATGCGAGGAGCGGTGGATCCGCGGAGGATCGTCAGGAATCCGGGCTGCGTGGGCCCTTGGGCTTGCTCGCGATCGTTCGAATCGAGTTCACGATACGAGTTCTGGTGCTCGGTATTATATTATACACTGGCGAGGAGTTTGAAGAAGTCTCTATGATCGAGTGGACGACGAGAATGATATTGTGAGGGAAAACGCTCTAAGGTTACTAGAAATTTGGAAACTAGCGTTCTGGGTTGTTCTAGGTTAACATTCCAAAAATTATACTATATGAAACACCTTTTTCGTCAGAGTTTTTCTCTTTACTAGTATATCATCATTTTTTGACATCTAATGTTTCATCGAACCGAGTTTTATAAATTATACAATCAGCTACTAAAGAATTTGATCGAATCCTCCCTATATAAAAACCAAATCGCTCCTTTCTATTCCATCCACGCTAGCTCGATATATCCGCGAGCTGATACCAACCGCGCAAACCTCTCAACGAAATCAGCCGACAAATATACCTCGTCCAACGACGATGGCGTGACCCTGTCGCATTATATCGTCTGGGGACGAGAATGTTCGTGAAATTTCAGAAAGCGTAGCACATTCCCGGAGGCTCCAACGAACGAACACGAGAGAGGCACGATGGGAGGGCACATCGCGTAGTACGCGGGGGCGCACACGCAAGATGGGGTAGTAGTGGGAAATAGCGGAAAAGAGAGGATATCGTCGAATAGCTCCTGTAGAGGTAATAACGACGCGCAAAGGGGGGCAGAGATGAGCGCGCGCGTAATACTAGACACCGGGGCCACTCGAGCGACTCATTAGGGGCTTTGCATATGGTGGCGTCAACCTCGAAAGGTTAACCAATATTGGCAGAACGCGCGTAATTACGTCCTCCGGCCTCGTATAGAGCCGTGTATATAGCTCCGATAGTTACGCCCGGTCCCGGATGTGCAAACGTTTCCTACCTACCTACCTACCTACCTACCTATCTACCTATCTACCTACCAACCAACCTACCAACCAACCAACCAACCCAGCCAGCCAACCGACCGACCTACCTTGTGCTTGCACCGCGCAACCTACCGCCGCGTCTGCTCCGCGCGCTGCATCCAACTGACCCGCCCTCCCCCTCTGTGTGTGTGTGTATGTGTGTGTGTGTGTGTGCATGTGTGTATGTTCATGTGTATGCGTAGCTGCTGTACTCTACGACGACAACTTCGCCACCTTTTATCTAATCCGAAGCGTCGCGTCGTTGCAGGATGCTGCTTCTCTCTTTCTGCTCGAAACACGCGTTTCAAACGTTCGTACTCGTGTAGAACAACTTAGGTAGTTTCAACCCCTTACGCTTAGGGAATACTTTAATGTTTCATGTTGCAGTGCTGACGAGTAGATGCTTCTTCAGGGCCATGTTTTTATTGGGATAGTTGATTATCAAATAATAATAATAATTTGGGTTTTCATGCGCTTGGAATACTACCCTTGTAAGGTCCAAAGTGAATTTTTCTTGTGATGCAATATAAAAATTATAATTGTTGTTACTTAGGTAGTATTACCTACTTAAGTAGGTGAGGACAAGTTTTTATATACGTAAAAACTTTCTGGTTACTCGGATCTCGATGACGTAATAAGTACTCGATGTATCAGATGGGGTATAATTATTGAAGTATCTGGACAAAGGATTAAAGTTGTTTTCGCTATTGATGCGATCAAAATTGTAGTTCGACAAAATAGTTCGCATCCTGATCCACGATTACAGAGTTTGTACGGGCTTCAGAATTTTCTTGCAGCGATCGATACCGATCGATCTACATCGGTAGTCGAAGAAAAATCGAGCGGCCAACCGGTCGCGGGTCTATCGCGGAAAAAAGCTTTCTCCCGTTTGCACGCGGCTGTTCCTCGTTCGTACGTAGCAGAGAGACGTCTGTATCTGACGAGCGAGGAAAAAGCGGTATCTCCACATCGGGCCGGAATTGAGTTAACTCGAGCTAGGCATTCGAGAGCATCTCGCGGTTTCATCGGAATTAAGCGGCCGATTTTCTCCGACCAAGGAAAAACGGCGATCGACTTTAATACTTCAATGGCCGTACGTCTGTACGCTAGGTTAAACTTCGCCAGGTACCGGCAATACTTTTGAAGAATTAATTAAAAAAAAACTTTATACAAATTCGCGAAATAATTCAACATGTACGAACGTACACATTTTGAATAAAACGAAAAGCACACGATAACAATAAAGTGACAACAACATGTAAAAAAGAACACAAACGATTAAATTCTTATACTTGTAATTAAAAAATAATAATAAAAGAGAAAAAAGTACATGTCAAAATTATTTCCAAATTTAATATTTTCTCTTTCGGTGATAATCGTTGAAATAATCACTTAGACGTAATGCTACTTGGCAGGTCTTATATATAAAATGTGTGGATTTTTTTATTATAATTTTATTCGCCTAGCAAACACGATAATTCCTTCATACACCCTTTTTTATCACCGATATTTTAACAAAATATTATTTGCCAAAACAAAACATTTGCAAGAGTGTATTACCAGCTAATAACCCTCGATGGCAATATCACCCACGTGTAACCGGCCATTAAAGGTAATCAACCCCATCGAGACCAAGATAGGGCTAACAGTTAGAAAGTATTAGAAATGTATTGTTCCTAGCTCTCGAAGTTTCCCCTAGGAAAATCTCTCGCAGTTTCGCTGTGATATTTTATTCGGTAGAAGCTGGAGAACCGAGGAGAAAAGCGGAGACAAGCAGAAGGGCGAGGGTGTCGCGGGATCCCCGTGAAAAATGGCGCCAGCAAATGGGGAAGCTCCACAGATCTGTGCGTGGTTCGCATCTGCGCCACTTTCAATCGTTTATGGTAAAAATTGTCCGGGAAAATAGATTGGAGTGATGTATCGGTTAGTCGAGAAGAATAGATTGATCGACCGAGATCCCATCATTCCCACTGTAAACTGCTGAGGAAGTTAAAATTAGCTTCGGCAGAATAAATCTACGGGATAATGAGAACGTGCAGGTCTTCTGACAAAGTGCATAAACACCAATTGCATCGCTTCACTTTTTCACATGGTTATACAACATTTAATAAAACATTCAATTACTATGCAATTCCTGTATTATTCCCAGCTATTACGAAACAAACCCCGTGCCACGTTTCTCCTTCCTATTGTGCTCAATATTTATTCGTTCACGCATTTACAAGCACTTTACCGGCTATAAATAAAATTCTTTGCGATCACGACAGCAAAATGATAACTGGTTACAGCTTCTTTGCGTTAATCTAAAACCTAAGAACCGATGATTGTTATTTAATACGTTGGCTAACCGATACGTTCACCGGTATAATGTAACACCCGATAATAGCATAATAGCAGAGATAATAGTACAGTACAATAACGTAAATGCTATGACTTGCGTATTACTATAATAACGATTTACTAATGCAGTAATAAACGGGTAGAATTGAAAACTGCAGACACACGGATACACCCACAATTCTTAGGTCGCCCCTGCGTTACTCAGAAGGTTAAACATTAGAGAAAGTCTCCGAAAAAGGAAAAAAGGGAACAATAGCAGACAGCGCAAGTGCCCAGAGTTTACCGTCACGGAAGAACAGAGCCAAAGGCACGGTGCACTCGCCAACCCTCAAAGGACCCCAACGACGTATTTCTCATTTCCCGTAATCAGAACGTTTCCCTGTCCATCCATCCCTACCGAGGTCGGACAGGTCTGCTCCGACCGTTCCAAAACGCGCGAAGTTGAAGCTGGCCGCGTCAGCGGCGTCGAAACAATAGCGGCCCGTCAACGACGACGAAAGTGACGAGAGGGGAACGAGACAGGACAGGGAACGGAGGCGGAGGAGGCAGCCGGAGGGCAGAGGAGACAAATAGGGCCGACGAGGGTGGGCGAGAGAAGGCCGTCGTATTATTAAGCAAGTAAATTAATAGAGGCTCCGGTTGGAATGGAGAGCGGGCGGTCGAGCGAAGAGGGTTGGATATTCCGCGATAAACAATGCCTACCAGCAGTTCGGAGTTTTGCACGGGGCGCGCACACGCTCCGCGGAGACGTGTGTACGCGCGCTCGAACCGCCGGGGATCCTCCAGGAGGAGCAGGAGGAGGCGCAGGAGGAGGCGGAGAGCGCGCGATGTATATATGTATAACGTTGTACATAGGAGAGAGAATCAAACTCCTACGGTGCGTGAACGAGAGAACGGACGAGCGAGTCGAGGAGAGAGAGAGAGAGAGAGAGGACACGTATGTACGCGCGTGTGAACGAGTCGGAGAGAGAGCCTGGCGGCGTGTTTGTGTGTGGACACACGAGGGTTGCTAAGCAAAGTAAGTAAAGCACCTGTGGGAGCTGGCTGGCTCTCGAGGGTGGAAGGAGGTCGCGTTAGAGGTGGAAGAAGGTGGGCGGGGGTGGAGAAACGGAGCGGAGACCGAGGAACCAGCGCGTGCTAGCATGAGAGGAGCCGACCAGAGGGGGGCAGAGGGAGAGAGCAAGAGAGAAAGAGGGAGAGAGAGAGAAGACAGAGAGAAGGAGAGAACGAGTGAATTGCGGCAAGGAAGGGAAAGAGGAAGAGCAAAGAGGAGGGGGGAGGCAGCGCGAGCGAGAGGGAGAGAATAGAGAGAGGCCTGGCGAACAGGCCAGCCAACCCCGGGAGGAAGCCAATCAATAAACTCACTCACTCGCTCTTCTACGGAGAGAGACCTACTACTGCTGCTCTCCCTATGCTCGCGATGCGCGACTATATATACACGGCCAACCTGGAAGCCTCCATTACGTACGCCCACTCGGCTGCCTACAGCCATTTTGTTACCGTTCGCCGTGCACGGTTTCTCTCGGATATCTCGGTGTCCTCTCATCCCCCTGCGCGTGCATAAGAAAGAGGGGAGAGGGACGAAGGGTGGGAGACATAAGGTATGCTCTGCGATGACGAGGGAGCGCCGCTCCGGCGAGATCAAAGGAGGAACCGGAGGAACGGCTCTGGGGAAAGATCTAGACCCGATATCGAATTCTCCTTGGCGATCTCTTATCCCGGCAGAGGAATAAACAACCTCTTCCTTTCTAATTATCGATCGAAATTTTCTTCTGCTCCGTTTCTCTAACGGGAAACGAAACCTCGGGAGCGCGTAACGAGGGACGTGTTTCGAAACGGGGAAAGCAGAGGGGACCGAAAAAAGGAAAAAGATGGGGATTTAGATTTACGAGCCACGAGAAGGAATCGAGAGCTCCGTAGGACACCAAGTGTTTCCAATTACGCCTAGCGTCGAAATCTATGTCAATGTCTCATTTTGTCAACGGCACGCGACACATGGTCCTCGAAAATAACCCGTCCTGCCGTTCCCACGGACGCTGACGGCCCGAAGAAGTTCGTGAACGAACCAGAGTTTCTTGCACCACCTTCGGGCCCTGTTTATTATATGCAGGTTACCAGGACGGGGCTTCTTTCTCGCCTTTTTCGCGCGCAAACGCGCTCTCAGGAAGAAAGTAACGCGACCTGGTTTATTTCCCTCCGCCGTTCCTCTCCCTACCCTGCTCCCCCCCTTTCTCTTTCCCTTGACGCAACAATGAAATTGCAAGTTGTAAAAGACGATGCCGTTCTTTTTCTCGTTTTGAATTTTCACCTCGTGTCTCGAATAAACCAACGAATTTCAGTGTCGCCGCGGCAACAAAGCGACCTTCCCCCCACCCCCCACCCCCAACGCCTCCCGGTAATTTTAATTCCGTACCCGATAAATAATCGTTCTCTCGTTCTGACAGATTTTGATATATCGCCCGGTGTGTATCGCGATACACAGCGGCGAGCATGACTACGCGGGAGCGAAATAAATTTCCGTCGTAAATTCGCCCCCGTCACTTTTTCGTCCGCGCTAACGTTGTTAATCAAAACACGGTTCGGTAACGAAAATACCTACCGGATCCCGTGGGCTGTGTGGCCCACTTCGTTCGCTGAAATATATATATATTAACGAACAACGAAATTGTTGGGTTTTAATGTTTTTGGATCGAATGCGTGTGTGTAACGTTTGCGGCGGATAGGGTCTCGATTTGACGATGTCCGGAAAAGCGACGACGGCTTAGGCTCTTTCTAGCCGTCGATATTCCGTCGGCACTTCCCTACAAGATGAAGCACAAGGGTCCTCGCGTTGACAGCACCCTCGTAACTCTTATCCACGAGCGGCAAGAGCGAGCATCCGGTTTGTTCGTCACCCTTCTTACGGATTAATTGTCGCCCACCTTCCACTGGGCGTGCGTCGTTTTGTAAATATGACGCTCAGGACATCCGCAAGAACGAACAGAATTGTCAAACAGGGTGCGCTGCGACGACTTTTCAAACGGGGCGAAAATAAACAAGCGGTTTCGTAATTTAAAGTGTCGATTCGAAGTTCTTGTGACGATTTGATTAAAGCGACCGTGATTTATTTGTTTGCGAAACTACCACTAAGTCAATCGTATTAACTCCTTGCTTTGTACATGCGAGTTACACTTCTGATACATGCTGTAATTCATATTTAACAAAGATACGCTACATATTTGTAATAATCTTTAATTTTTATCTTAACTGTAGCTCGCTTTATGATTACAAATACCACATTTTGTATTTCATCCAGTGTCAAGATAGCGATATTGGCCGCTGAAATAATGATAAGGCAAAGGGTTAACGATTCTCCATAAGAAAAAAAAATAAAAAAATAAAAATACTGGAAGCTTCGACACCGATCTTCGAAATCTTCTGTTCTCTACACGGTATTCCGGAACGCGGCCATCAAGCAGAAAACGGCAATCGCCCGCTTCGTATAAACATCAACGGGCCGCTTAAAATTGTGTACACCGCTCCGGGTTATATCGAGGGAAAGATATTACGGATTCGCGATAACGATAACCATTCCTGCCCGGGATACGTGTAGCCGGTACGAGAGATCGTGACTCTTGTTTTAATGGCGGCACCGGGAGAGCCCGGCACTCGAGAGAAGGGGCGAGCGAGAGTGGAACGCGGCTGGTGGTTTAATCTAATGGAGCCGAGAGACCATGAAACCTGGTGATAAACTTACCCGTAGGCGGCCAGGGTTGGATCGTAGGGGTAGTAACCCGTGGCGGCAGGCTGAAGGGCGGCGGTGCCCCATGCGGCACCCATATCCGCCGTCATCCCCATTCCCGTCGTGTCCTTCAATCCGTACGGATTTCCCTGCAATCGAATCGCATAATTAATTACCTTCGTGGGGGTCGCGATGGTAACGTGTTCGTTTGGAAGTCGGAGATTTAACCCTTTACGTCTGAGAGGTGACTTTTAATCGTCGGTTTCAAAAATTAGAGTATAGTAAAATTCGTTCGACTTAATTAATAAATAGCAGTAACGTTTACGAGTACGATTATTTAATCCTTTTGGGTTCGAAAATTTGTGATATCAGAGAATATTTATACATTGCGACAGGAGACAATAATGTTTGATGGCTTGTTCCGTTTTTAATCGGTATTTTAACCCTTTGCGCTCGAGAGGCGACTGTTAGTCGTCAAATGATAGTCTCGCAAATTTTCAGATTTTAGTTAGTTTGTTTAATAGTCAGTCCCAGTGGTTAAATAGTCATACATGTAAAGTTTAGTATATAACTTGACTAAACTAAATGAAGTTTAATATAAGCGAATGTTATTAAATATTTTGCCCTTGAAAATCTTTGAAGTCAATATTATTAAGCGACTAACAGTCATGTCTCGAGAGCAAAGGGTTAACAGTTCTTTACAGGACATGCGAATGGTTAGAAAACAAAAATAAATTATGCATTTAAAACTACTTTGATATTAAAAAATGGCCCTTTCCACGACCTACTCTTCAGTTCGCTCACCGCGTTGAAGAGATCAACTATTATTATACTTGAGGATTATGTGTGAAAGAAGCGACGGAGGGTCGCAGAAACGTTCCGTTTTGCGTATCAACGAATCTGCGCCGCTATAAAACGCCGGACAGTGGATTAATGCGATAATAAACGACGAGTACTCGTAACATAGAAGGAGACGCGAAAACAAGCGGCGCGATCCATCTTCCATCTTCTTATCTCCTCGCATATTAAGGTCACCCGCGAGATCGCTTAAGGCTCCAATGTTACAGCCACTTTGTTGTAAACACTGGATACCGTACGACAGCATCGTACACCGACTTTTAAAACGATGATCGATTAACTACAAGCGGCGATGGTTACCAAGGGTGGTGAACACACATTGTGTCGCGGCAACCTGCGAGGTCCCGAAATGAATACGCGATACAAAACTCAACAATGCGCACGATTTATCCAACGCGAGCGTGTACGTTAACAAGAACCAGGCACGAGAGATGGCAACCACGACGAACAATATTTATTTATTTATTTATTTATTAACAGGTTTTGAATCTCCTTATACCTTAAATATCGTATAGACAAAGTATAAATGAAAAATTAAATAAGAGCAACAATATCTAACGAACTAAACAACAAACATAATTTTATAATGTAACATATTGACATTTACAGCATATAGAGACGCTTACATTAACCCTTTGCACTCGAAAGGTGACTGTCAGTCACCAAATAATAATTTTGAAAAATCTTATTAAATATCTTACACTTGAAAACCGTTGAAGTTAGTATTATTAAACGACTACGAGTCACTTCTCGAGGGCAAAGGACTAACCCTAAACGTCGTGTAATGATACTAACTTCAAAAATTTTCAAATTCGAAATATTCACTAAGATTTACCTGCATTAAACATCATTTAGTTTAGTTCAGTAATATACTGAAATTTACGCATATGACAATTTAACCTTCGAGTCTGACTAACAAACAGATTAACTGAAGTCAGAAAATTTGCGAAACTATCATTTGGTGGCTAACAGCCACCTCTCGAGCGCAAAGGGTGAATAACAATCTCATTTTACCTATGTACTTGTAATAACCTAAAATTGTTAATTATCTGCCTTAACACTAGAACTACCGACAATCAAAGCGTACTTATTTGCATGGAAGAGATCACATTGGAAATTACATGAAAAAATACGGAATACATAAGAAATAAATCTGTATTTATACCTTCTACGGAAAATCATAGGAAATTTTGGAAGCTTTACCACAGTGAATTTATATATATAAGGTTGCTATAAGTAATCATCAACCAGTCATTTTGACTGCTGTGGTAGTTCTAGTGTTAAAAAGATAAAATATAAAGAGAAAAAGTTTAGGTGATGACGAAATCTATTTACTTTAATTATAAAACGATTAATGCAGTTATAAGAACCGTATAGTCTAGCATGGAACTCCTGAAATATCAGTCTACGATGGTTTCTTGTATCCGATGCGTTGGTTATTCTCGTTCCCGATCTCATAACCGGCCCCCGTCCTCGAAACATCCTGCGTCCCGAGCGGAGCGGGCCCACTCGCGCGACACAATTTATGCAAACGAGCCGTCCGAATTAAAATCGATCGATCCATCATCTTAAGCGGAGAGATCCGGCTGCGGATTCGTTGGAACGAGGTCACGCGGATCGGTCAATCCATCGGCGAGTGACTGACGATCCGTTAATCGAGCTACACCCACGAGATGCGAGCAGCCATCGGTGGCGTTGTCGACGAAAACCGAGTTCGTTCGGGTGTGACGAAGCCGCGGATTCCAGAGGCGATTATCGTTGTCGGTGATCGCGAATCTCACCGTTCTTTCTCCTTCGACACGCGCGTTCATTTTGCGAGTAAATGCGCAAGAATAATAAATACACTTATCAACACTAAAAACACAGTGAAATATAACACAAAAATATTAAACACATTGACAATCGTTCTGCGACACACTCTCACATTTTTCTTTCTCTCTTTTTCTATTTCTATCTCAATACAGGCGTCCCTCGACTTCTATGCATTTTCAAAAATTCAACCTTTTAAGCCTTTACGAAACAATTTTTCCTCCAAACAATACCCTGCAAATTTCCATAATCTTATGTTGATATTACTGGTGGTACATTCAATGAAACAAACATTCATAAGGCGATGAATTAAAAACCACTGTGCTCAATACTGTTTGCAAATTTATAAAATTATCAATGAATCGTTTAGAGATCCAGAAACAAGTGATCGAAGGATTGTTCCAAGATTAATTAAGTCACATACTCCGCATAGAATGATTCTCATTCAATTAGATATGCCAACGCGCCGCCCCTTGTAGATTGAAGGTGTGCTCGCGAAGCGCATCACAAAAGCGCTCATCTGGCGCTCTAGGAAGCGGCGGCGGAGAGGACAAAGCTGACGGGCGAAGAAAGAGAGAAGATAAAACGACGCGGCGTTCGAGGGCGGTGAGGCACGAGAGTCGGCGAATTCGGTGGCTAATGGTGGCACAATGGGATATTATTAGAGCGAAGGCTTAGAGGCGTTTGACGCCAGGAAGTTTCGCGTTACACAGATCGCGGCGTCGGCTCATTCGTCCTGCTTCCCTGCCTCTTAATTCCCGCAGGACCCATCCCCTCGTTTCGACTTCCAAATCCGCTCCGTTGCGGGTACCCTCGCTTGTGGCCTACTGTGTTCTTTCCTCTTTCTCTTTTTTTTTCCTTAACCCTTTTTGTTTCTTTTTCCTGTGTAGGTGAATCGAGAAAGAGAGCGGCAGACAGAAAGAAGGAGAGAGAGAGGAAGAGAAAGGGCACGCATATTTGTCCTCCGTTGCTGGCCCTCGATGCGTACCCTTTCCACGGAGGCGACTTTAATGGCGAACGGCGGGTGGTCCAGCGTCGACGCCTTGGACTATTGTTACCCCGGACTCGGTCAGCAGCCGATTATACAAGCACGACCCTGCATTAAGGTAGCAATATGCAGGCGCCAATCGAATTTCCTAAACGCATTCAAGGGCCCGCGAGAACCCTCGCCACGGACTTAACCTGTTGACTCTCTGGGTGGATGTGAGACTTTGAATATCCTTTGAATCGTTCACATTTTTTAAATACTATTTCATTTATGCGCTTAACATATTTATTAGTATAATTATTGTAATTGCGATTTTTCGTTTTTACATTTTTTAATGTTGCATAACCTGTTGACTCTCTAGAAGGATGTGCGACTTTAAATATCCTTTGAATCGTCCACATTTTTTAAATATTATTTCATTTATGCGCTTAACATATTTATTAGTATAATTATTGTAATTGCGATTCTTCGATTTTTATTTCATTACATTGTATAACCTGTTGACTCTCTAGAAGGATGTACGACTTTGAATATCCTTTGAATCGTTCACATTTTTTAAATACAATTTCATTTTTATGCGCTTAACATATTTATTGGTATAATTATTGTAATTGCGATTCTTCGATATTTATATGATTACGTTGCATAACCTGTTGACTCTCTAGAACGATGTACGACTTTAAATATCCTTTGAATCGTCCACATTTTTTAAATACTATTTCATTTATGCGCTTAACATATTTATTAGTATAATTATTGTAATTGCGATTCTTCGATTTTTATTTCATTACATTGTATAACCTGTTGACTCTCTAGAAGGATGTACGACTTTAAATATCCTTTGAATCGAATCGTCCACATTTTTTAAATACTATTTCATTTTTATGAGCTTAACATATTTATTAGTATAATTATTGTAATTGCGATTCTTCGATTTTTATTTCATTACATTGTATAACCTGTTGACTCTCTAGAAGGATGTACGACTTTAAATATCCTTTGAATCGTCCACATTTTTTAAATACTATTTCATTTTTATGCGCTTAACATATTTATTGGTATAATTATTGTAATTACGATTCTTCGATATTTATATGATTACGTTACATTGAAGATCGACCATTTCGCATTCACCATAGAAAGAGGGAATTTTAACTAAGCAAAGATGTCAGACTAAGATAGGTGCATTTCAAGGGTGATTTAGATCCTGAAAAACGGACAATTGCATGGGAGTACATTACGATATAACTCGGTTGGTAATTATAGATTCGAATTCGAAAAAATTGCAGGGACTCGTATCTCTTCGCGTTTAATCTGCGTGCGTCACGACATCAGCACCCTTTTGGACAGGAAACGGTATCGTGACCGATTATCAAAGCACGCGCATCCATGGATCATGCCGACTCGCGACGACTAGCGTGTCGAACAGTATGTGACGAGTCGAGGAATTATTAAATAAGGGGTGGACGCATAGCAATTCGATTAACGTCAGATTCGAGGCGATGTAAAGCGCTTCGTTTATCTGTATCGTTGTCGATCGTTTCAATCGACGCGAGGATCTTTATTGAGCCTGGGCGAGGGTGTAAAAAGCGTTCGCGGAGGGATTGTCGGGACTTTACAGCTTTACATGCATGTTCGTACAGTATTCGACCGTAGAATTTCAAAGATTTCTACGAATACGTTTACCGTGCTATTAAATATACGAGAGAACAGTGCTACATTCGTTGAACGTTCTCTTCGATCATCCTACTAAAGCACAGTTTGCATTGTTTAAAATTTAACCTTACACCGTTCGCCTCACTTACTCTTCACGTTTGTATCGTATGTACCAAATGTGTATCGTGTGCAATAAACTAAAATATATAAAACCCTTGAACCCTCAGAATTCTGAAGACACCATACAGGAATATTACCTTATTTGCATACTAGCACTAGAACTACTAAAATTATCGGAATGACCACAATTGTCATTGTAATTTTCTTTGTTCCAAGCATATTTTAGTACACTTTAGTCGTCGGTGGTTCTAGTATAACCCCTTGAATGGAAATAACAAGATTTTCTGTACTGAATTCAAATTTGACGGGTGTCGCCCGCAGTACATTTTAATGCTTAAAAACCATATGAATTTTTTTAAACTTACAATACTTCTTTAAACAAAAATATTTAAGTTTCATTTTATGATAATTCCACGCATAGAATTGCGCTAAATTTCTATTGTCTGCACGTGTACGATTAAGGACATGGATACGCAACTACTTAAGCACGAATACTGTATACTCTGAAATTCAGCGTTTATTAATTCATGCGAGGTAAACTTTAAGGTGAACACCAAAAGCTTTCTACAGAACAGACAACAATCCTTACTTCTGTTCATATCGTATCTAAAAAGCGAAACGAAGGGTTAATCCAAACGTGTTCTCTATTGGAGTAGGTTTTCTGGTGGATTGGTGCATTTGAAAATTAGCGATAAAATCTGTTTATATACTTTTTAATTGTAACACATTGTATTTTCTATGGCTACTTGTACACGACTGACTGTTCGCAGGACAAAATATTATAGTTGATTCTCGTGTTCCGCAAGAAACACATACACACACAAACCTATGCAAACACGCATACTTTATGACTAATTACGGTTCCATCAGATGTCGCGATTAGTATATCCTGTATTCTCTAAAATTCATGCTACAGATACGTATATACACGGACACGCACGGCCAATTAGCACATAGCCAGGCGATCGCATCTCCGAAACTTCATCGAGCGAGCACAATGCAGAGTTGGCCGTTTCACGGGGTTCGATTAAGGGTGGCGAGGAGGAAGCGAGCGACAAAAGACAACCGGCGGAAAAGTTGGCCGAATATAAAGGGGACGTGACGCGCGGGGCCTTCGAAGCCTGAAGTTCGAAGCTCAGTCAGGAGTTGTGCCCGGCGATAATTTAATTAACTGTTCGCCGGCCAGGTCGTAGACGGGGGAAGGGGGTGAGTTTAGTATCGACGCACCGCGATGATGAAGCCGTAGAGAGCTTCCGCGTGGGACAGAGCAGCAGCTTTCAGGAGCTTCCTGAGAAACGCGGGTTCCGAGATGAGAGCAGTTTAAACAACTAAGATAACGAATCTTCGATGGATTCGAGCTGGTGTTACAGTTATTACATTAGATACGCGGGTGAAATTGACTGCTATGTTTGCGAAACGTCGGGATATTGTGTAAAGAAGGACGTGATTCGCATTAGAAAGCTTGGATAATTTTTGGTTAATTACTTTATGGGGTACTATAATATTATACCGACATCGACTAAATTATTTGCAATACTTGACACGTAGCCAATCGAACGGGGAGATCTAACATTCTTTTTCTCGACATAACGCTGCCATTAATTCTATCTATTTTCGTTATTAGTCTCGAATTGGTGTTGTTCACAGTTCATCCAACACATGTCCTGCTTTTCTAAACTACAATTTTTAATAAATTCAACACTAGTCCAAGACCAACTAATAACAAAAATAAACAGGGATGGGAATCTCCCCGTTCGGTTGGCTAAGTGTTAAGTATACCAGGGATTTTCATGCATCCGTGGAAAATTTCTGAAGCAAAATGCACGCGACACGCGAAACTGTCGATGTAAATTATTGTATTAACGTATTTATTTAAAGGCTCAGAATAAATCTTTATCGATTGTCAGATAAGAATATGAATCCGCGCGAAAATCCGCAATTTAATGGCGACAGCTCGAAAACGTACTTCTGCGTCGGTTATTACTTACTCGTATTGGGGCTATGACGGCCAGCCAGAAGTCGCGTTTTTATTTGTTCCCCGGGGGAGCTTTCGTTGAACAACGACCACCGTGGTCGCTTTAAAGTGGCCGCTTTTTATTAGTTCCTTTATCGCTCCTCGCTCTCTCGCGCCACCCACTTCATTCAATGCTAATCCGATTCTTATTATATTATAATGCTCGCCGAAACGACGGCGCGCCGCTCGAATCGTCGGAAGCACGTGCTTCCTATTTAACGATCCGGCTCTTCCCTTCTCCTTTCTCAAAGAGGAACGCGGGCGAGGGTGGTGAAACGGGTGAAACCAGGAAGAAACGATCGAAGCTGCATGAGCAATGCCAGGGGGGGGGGGTGGGGGACAGGTTGAAACGAGGGAATTCGCGCTGCCGATGTTTGCACGATGGCAACGACGACATGCCTGCCGGTGACCTTATTTGAGTCACCTCATTATGTAAGAATTTTGTTGTACAGCCACTCGCTCGCCGGTGAACCGCTTAGGTAACCGTTGAACAGAGGAGCGTACTTACACATACGTGTAAGTACACGTCTGGATGCTAGTCGAGCACCAAGCTGAAACTGGAACCTTTTACTTCATACGTGAAGCTCCTTCGCTTGAGAAATTCGCGAGAAGTTCACGACCCGCAAAAATGGCGTTATTGGGTCAATTTAGGCGACTTTTTGCCACACGATTACATGTCCGTCTTCGTTGCCTTCGATTTGAGAAACAAGGAAAGTCTTGGATAGGATCGTAGGTAAAAAGATTGATGCTAGTCGAGCACCAAGCTGAAACTGGAACCTTTTACTTCATACGTGAAGCTCCTTCGCTTGAGAAATTCGCGAGAAGTTCAAGACCCGAAAAAATGGTGTTATTGGGCCATTTTAGGCGACTTTCTGCCACACGATCACACGTCCGTTTCCGTTGTCTTCGATTTCAGAAACAAGGAAAGTCTTGGATAGGATCGTACGTAAAAGAATTGATGCTAGTCGAGCACCAAGCTGAAACTGGAGCCTTTTACTTCATACGAGAAGCTCCTTCGCTTCAGAAATTCGCGAGAAGTTCACGATCCGCAAAAATGGCGTTATTGGACCAATTTAGGCGAGTTTCTGCCACACGATTACATGTCCGTCTTCATTGTCATCGATTTGAGAAACAAAGAAAGTCTTGGATAGGATCGTACGTCAAAAAATTGATGCTTGTCTATAACTAGCCTTAGACAGCAAAGACTTCAACGAAGCAACAGTGTCGAGGAAGAGTATATCTGCACCTGATTTCATCCTGTACAGGTTATTCATCAGAGGATAAAACAAGTCTTGGAAAGAGGCATGACACTGCCGATGACGGTAATTAGCGACACACCTGTACGAAGGTGCAATTCGCACGAGACGAATCCGTTCTTTAACAAGCTCGCCAACATTTTATTTCACTTTGCAGCTAATATATATCTCGGCGACGATAAGATTACGTTATATTCGATACAACGGTCACTAATAACTTCACCCTCTCAGATAAGATTAGTTTTAAGCGGCGAGCAACAACTATTTTCACACGATAACGGGAGTTTATTACCGATTCCGGTATTGGCGGGCCCGACGTGTTTCCATGCGCGGTGCCGGCCATCGACACTTCCATCGTTTTATCGCTAGTGACCAGGCGTTTAAAAAAAATGTTTCGCGACTTTACGACCGTTCTCTGAACACGCGCCACCAATTAATGTAATACGCTTAAGTAAACAGAAACGAGAGTAATGTCCACGGTGTCACCGGGTAGCAAACGATTGATCGCTTATCGAAATTCCCTAGAAGGTTTCCTAGATACAAAGAGTTTTCTCGTGTTGACGATTTTTACTCGTTTCCCTTTTAACACGTTGAATACCACGCTAGTTTTACAGGGTTTATCCGTGACGTCACGATGAATTTTCTATTACACGATAGATATACCGTTGAAATATTAGCTACAATAAATAATTTACAGTAACTATTTTTAGATGTTTTATACTGCATTAATTTCTTCATAGCATTGCGTTAACGATGGTAATAATAAAAAATTAATAGGTATTGACATTTGTCCAAATTATTACATTTGTCCGGTCACCAGTGACCCCCGCGGCAATTCAACGTGTTAACGCTAGTGATAACAATAGAAAAGGGGTACCTCATGAGTTTTTATTTAACGAATATAAAATACCTCGAATCCTGGCAATTTATACAAAGGCATATTAACCCTAGATTCATAAACATGTATGGGAGATACACTATTCATAAACATTCGTCTCACAGACAAACACATTGTATTGATGATTTTTGTTTCATAGAATACAAGAAACGATAAAACACACTTTAAATCTGAAAAATTGTCTGTTAATCATTAATTTTCTGAAATGAAAATGAACACAACAGTTATTCTGAGCAAATCGAAGTTTATCTTTCTATCTCTTTCGCTTTAAAACTTACCAACGGTCTGTGATACAAACGTTAATGAATCTAGGGTTCAACGAATAACAAGAAAGCGTCGATATACCAGACAGAGGGTGGCTGTGGCCACGTTAAGTTCCACAGAAATTCCTACTGAATATCGAAAACTGTTGCGTTGACAATTTTTAAAAATTCCTCCCCTAACGAGGTTAAGCTTTAAAATTACTCGAGCTATCAAAGGATGTCGTGCAGGGAGGGGAGGGGAGGGGATGGTGGTCGCCAACTCGTCAGAATTCTCAAAATTCCCGTTGGCCGTCCGCTTATGACATTCCAGGCTCGGTTGTCGCACCACCGACCGCGGGAGGGTTGAAGGGTGCCAGGGGCCTCGTCGCGTGCACGAAATTGCAGGACGCCGCTGAAATTCCACGAAGGGCTGACCAAGGAGGCCGGGTCGCGGGCCCGACTGCAATTTATCGCGATAAAGGTGCAAAGCTATGACGTTCGACGGTTCGTCTCACGACAAATGGCATTCCTCGAGCGTCGATCGGTCAAGCCCGACTAATAACGCCAACTAACATCCGGATAGGGGAATCGCGAAGAATTTTTCGCGCGACGCCTGAAATAGCCGACGATGTGGCCAGTTCGACTCGTTCAGGTTGTTGAAGCCGTCCCTGCAAAGGCCACGGTATTTGTAAATGCAAGGGTTTTGAGTGTTGGCCTGGGTCACATTTTATCTGCATGGTGGCCTGTGGCCCAGTGTGTGTGTCATTGCGACGAGGGATGCTTTTCAGATGTTTCTTTCTCTTCGGTTGGGGGTTCCTGGTTTGCGTTGCCCCCACCCACGGTTGGAGGCAGTTGTTTTTCGAGTGAAATAACTGCAAGGCGATGTTTTTTTTTCCGCGGGCGTCAGTCCTAAACGAGCAATCGAAACCATCGGCTGCGCCAACCTCGTGCCAGAGATAGCTTTGCATATATTTCACAAAATAACATTCGCTCGAATCAACTGCGTTATTTAACACAGGTATAAACAGGCTGTAGCCATCGAAGATCGTTTAACACTAGAACTACCACAGCAGTCAAAATGACTGGTTGATGATTACTTATAGCAACCTTATAAATTCAAGCTTGTGGTAAAGCTTCCAAAATTTCCTATGATTTTCCGTAGAAGGTATAAATAAAGATTTATTTCTTATGTATTCCGTATTTTTTCATGTAATTTCCAATGTGATCTCTTCCATGCAAATAAGTACGCTTTGATTGTCGGTAGTTCTAGTGTTAATCGCAATTCTCCCTCGACGTATTCTTCAAAATTTTGTCATGAAACAGCATACATAAATCTCGGTATGCGTACGGTAGAACGACGTTCGATATCCGAATTAATTGTCGAACTGTTTTATGATACCGTAAAGCAGTTAGAATTGATAGTGAAGTATAGTAAAAATATAGTAAAGTATCCTTTAACCGGTAGGTAGGTAGTATGAGATAGGGAAACGAATAAAAACTTGGTGAATTTTAGGGTTTAGTGAATTTTAACGTTCCTGTCAGAGATTGAAGATACTACCCACTTTTTAAACCGAACCGTTATACTTCAAATTTTGATTCTACCGATCCGTTTAACAGAATTCGTAATCTAGCCAACTCACTTGCGGACTTGAACTTTTTCAATTTATTCTAAGATAGTTTTAAGGCTGAGTCAAGTAGCTCAAATTGCTAGATGCTATAAATCTTCAGTTATAAGCACTGCAGTACTTCGCACTCTCCTTTTGCATTCTTATGATGTAGAACAATGTATAAGTTTGTATGTAATTGTACTCCTTTCAATTTTATTTTTACTTTTATTTTCAATTATTTTTATTCTTACCGTATTGTTTCTTTATAAAGAGTGTGTTTACCCGACGAATAAATAAATAAATAAATAAATAAGAAAACGTGAAAAGATAGATATGCATGTACATAAATTCTCAATAATGACAATACGAGGTGCAGTCTCTTTTTTGTTGTTTTCATTCAACAAAATTCCGTTATGCACGGCTTTCAGAGTGCCCTCGTGTCTCAAAAAATTACAAGCTCTTCCTTATCCTTCGTGTTCCCGATACGTTTATGAAAAGGGAAGAAGGGGGTCGTCTGTGGTAGCCATGGAGGGGGGGAGGCTGCCTTGAACGGAGCACTGATTCGAAAGAGGCTGTAACTTCCTCAAACGGCGCGTTCCAGCATTTTAGATCGATTCGTGCGCCCTTAACTCACCGTGTACAGGATGTTACACGCTCGGCGTGTGCAACAAACATTACCAAGTTTCAATCGTAGCGCCGCGCAACGATTCTCGGGGAATAAAGATCGGGAAATAAAAGTTTTCCGGGGACACGTTTACATACATTAGGCGTAACACGGTTGCACGCGTTTCGCGGAGCCAAGGAGCGTGCAGCAAACACACATTGTATCGCATGCGAGCCGCGAGTAACTGCCAATTATAAGAGCGTAAACGGTCCGTGATTAAGAGGGCTACGTGTGTTACGCTTATCAATGGGCCGTAAACTAACGCATTTCGCGATATCGCGGATCGGAATGCACCGACAGCTCTTTCGTTGCACCAGAGACATGCGAACGCAAGGATTCGAGCGGACGCGAACCGACACCGCGGAAGCTTAAAGAAAATTATCACCTGGTATTCTCAATTATAGATATGGGAGCGAGACCAACTTGTTAGGTACCACTTTTTACGCTTTGAATGCCACGCCAGTTTTAACCCTTTGCGTTCGAGAGGTGACTGTTAGTCACCGAATGATGGTTTCGTAAATTTTCAAATTTTAACTAGTTTGTTTATTAGTTAAATTCAGAGATTAAATAGTCACATGTGTAAATTTTTAAAATATTACTTAACTAAATTAAATGATATTTAATATAGGCGAATCTTAGTAAATATTTCGAATTTGAACATTTTTGAAGTTTGTGTCATTAGACGACTACCGGTCATCTCTCGAGTGCAAAGGGTTAAGAATAGACCAATGATTTGATCAAAATGACCAATCGATGATTACTCATAGCAACCTTATAAATTCACTGTTCTAATGCTTCCAAAATTTATTATGATTTTCTGCAGAAAGTATAAATAAAGATATCTCTTTTTTATATAATTTTTAAGTTGATTTCTTCCATGCAAATAAGTACACTTTAATTGTTGGTGGTTCTAGTGTTAAAGGGTTTGCCCGTGGCACCACCATAAATTTCCTATTACACGACACATATGTCTACAAAAAATAAGTTACAGTGTGTAACTATTTTTAGACGTTTTATACTGCATCAGTTTCTCTTCACACCGTTACATTAACGATGATAATGATGAAAAATTGATAAGTATTGACATTTGTCCAAATTATGTATTTCTACCAATCTGGGTGCGCCGGTCACTGGTGACCCCCTTGGCATATAACGTGTTAATTACCATATCCGCGAACAATTACACATAATCAATAGGACTTATGGAAAAATTGACAGATATTGAAGTGCAACATAGTTGTCTGTTCAAATCAAATTTCGAAGCTCATAAACTCAATACGCGCCTGTAAACAAATTTTGCGTCCGTCTGTAAATGAACAGTTCTTCTCGTTTACGAAATTTGAATTGATTAAAAATTGTACTTTGAAAGAGTAGAAAATGCATTTGACGAATTGTGAATAACACTAGTTCAAAACTAACTAATAACAAAAGTAAATAGGATCAATCAGGCAGAGGAAAAAATGGGAGACCTCCCCACCCGGCTGGTCAAGTGTTTAGCGGTTAAAGAGTGGGGGGAAGCGACCTTGAGCAGCTCGCTGATTTCGGACGAGCTATTTCTCTTTACGTTTCTCGTCCACGTCCCTGCGAACAGTAATGCTGTGCACCCAAGTTACGTATTCCGTTGCGGCGCAAAATCCAGTTTTTTATCTGTTCCTCCGTGTATCATTAGACTCAGCTTAGCACGCGATTCTGTTTAATTAGCAGAGCGGCAACGGCTCGAACGCGACGTAAAATGCGGCGGAACCAGTGGTATCGATTCCATAAGCAGCCCCGTTACGGGCACCATTCTCTGTTTCCTGGCGCCGCTCTTTCGCTTCCTCCTTCCTTTGCGTTCCTCGAGAACGAGCCGCGACCGCACGCGCACGCGAATCGCGTGGAACGCAATTTTTCACCGAACCCCGGCCGCTCGATAACGCTTGCCGCTGCCGGCGAAACTAAATTTATGAATCCCACTAAACGAGCAGCGATGACACAATCGGCGTGCCACGCGTCGCGAAATATCCAACGAGCTATTAACCCTTTGACTGACGGCAGACTTTGAGACGCACCGGTCGTACAATGTGGTAGGAATTCAGTTGCGAGGTATTTCGAGAATTTTTTGGGTGAAATTTTGGGCATGGATGCATTTTTGTGAAAACATACTTCAGTATGTCGAAAAACTGAATTTCACTACGTTAACTCTTTGAGGCACATGATTTCAAAGAACAAATAGACCAATGTTGCACATAAATTTTGTTGCGTTTTGAATTAAACAAAATAGGTATATTTTTATTAACAAAGTACGCACGTGTTGAAACTTGCCAACACAAGCGAACATATTTATAACATTTTTTGATGGTATTACCAACTGCATTGAAGAGACTGTGAGTAAGACTAAGTATAAACCTATGCTCGTGCAGTTATTGAAATATTCAGAGGTGGGTCTAAAAATGTCCCACCATGCATCAACGCGTATCAAAAAGGTGGGACATTTTTAATCCCACCGTGTCCCAAAGAGTTAAAACAATATTATTTATTTCGTTGCATTCTGAACCGAATTGCTACCGTAAATATCACAGTCTTCCGTGTCAGAAAGCTGAACTATGTTGAGCGCCTTTAGGCACCCTCAGTCTCAGGCGACCGCAATGGGATAAGCGCCTATAGACGCTCTCAGTGTCGCAAACGCAAAATTTATAGGAGCCCACAGTAGCCTAGGGGTTAATATCCGCTAGTTTATGGAACGGATTGCGAGAACAGCAGAAATCACGCCTCGCGAGTTCAGCTCCGTCGCATTCCTCAAGCTGGTTAACCGTCCGCTCCCTCCGTTGTCGATAAAACGTCGATCTAAATTAATTTGTCGACCTTATAGTGGGATGTGTGCAAGGCAGAGGGATACTCGTGATACGGACTTGGAATGGAATCGCGAGAATTGTTGAAATTGATGGAGTAAGGACGGGTCAGAGGAGAAAGAGAGAATTTTTTGAGACTGGATGTGTCTGAAAGAAGAATTACAGAATGATTTGGTCGATGGATAATCGGTTTTTATCAATCGGAATGTGTTACACGACTGTCGATTAAGGGTGAAGAATTACGGTAGAACGTCGATCACCCACATTAATAGAAAAATAAATTCGTTTCAATAGATAATCTAATAGAAATAATCATCGATTTTTATGAAATTTTGTTAAGCGACTGTCCGGCTTGAGGGTTGTTCCATAGATCAATCCGAAATATTTGGAAAGTCGATATGGATGCCAAAACTTTTAATAAAGAAAGAGAGGGAATAGGGGGTGAGAGAGAGCGAAAGAGAGAGCAACAATGAACTAAAGCTATCTATTTGTCGTTTTAAATAAATTATTTATTAATAACTGAAAATTGAGATCGATTGCGTGAACAAATTATTTATAAGTGATCGATAAACTTAGAAATTAAATTAAATTAAATCGTCGGCAGAATATCTATTATTCAGATAATTTGTTTCGATTGTTTAAACGTATATTCGATAAAATCTACTCGATATTTCTGTCATTAAAAGTATCCCGAGATCTCACAAAATTGTATTATAATTTCCTCGTGACCGCGAGAGAAAGACAGAGCAACAATGAACTAAAGCTATCTATTTGTCGTTTTAAATAAATTATTTATAAATAACTGAAAATTGAGATCGATCGTATGAACAAATTATTTATAAGTGATCGATAAACTTATAAATTAAATTAAATTAAATCGTCGACAGAGTATCCTTCTATTATTCAGATAATTTGTTTCGATTGTTTAAGCGTATATTCGATAAAATCTACTCGATATTTCTGTCACTAAAAGTATCCCGAGATCTCACAAAATTGTATTATAATTTAACAATCCTCGTGACCGATGGAAACGCAACCCTCTTCGGAGAACCGCGCACGAAACCCAATAGTCACTGTCACCTTCCGACTCGACGACGAGCGAAGATAAGCACAGGAGCGATGGTATCGCTCGTTATCAGTTTCGACTCCAACTGATTGCGCGGCGAAGATCAAACAGCCGCGATGATCACCATTTGCGGTGGCGCAGATAAGAATTTGAAGAAAAAAAAAACCGAATCACGAAGCGAAACGTGACCAACTGTCTGCCGCTAGATGGCGTCGCGACGACCTACGACGACTCTAACTTGAGAATCGGTGTCGTGCAATCGATACGCGACGCGTAGAGCGGAAAAACGGAAATTTGAATATGACCAATGGGATAAACAAAATGGCTGACCCTCACGATTATGAAACTGTAAGTGCGGTTAAATGATATGGAACCGTAACGAGCGAAAATTTCTCGACGCTAATCAAGATTAGAATGCAAATTTGAGTAATCGATCAACACCTTAGACACCAAGCTAAAAATTTCCATAGACGAGGAACAGTTTCGTCTAACCTCACCTTCCTCCGAGTTAAGAAGGTGAAGTAAGTGTTTGATAAAACCTTTATACGAAGTTAAGAAATTTAGATGGACGCAATAATTATTAACATTATTTATTACATGGTTTATACCATTTGATTTGGCATAGAAAGAAAGTGGGAAAGGAATGAACTTGTTCAGGTAGAAGAAGACAATTCCACGTGGCAAATGATAATTGCACAAATTTTCAAATTTTAGTTAATTTGTTTATTAGTCAGACCCGGAGGTTAAATGGTCATATCTGTAAATTTCAGTATATATAACTTAACACTTTGCCGGCCGCTGTCACGTATCAGTGACTTCTTTTCGCCAACGGTGATGCTGCATTTCGATGTTTGTATAGGTAGATACATTGTTGCAGAGCAATATTTGACGAATAGGGAACAGTGATTTCAACTGTTTTCCCTTCCCAATTTACCAGATTGTAACTACTTATGTTACGAACAATTGCGTAAATATCACATTTTGTGAGTAGTAGAACCTGCGTGAATCTTGCCGGCGGCAGCGTAACGGCGATTCGATAAATGTGCGGCCGGCAAAGTGTTAATTAAACTAAATGACGTACAATATAGGCGAATTTTAGTAAATATTTCGAATTTGAAAATTGTTGAAGTTAATATCATTAGACGACTAACAGTCACCTCTCGAGTGCAAAGGGTTAATATTAGCGCGAAAATCGGACAAGAGCTAGCGAAGATGTTTCGAACAACTGTGCGAGCGCAAACGGAGGCGAATGTTGTGTACGCGGAACCAGGTAGAAGTACAATGGGGAACTTTTGCACAGGCCCAACTGTTTTCCCCAACTCGGCTCGTTATCTGCGACTCCATCCGTTTCGTTCATTTGTCGGAGCAGAAAACGGCCGCGTAATTTTGCCCAATGAAAGGTGGCCGACCGTTATCGGAGGACACGCGCCGCTGATTGGCTCGACGCGACCCGTTCGCACGTCCAGGGGGTGGAAATTCGTCGTGAACGCTGCGGGCCACGGTGGGCAACGCCGATGATATCTCTCGGTCGGTTCGATACTCGGCTGAACTCTGGCCGCCTCGTACCGCCGTCACCTTGTCCTATTTATAGGCCGGTTGTCCCGTTAATTAAATCGTGCCCGGAGAGAGGCTGTTGAGATAAGGAAACTGGCACTTTTGTCACCGAGACGGTTATTTTCGTGCCCACGGTGTCGCGGCGCTTCCGTCCATGCATTGAAACAGGAGTGTCAAACAGATGTGAAATTTGAATTTGTTTTCGATCGCGTTCGCCTGTCCTGTTCCGCGTTCAACGATTTTAGTGGCCTGTCACTCGCGGTCTGAATGTCACGCGATTTTAAACTCCGAACATACGAAAACTCTGTTACATATGCACGGGTAACATGGTTTTGTTTAGAGAACCGAGGAGGGGGGCATTCTTTTGTTTTAGCGTGTTTAACCCTTTTCTACACTTTTCTATTCGCCTGAAATGTCCTATTCGAGGCAATCGATTAATTCAACGTTCAAATGCTACTTTTATGGGTTCCGAGAGAGAATATTCACGACCTATTTTAACAAATTGATAAGATACAACTATTTATATACAGAATAACAACTATTTTGACAAATTTTCAGACACGAAAGACACAGACGCTTAGTTAAACTAAATGAAATTTAAGGGAATCTTAATCCTTTGCGCTCGAGAGGTGACTGTTAGTCGTCAAATGATAATTTTCAAATTTTCAAACTTTGGTTAGCTTGCTTATTAGTCAAACTCGGAGGTTAAACAATCATATATATAAATTTCAGTATACGACTTAATTAAACTGAATGAAGTTTATTAATAGAAGCGAATCTTAGTAAACATTTTGCACTTGAAAATCTTTCAAGTCAATATTATCAGACGACTAACAGTGCAATGGGTTAAACAAAGATGTTCAAATTTTATCTATGCATCATGCATGATTCTCTGTTATTTTCTACATCGTTGGCATTTCTTTAAATCGACCACGAACCGGGGAAATATTTGAATTTCAAATCGAGTTAATTTGTGTGCACAACATTCGAAACAATGTTGCCAAAAATTCACGCTCGATACGCGCTTGAAGCTTTTAAATCATTATGACACGACACCGTAGCGAAGAAACAAGCGATTGTTCTGCCTGGTACTCCGTGCCTGCGTTTATCCAATCAATCTCGAGCAACCTGCAAGGGTGCGCATGACGGATTGTTCCACGACTTCGACCAAAACAACCAATTAGTATAATTATGCCGATAAATTCAAATTTAATTGGCCACGCTTCCTCCGGAGCAGCTACCGCTCCCCGTTCCCATATACCGGCAACCAAATAATAATAATAACAATAATAACGATGATGCGCCCGCTATTATCCCGAGGGCAACGTATTTTAGGGCAACGTTCGATCTAATTACATCGAGCCGATCTGTTTCATGAGAAACGGTGGCGTAGCTACCTATATACACCGTGCCCGATGCACGCCACAGGAAACGCGTGTTTCGTACGATAAAAAATTCCCCAACACGATATCCTAAGTTTAAACATGGCGGCTCGAATTGACCTTTCGCTCCGGCAAGGGATTAATGCACTTATCGTTCGCAACACGGGCCAATGGCTATGGCGATGGTAAAAAGGAGAACGTCGCAAGGAATAAATGCAGAATTTAATTATCAACCATATCTCTCTCTCTCTCTTTCTCTCCCTCTCCCCCTCTATCTCGCTTGCTCTCGCGCTTACTCTTTCTTTCCCTCTCTAACTCCCTCTCTTTCTCTCTCAATATCTTTCATAATCTCTCTCTCGCATTCACTCTTTCTTTCCCTCTTTCCATTTCTCTTTTTCTCCCTCTTCCCCCTCAATATCTCTCAATCTCTCTGTCTCTCTCAATATTTTTAATAATATATATATATCTCTTTCTCTTTCTGGCACTCACTCTTTCTTTCCCTCTCTCCATCTCTCTCTTTCCCAATATCTCTCTCAACCTCTCTCTGAATCTCTCTCGCTCTCTTTCTTTCCATCTCTCCATTTCACTCACTCAATATTTCTCTCTCTCTCTCTCTCTCTTTCTGTCTGCCTTTCTCTCCTTTTCCATCTCCCTGTCTCCCTTTACCCGGTCGAAGTCACTTCAAAACGGGCTGCCTCGCAACATCTGGCCGAGCGAGAGCATGTTTTCCACGGCTCAACCTTTTTATCGTTTCCACCTCCCCGGTGGTGAGTATCCACGCTTGAGTGCAGATATAAATTGGCCGAAACGCCGATACGATCGCGCGTCTATTTCCACGCGTCTACGTCAACCGCGTTTATCAGCCTATCGTCGATGTACCCGTGATTAAGCGCAAACACGGTTCCATTTCGAATACACGCACACGCGTGTGATCTTGCTCCGACAACGACCAGCTGGTTTGCTGATTTTTGTCAGGCTCAAAACACTTCACCGGTCCCCGCAACACCGTCTGATAACTCTTTTGGAAACCACCGCATAAACGACCGAACTTATTGAACTGTTGCGTGAAATTGGGATTCCCTGGATCGATATTCTAAAAATAAGCGAACGGGCGTCTAATCTTTCGTCAAGAATAACCGGAACGTTTCTAATAACCGTTCAAAGCTTCTGTTTTATACGCGCAAACCAACAACATACCTCGCGACCAAACGTTCGCACGATAAGGTCAAATCCTGACCAGTCATGTCGGCCAGGAGTTCCGTTCACCGTGAACGCGGCCTGAAACGAACTTGAACGTTCCTCGGTCTACCTACTTATTGCCTGGCGTTTCGCGCACGTGATGCCGATTCGATGTAATTTCAATGCCTGTGCAGTAATTTAACACGTGGAGCGTTGCCAGAGATGCAAGAGTATTAGTTACAATACTTCAGTTAGTCACAATACTACAATTTTCTCTACGGTGCGTCCTCGAAACTTAATAGAAACGCTCTCTCTGTTCGAATCAATGTATCCAAAAATTTCGATTTAGAAAAGATATTTCTCCTACATGCTCCAACTAAAACTATCACATCACAACCAACGAACCTTAGAATTTTCAATAAATTTTTTATAAATTTCAATAACAAACAGTACACCAAACTTCTCGACCAAACCTTCGAATCCCATCGTCAAACCAATTAACCATCCCCTCGCTTCCACGAAATTACACCACCGACGCCGATGCGATCCCGCTCGACTCATGTCGTTCCGCCTAACTTATTCTTAGCCATGCCCTTTTTTTCCCTCGCGATGAAAATGAACGAGCCCGAGGGGGGGAGCGCGCGAACGGTGTGTCGTTGCAGCGAGAAACGCGTGTTTCACAAGATTCCGGGGGAGCGAAACGGTCTAGATCCGGCCCTGAAATATAACCGCGAATCCATCATGGAGCGCCCTCGTTAGCAGGAAGCGAGGAGGAGAGACCCCCGGGTTCCTCGTGTCTTCCGCGAACCGAAACTTAAACGAGATTATCGCCGCTCCGTTCACGACAGCCGCGCGTGAATAATTCGACGCAGCCGGCGACGGAGGCGGCTAGAAAGCGCGAGAGGAACGCGCGTGGATCTCCCATGGAGGCTTGGCTAGATCCGAGGCAGCCGGGCTTCCATCACCGGGATTCCAAGCTAATTCGTGGCAAGACCACGCGCTAATCCGTCTTGAGTTCGGCCAGCGGGAGCAATAATCGCCAGGCACGCCCTGCGCGACGGCCCGATCAATCTGCGGCCGGGATGGCCACGCATATTTTACGAGCGAAACGTAGCACAAAGCGTGCTGCAAAACTTAACCCTGGGTAGAGCTCGGTTTTCGCGTTCGGAACGGAGCTAATAAACCGTTTAATGATCGCGTTTATAAATACGGGACAGTCGTAAGTCATCCGATTAGTTATGGACCGTGTTATACGGGTAATTTATCGTCCCTAGGGAATGGAATCTATTCCGTTGAATGTTGGAGGTTATGAACGGGGATCCGTTAAGTACATTCTTCTTCTTTTTTTTTTTTTTAGAACATACACGGAACCTAAGGGACGGTTTAAATAAATATGCGATACTTGCACCGGGTAAATCGAAAAACTGTAGGTACTTGCAAACAATTTTAAATATCCACGAGTTCTAAAAAGTCTTCCAGTTCGTATTCCAATTAATTCCCACCTCGATTTCGAATAATTATTTATTTACAATCCTTTGATATCACTCGAGCACCGACGCGACGTAACTAAGGGAACTCTTCGACATCAGAACCACCCCGAAACTTCCACCACTACCGAACCCCTCGCTAACCTCCGCCTACGACACCGGAACTCCACCCACCCGACGCAACACTCCCACACACAACAGCGCCTCGGAATAATCGCTTATGAATAATTCATCCGTCATTACAGCGAACGTCGCTAATTACCTCTAGAACGATTAACTCGCGACCAGCGCGTAAAGACCGCCGCGGGAAACCCGAGGCGGGAAAAGAACCGTAACTTCCAGAAGGAGCAAGAAAGAGAAATACTCACCAAAGGAGGGTAGAACGCGGAGCTGTCCATCCCGATACTGGGATAGGGCCCCTGGTCGGTGGTGGACGGCGTTGGCGTGGGGTACGACGAGTAAGAGGTCGCCGTGGGCGCTAGCCTAGGGTACGCGCCCAACGCGAGCCTGGCCGCGCTGTCGTACTGACAGCTGCACACCGTTTGCCCGGTCACAGGGTCGGTCATCATGGGCCTGCCGTTCTCGCAGCAGCCTGGGCCCGTGGTGCCTGCTACGGGGGTGCTGGCCCCGCCAGAGGCGGCCGCGGCAGCGGCGCCTGTCGTCGTCGCCGTCGACGAAGGGGAGAGCGCGCCGGGGCTGAGCGCTCCACCCGACGACATCGCCGGCGACGTCGCCGTCGTCGGCTGTCCGCCGCTCACCAGCAGCTGAAATATTTTTAATCCATTATTTTTGGCTCTAGTTAGCCGTAGAGGGAGGGGGGTGTCTTGCGTTACGATAATTCGACCTCGACGCGTTAAATACGGCGGTTGGCCTGTTAGTCCCATATACTATCGTTGCTTTCAGAGGCCAACTCTTCTGAGCACCGCGGAATACAGTATCGAACAAAAGTTTAACCGTTTGCACTCGAGAGGCGATGGTTAGTCGTTTGATGATATTAACTTCACAGATTTTTATGTACAAAATATTTACTAACATTAGTAAACTTCATTTAGTTTAGTTAAGTCATATATCCCGGTCTGATTAATAAATAAACTAACTGAAGTCTGAAAATTCGCGAAACTATCGTTTGGCGATCGACGGTTGCTTGTCGAGCGCAAAGTGTTAACTCTTATAGCTTCAAGTGTACCTCTCAAGCACCACCAATATAATTAATATAAATATTGTAATCAAAGTTATATTGTTTCTGAAATTGATAAAGATTGTTTTGAACGATTTTAATATTATTATTTACACGTAATTGTAGCATTTAAAGTCTGACACTTAAAAACTTACAAGTCAAAATATATACGAGAATAAGTTGGAGTTGCCGGTCGACATTCACACTTAAAAGTAGGAGTGTTAAGGGTTAAACAGACAGGATAATGTAAAACACAATTTTATGTTTCGCAAATATTGTTTATCTATGCATTTTTATCGTCATTATGGTAGAGCACTACTCATCGATTAACATAGAATACAAATTTTATTTAAACCGTTATTTCTTATTGATTAATTGATTTATTTCCATCGATCCTTTGGTCTTAACCCTTTTTAAGGCAGAGGCGATATATTTACCACCAACAAAAACTTCAGCAAACTCAAATTCAGCTTGCATGTGACTCTGTTGACGGGCAGTGGGAATATTTTTACCACCTATTTTTCCAAAACTTCCGAAATAATTAGTGTTTTTCTTTTAAGTTTATTTTTGTTATATAAATAAAAACATGCCAAAAATATAAGCGCAAGTTATTTTATTACTCCGAATCCTTCTGCCTTATAAAGGGTTAAACTTCCGCTGCCGTGTGTAAGGGTAAAACTGGACAACGCGAATGCACGCGCTGATCGATAACGATTCACGTGGGCGAAGATACAATATACCGTGTGAAAGTATAAATACGAGTGTACACTTCGAAACGTGGTTTTTGCAACGATACATTATTGTTAATTGCTCGTGTAATACATGGCGGGGAAGCGTTTCGTCGATCGCAGCGAAAATTGTGTGGTTTCTACGAATGATCGGTCATTGGAATGGTTGTTACAGTGAGCGATGACATGTATGTGGTACGAAACGTGTTTCACCTTCAACTGGTCGATAGAACTGTGTTGCAGATTTTTATGCATACTTGATATGCATAAATTATCTGGGTTGCCTTTAAGATACTGTAAGATGCTGTTCTGTTCATTTCTGCCGATTGGACTCGTAAACCGCGTATAAATTCGTGATTCTACTTCTAATTTTCTATTCTACACATCAATCTTTCATGTGTTTTTGAAAAAAGGATATCTTGTATTCTTGATTAATACGTTAAATTAATCAATTAATCAGTACTGGTACAATTTTATTTACAACATGTAGATTTACAATGATCTCTTTATAATTCGTCTCAGATTTCTTGCCCGACAGGATATAGCAAAATTTTAGTTTTAGCCTCGTTACTAAAACTTAACGATAAAAATATTTTTTTAAACTGGTAAAGCTAAAATACTGCGATAAGATATATCAGTCGTAAAAATTACGAATACATGTTTTAACAACATGTGCCTCCGTATTGGTATACTATTCGTTTTTCAAACATTCAAAATTATTCGATAAACAGAGGTAATTGCACGATATTTTTCTAGATAAAGTAAAACAAACGCATAGCTAACCCGTGTTACTGTGTGCGACGGCTAAGTATCCTTAAAGTTAAAAAATAAAATTACGCGGGAATTAGATGTTAGGTTGTTAGGTTAATTACGTTCTAGGATAACGCATTGGGTTTTACGTTAAGTTGATTCGAAAGCTTTTATCACGAGAAAGATCGAAAAGGATTTGTTTTTTGTGAATTACGACCTTCCAGTTTTCGTACACGTCAACGGTGTTCCACGAAAAAGCTGGTTAACGACAACTTTGACGAAAGCAGAGATAAGAGCAGCGATGATCTTGTCAATGAAACCTCGAGTGGTAGGCACCTGATATAGAATAAGATAATCAAGACGATACGAAATTTAATTGAATTAATATTGAGAAAGACGAGTTTCGAAACTACATACGACGGTGATATCCAACGAGTTATATCCAGATAATCGCGTTCAAGTGGTGGAATTAGATAGTAAAGCTATACGTAAACACATTATATACCAATAACCTAATACTGGCAATATAAAATTATTCCAACGTATTGTAACTCATCTTCCATTAAATTATTAAAAAATATTACAGAAAATAAATTTATCCTCTCAAATTAAGTACATGCACTTTAAGGATAGTGTAAGGGCGTACATAAAAAAATATATACGCGTATCATTAACCCTTTGCGGACTAGTGTCGGATATATCCGCCCAACTCTCACGCTGCGGCTGGCGTTTGTCTGTCGTAAACGACATGTATAAGATACGCATGAGTATACTAGCCTAAGAAGTCAAGTTGGCCTAAATTTGTTTGTTTATGATTTCGTTAGATTTTATGAAAAACTTATTTAAATACAGCTTTAGTTTTTATAACACAAATACGTGACGTAACTATTTTCTTTACTGCTCCGTCCGCAAAGGGTTAACACTAGAACTACCAGACTAGTCAAAATGACCAATTGGTGATTACTCATAGCAACCTTATAAAATAAACTGTGGCAAAACCTTTAAAATTTACTATGTTTTTCTGTGAAAGATATAAATAAAGATTTGTTTTCTATGTATTTTTTCATGTAATTTTCAATTTGATCTCTTCCATGTGAATAAGTACACTGTGTTGTCGGTAGTTCTAGCGTTAAGTAAATATAAGATCCCTTTAGTAATGTTGATGCACGATTATTCGACTAACTTAATATAAACTTTTATACATTTCACCTCAACCCTTCGTGTCCGTGACTCATGTTACCCGGTGATTCATATTACTCGTATCGGGCTCGTTTCCATCGACAGATCTCAGCTAACGTAAATGTGCATCGGCAAACACGCGAAAATGTTCGCCGGCCGAACGAAAACAAGCGCAGGGGGAATAAATTACAAGTTAACCGGCGAGCATCGGTTTCAAAAAATAATTCTAGCGCAAAGGGTTAATGGCGATAATGACGGTAATTTCGAAAGCAGGTGATACACACCGCTTATCGCAGACGGATCTGATTATAAATGCGTGCTCGATAACTCGATAGCAATTCCGTGTTACTTTAATGGACGATAATCGGGGATGGAGCAGCGGTATCTCTGGTTATTAAACAACAGATGACACTCGACAATTAGCTCCTTAAAAGTGGCTGGCGACGCGAAACAGACAGCGTGGCCGGGAAAGAGAGAAGAAAAGAGAGGAGAAAAAAGAAACGAAAATTAATGCACTTCGAAACCGCGCTCGATCGAAGTTCGAGCGAAAAAAAATAAAGGAAGGTACTTACGTAGTCATACTACCGCGTATAAGCGTGGTTTTTCCCGTAACCAGAATTATGCGAGCGACATCGATATACCCTCGCGATCAGGGACCACAGATAGCAATAATTGTCACGTAATTTTGTGTAATGACGGCGGAGTGTGTACCGTGAACGCCGCACGGCGCTTTCAAGACCGCTCGAATAAATTAAACGGAAATTCATCGAGTCGAACCGAGCTAAGGAAAGTCAAATCGTTGGTCGGCAGCCTTCGTAACACACGGTACCGACCAAAAATTAGAAAGCGGTTCATTTTCTCACCGTCTCCAAATAGCTACTCATTTCTCACGGATTTTCGATCGGACAAATTCCCGAGAGCAACGCGATTCTATCGTAGATCCGTTCTCTCTTCAACCGATTTGTGCATCAAGTGCTTTCACAGATAAGGAAATCTCATGGAGTACCAAAGTTCGCGAAGCATTTGTATTCACCGTCGTAAACACAGAACGACACCTGTAACGGATACTTTAACACGTTCGCGGACGTGAATGCTGTAGCATTCAAATTTTTAAACCAATTATTATTAATTTAATTTTATATAATCTCGATTCAAATATCGTCGAATGTTCGAAAGTAGGGGGATGTAAAAAAATCTACACCAAAAACTGCGATTTGAAGTATTGATCAAGACAACGTTGTAGTCTGATGACCAAAGTCTGATGTCCCCTGAGAGTGGGCAGCCGAGTAGCCTGTTTGACTCACGACTCAAAAATCATAGTAAATTTTGGAAGCTTTACCACGGTGAATTTATAAGATTCATATGAATAATCGCCGATTGGTCATTTTGATCGCTCTGGTAGTTTTAGCGTTAATGCACCTTCAATACTAGAACTACCGACGATTAAAATGCACTTATTTGCATGAAAGAGATCAAATTGAAAATTACATGAAAAAATACTGAATACATAGGAAATAAATCTTTATTTATACCTTCTGTAGAAGATCATAGTAAATTTTGGAAGCTTTACCACACTGAATTTATAAGGTTCATATGAATAATCGCCGATTGGTCATTTTTACTGCTCTGGTAGTTTTAGCGTTAATGCACCTTCAATACTAGAACTACCGACGATTAAAATGCACTTATTTGCATGAAAGAGATGAAATTGAAAATTACATGAAAAAATACTGAATACATAGGAAATAAATCTTTATTTATACCTTCTGCAGAAGATCATAGTAAATTTTGGAAGCTCTACCATAGTGAATTTATAAAGCTGCTATAAATAATCACCAATTGGTCATTTTGATCGCTCTAGTAGTTCTACTGTTAAAAAGTTGAATTTTCAAAAATGTACGAAATAGCGAATTGTGCGAAAGTAGAATGTGCGAAAATCGAGGGGCGCCTGTATTGTTTACTTAATCTTTTGAACGCTATGAACACAAACAATTTACGTTGCCCTGCTCAAAACTGCGATTCATACGAAATGCAAAGTGCCTCGTCGCCGAGGGGTTAAATTCTCGAGGTCCACGGATAACGCATCCAAACATTTCGCTCGCGCTGCGCGTATTGCGCGCTCACTTGGAACGAAGCGTTGCCGGAAATATTGCGTCGGTTGCATGTTAATGCAGGAAGAAACTCGCGTTTCAAAAATGGTCCCATTTGTCAAGCCGCTATCGCTGTGGCCGAGGAGTCGGTACAACCGCCGGCGAACGATAGCGAGGAGTATCTTGTCGCGTACACGGTTTTCGAGTGTAATTGGTGTACAAGCGGGACGAAAAGTGTTCCGTGTTTTATGTAACAACGGATTATTATGTCGCCGCGCGATATCGGCCGGTTGGGAATGGAAATAAATGCAAATAGGCGACACGGTGCTTCCCGAGCGACGCTTTGCGAAACGTTTATGACACGTTTTGCGCGCGGACGCTTTGTGGAAAATAAACGAAGACGTATTAACGATAAACAGAATACTTTCACGAGTTCGGGGTAGCGTGATCCATCGATGGGCCATTGCGGATACTTTTGTCGGAGAATGAAATTCGTGGACAGGTCAGCAGAGTAGAACACGCAGCATTAGGATGATGCCAACTACATACGTCTTTTGTTAATTTTTGGTTGGACTTTTATAACGATAGAAATACGTTTTTATGAACGCTTCTACTTCTAATAAACGGTAATAGCCATTTTAGCCGTTTCGGGAATTTTTTAATGAGTTATCCTATTAAACGCTTAATTCTTATTTTACTTAACTCCATTGTGTAAGAAGCTGTTAACGTGTGATTAGGTTATTAAATCATTTGTACCAGAACTGAACAGAAATGGTACCTTCAACGGATGCCCGTGTGCGTGCTACAAACTTCTAATTAGAAGCTATCTAACGCAGCCTGCAATATTTCGTTGTGCATTTATATCCTAAAACGGGACCTGCAGTTAAACACGGGTTAAATAGGAAACTATCGGTTGACTGATCCCCCTAATTCAAACCTTACGGTTTCGTACACGAGATAATTGATGTCGATGGGCGAACATAGCGTCTACTTTATACGAGATCGAACAGGCTCGTAATTTGCATTATACTCGGGCCTAAGAAAACGAGATCGGTATCGCGCAACGAGAACGAGACATTAGCGCCACGGTAGCCGCTTAATTAAAGCCAATAATCCTTCTTATACGTACACAAGCGTGGAACGAAAAAAAGAAAGAAACAAAAAGTATATCGCGTCGATCATAATAGACGTCGTACCTGTTGCGCGCGCGCGCGCTCACGTTCCGGTGAAACAAGAAGGAAAGAAAAAGAATGGATGGAAATACAGGTAAGTGAATGCAACATTGAAACGGAATCAACGATACAGTCGTGATAATAAATATATCAATGGGTCTTAATTACGGAGCACGAGGAACGTTTTGCATAATAATTTCACGTTAATAACTCTGTGCAACGGAGCAACGTTTCGTTTTGAAAGATTACTCGACCAGGCAACGCTCTCAAACGCGCTGGAACTTCTAATTACATTTGAATAATCATACGCCTAGCCAGCTGTGCGCCTTCACTTTGTTTTTCTTTCTTTTGCGTAGGATCCTCGTGAATGCGTTCCACGTTCACGGTATCGGCGGGCATAACTCATCGGGCCCCGTCTCTATTTAGATAATCGCATGTAAGGTTATAATATTTACAAGTTATCTGTGCGGACGACAGGGGTAATGACGAACTGGAAAAGTGCACGAGCGAGGTTAATTATTTCTAGGTTAACTGTTTTCGCAACGGTGTGCAAACAAAACAACGCGAATCACTTGTGCTATATAAACACGCACTCTCTGTGTCTCAACATGTATCACATATATAGGTGGCACTTGAATGACATAGAGTTTTAAGGAAAATTATTAAGCCATTGTTTAATAGTAAAACCTAGAGAATTTTATTTTATCTGGAATTAACCTAGTGGCCATATTACTTTTAACGAACACAGTAAATAATTACACATTGTTTAATAATAAAACCTTTCATTCTACCTGGAGTCCAACTAGTAGCCATATTAATTTTAACGAACACAGTCAATAATTACACATTGTTTAATAATAAAACCTTTCATTCTACCTGGAGTCCAACTAGTCCAACTAGCAGCCATATTAATTTTAACTAACGCAGTCAATAATTACACATTGTTTAATAATAAAACCTTTCATTCTACCTGGAGTCCAACTAGCAGCCATATTAATTTTAACTAACGCAGTCAATAATTACACATTGTTTAATAATAAAACCTTTCATTCTACCTGGAGTCCAACTAGCAGCCATATTAATTTTAACTAACGCAGTCAATAGTTACACATTGTTTAATAATAAAACCTTTCATTCTACCTGGAGTCCAACTAGTAGCCATATTGATTTTAACGAACACAGCCAATAATTTCATAACTTCTTCGTTAACTATTTTTCACTCTCATTGAAATGTTTGGTTTATTATAAGAAAGAAGCGAGTACAATTATTTAGATGCTTCTGATCTTCAAAATTGTACAAATCTTAAACGCCTATCATCATGATCTTCCATAACATAATACGTTTATTTAAAGATCACCGGTAATATTCCAAAAATACCTGTCCCCTACGCATTATTTCCCTCCCTTTCTACCCCCTCGACTACTCGAGCGAATCTCCAGTCTCCTAGGGTAGCGCGATTCCGCGATTAATCGCTACCCAAAGGCAGCGTGCGTCGTCTGGCTCTCGCGTGGAGTGCTCACCGGGGAAGGGTTGTGCGTACATATATCGCGCAGGCTTCTCCGCGGTAAATTAGCTCGCGGTAAATGAGGATGAAATGAATCCTGGTAATTAATACGGCAGGGGCGCGGAGTTATTTCGAGAGAACGAGCTTTGGAGAGCTAAAGGGCGGAATAGGCACACACGGAGAAAGAGCGAAATGGATAGAGACAGAAAGAGGGAGAGAGATGTTCTGGAGTATCCTCGCGTTGATAAAGAGAGCCGCCGCCGCCTCCCCCTCCCTCCTCTTCCTTCTCCTCCACCTCGTCATCAAAGGCAACAGAGGGAAAAGGGTGAAGGAAGCAGGGAAGACGAGCGCAGGAAAACGGTTCACGCACGTAGCACCTTTCTATTCGTAGAGCGAGTGTCGAAATCGGACGCCCACGGGAAACGTGACAAATAGGATCAACGGAAACATTATTTTCTCAGCCACGATTTTCCTTTCGCCGTTGCTTTGTTTTCGCTGAGCCAAGGCGGAGCGGCGCCCGACCGGGAAGGAGAAAACGAGAAGAAACCAGGGGGAGAAGAGGCGAAAAAAAAATCGGAGAGAGGAAGAAGACGTCGCCACCGTTCTTTTTATGAACTCGTCCATATCTTTCGCGGCGCGGACGTGTTTACGAAAAACGGGATTCCACGTCGCGTTAAATAGTCGTAAGATATTTCGATGGGCCACGGTGGCCGGCGACTACAAATTTCGCCCGATAATTTATCGCCAGCGATACTTAAATAGCGTCCCGCCGTGAAATTGGACGACGACGACGACAACCTCTCCTCCTCGGGATCGCATCCCCCTCCGAGCTTTCGGCCCCCGATTCCCCGCCATTTGTATGCGCGACTTTTAATTTATTTTCATCAACCGCGGCGTAACTTTCGCGAGGGAACGATGCTGTCTCGATCGCGAGGAGAACCCTCTCGAGAAGCCACTCTCCTCTCATCGGCGCTGACAAAAAGAAGGTGAAAGGAGTCCGCGCGCCATGCCCAACCCCAACACACAGACACGGGCAGTACGCGGTGCAGAGAAGCGGGTCCCACGATATCGCGCGGTCGCCATGGCGGAATCTTTAATTAAACCGACACACGTTCGCCATAATCGTTTAGCAGCGCCGGGCTGGTCGCCTGTTTCTCTATTTCCACGGACGAAACGGCCCTCTCTCCCGGTCGTTCGAGGCTCGTTCGCGCGTCTCACGGGAAGAAAGAGGGAAAGAGAGAGGTTGGCGCAGAAATAGACGAGAAAGAAGGCAGACACCCGGACCCGGTCTCGGAAGGGAACGAGGTAAACCGAACTTTCGTGAACAAAGAGTCGGGAGGAGGCGGGGGAGGTGGAGGAGGTTGGACGAGGTGGAACACCTCGAGGCCGTGACACATGCGTGCCACAGCAGCGTGCGTGTGTTGTGTCCCCGTGTACGCATCGGCTCCTCTTTCTCTCCGTCCTGTAATCGCGTCTCTTTCCGTTCCCCACGAACTGTCCCCTGCTGCTGTTTCTGCACTCCCTCTCCCCCCTTCCCCCCGTTTCTTCGTCCTTCTCGTGGATCTGTCGCCTCTCACGGAACGTTCAGGCTCCTCCAGCGTGTTTGGAGCCATTCACGCCCTGCTAGGTTTCCCATCGGAACCTTTTAAAAGCCCACTTCCACCCCCGCGGCGGCAACCACCGCCGCAGAGAACCCTTCGGATGGATCCGGGGGCCTGCAGGAACGCTCTCGATACCTCTGTCTCTCTTTTCATCCACTGTTACTACACCTTTCGCCGCGCACTGCCGCCCTCTCTCCCGCGCAGGCTCTGCCTGCCAACGATTCGGCGACGCCGAAGCGCTCGCAAATCAACCCCTACGAAGGGTGAAAGAGAATTGTCAGCGCCAAGTCCTCCACGCGAGGCTTCCACGTTCGTGCTACCGCCGCCGCCGCCCTCGGGCAGTGGCGGAAACGGGAACGCGAATGATTGAGAAATAAAATTCGAGCCCCGGTTAGAGAGGAACGCTCGATTATACAGTACGCAGCGCCGACTGATTGGCGGTGTACTACACGTACGTATATTTTAATTGGAGAACGATTCGGGACTGGTTCGAGAAGGCGCGCGGCGCGGCGCGGGCCGGAGATGGTTCGTGGAAAACGTTAAGTACGGTTTATCGGTGATCCGATGTGCGGGGAGAAGCGGTGCGTGACGCAGGTGTAAAAGAGAACGCAGCCACCTCACTCTGCCGACGTCGATGATGAGGAATAATTTGCCGGTACGAACGTGTAATTTCAGCGTAAGTGCCCGAACGTAACTCTCCCCTCTGATCGCTGTGAATTTACAATGTATCGGTATACGGGTTCGATGCAAGCGAAATAAGCGCCGCGCGCGATCCATGGCGGTAGTCGCCGCCCTGATCGACGATCGGTGCGCCGATCAACGGCAGCCTCCGTGCATCGTCGTTTCATTAACGATTGTCTCGTAAGCAAACATCGCTAATTTCATGAAGGAAAAATGTTAACCACCGATCTCGCGTTTAATCGGCCCGATCGGTGGTCGCGATCACGAGGGCCCCGGCCGCCGGAAGTGGCGTCCTCGAAACTTGTAATTTTCGTGGCAGCAGATTATCGCGGTGCCCGATCAGCTGATAGACATCGTGAAGACAGTTACAATATCAGGGACGATAAACGAAATTCGGTCAACTCTTCGGCTTTCTCCAAATAGTCGTACGACTGATCGATATAGGTTGAATTCTCAACGACGGTAATTGTTTGTAGGAATTTCGATGGAACCACGAATTTTAACGCTTAGCTAACCGAATGGGGAGATCTCAGATCTCACTAATAAAGAATTATTTCTTGCTTAACGCTTAGCCAACCGAACGGGGAGATCTCCCATTTTTTCCGCAACAAGAGCGCCATCATTGATTCTGTTTACTTTTGTGATTAGTCAGTCTTAAACTGGTGTTGTTCACAGTTCGTCAAATGCATTTTCTGCTTTTCCAAAGTACGATCTTTAATCAATTCTTAATACACAATGGACAGTGTTCGGTAAAGTGCGGTTAGCTAAATGTTAATAGGCTCTCGGTCGGTGAAGTGTTAAGGCTGACATGTTGCGCGATCGTTACACGATCGGTTAAGTTGGAGGAATGGAACAGAGGTTACTGTTTCGTTCGTGAACAAATCTATGCCGCGAAACAGGATTGCGTAGCGGTGCACGCAATAAACGGAGCTAGGGAAGAAGCACGGTGGCATGGACAAAGTCCTCCAAGAACAACAGGACTCGCAGGTGCGAAGGGTTCTTCATAAACAGGATTACACGTGTTGAAGTTGAGCTAAGTAGCGGTTTGATCGCGAGTTATCGCCTCGCCCGTGTAAAGTAACCGGAGAAACTTGACAATGCAGTTTCTAGAGCCACCGCCAGCACGTGTAACAGTTAAACAACGACCAGGGTAACGATCAACAAACGATCCCGCGGTTTCGCGTGAAAATCGCGAATTTAGCTTTACGCCCGGCTTACGAGTGGCTCTAGAATTTAGCATGAGATGAAGTTTCACTTATCGTATTAAAATTTAACGCTAGAACTATCAGAGCAGTCAAAATGACCAATTGGTGATTACTCATAACAACCTTATAAATTCGTTGTGGTAAAGCTTCCAAAATTTACTATGATTTTTTGCAGAAGATTTATTTTCTATGAATCCAGCGTCTTTTCATACAATTTTCAGTTTGATCTTTCCCATGCAAATTAGTACACTTTAATTATCGGTAGTTCTAGTGTTAACCTTTACTACCGTCAGTGTTTAATATTACTCATACTACTTACATTACTGCTTGCTAACGCTATACCAACTTCAACTGCTATTACTTATCAATATCTTGACAATAATAATTGCCAACGCTGCTGTTACGATTGCACATGTACAGCAACTTGGGACACTTGTAAATACCGGTAAAAGTAGATATATGATGAAACAAATATTTCGACTCGCTAATTAAATTCAATTATTAATTGCAGAACGAGGAAACCTTTCGAAGAGCGTGTGACATAATGTTCGTAGCCAATCGGAAGACGTAGCAACACGCGCGCGCAATTCGCACGAAAAAGATGGCGGACCTGGAGATACGAATGGACAGCCTCTACTTCTCTAGACCGATCCTCCCCCTTCCGCCCCTACCCGTTTCCTGCGCGTAGCTGCTCCTTCCACCTTCCTCCACCATGTGTCTTTTCCTCGTCGCTGAAATCTCGAGTACACAGGGAGCGCAGGACTCTTCCTCAGCCCTCCTCCCGTGTCCTCTTCTCCCCCCCCCCACCCCCCGCCCTGTGAGATCTTGTACGACAACGGCATTACGGCCCGGACCCGGGTCCGCCCTTCTTTTGCGCGACAAATTAACCGTTACGTTAACCCGTTCCCTCCACTTTACTCTTTCGTTCCCTGCTTCGATAACAGTTCTAAATCGTTGAATCGAAACTTGAATTTTTTATGTTCTCTACATTCTTTTCGTTAACCCTTTAACACATGAATAAAAAGGGAATTCGTTGCGTGCGAAAACTACTATTTAATTTAGCTGAAGTGAACGGTTATATGGAAAGCTTAAAAAAACAGAACATTTTATTTTGAAATTTGTATTGCTATTTAATAACATTTAACCCTTTGAACTCTAGAGGTAATTGTTAATCGTCTAATGATATTAACTTCAGAAATTTTCAAATTATTACACGTCATTTAGTTTGGTTAAGTGATATATTAGAATTTACATATATGATTATTTAACTTCTAAGTTTAACTAATAAACAAACTCATTAAAGTTTGAAAATTAGCGAAATTATCTTTTGACGATTAATAGTTACCTGTCGAGCGCAAACGGTTAATCAAGTTGATACGTTAAGTAACATTATAAAATAATAAATTAGTAGTTCTGGAAAGTATGAAACATTTCAAAGCATTTGGGATTACGTAGATAGTTCTTGGCGTCTCAATGTCTAGCTGAAGACATCAATGTCTACGATGGCACATGAAATGGATGAAGTTTCCTAGACGTCATTGTATGTCAAGAGGTTAATTCTATTTAAGCATTTTCAAACAATTTTAAGTTCTTACGATTTTTCTTCATTGACGAGACGAGCGATAATATCTGTTTGCCTTCGTCGAACTTTAAATCATGTTATCTTATTGTGTTTGTGCGTTGCGTGGAATATCGTTTTTATCTTAAACGTTGCTGTTCGATAAGCGTAGGTATACGTTCAGAACAGATTTCATAGTCTTCCTGCTCGTGGAAATTTATTTATTTGCATTATGAATTCTCATGCATAAAAATCAAACTAAAATTGTTTCTGTGAAATTTTCAAAATTCACACTTATCGTTGCTTTCCCTAAGGCAGGCGATGATCGATAAAAATTGAAAGTTTCTTTTTAAGGCGACTACTGATCACTAAATGATAGTTTCGAAAATTTTCAGATTTCAGTTAGTTTGTTTATTATTCAAACCCGTAGATTAAATAGTTGTGTATATATAAATTTTAGTACATGACTTAACTAAGCTAAATGAAATTGAACATAAGCGAATCTTAGCAAATATTTAGCACTTGAAAATCTTTGAAGTTAATATTATTAGACGTCTAACAGTCATCCCTCGAGTGCAAAGGATTAATATAGCAGCATTCAAGGCGAAAAGCAGGCGACACGAAATCTTGACTACATCCAACCGTGAAATTGTATAAAAACCATGTACACACGTTCGATGATTACACGATGTGATAGGATTTATTAATTTGGAAGGCTTCTGATTGAGCTTAACAAACATACAATACATATTTCACTAATAACTTTAATATACAGAGTGATATATTTGCGCTTTGATTAACTACCAAAACGAGAATGAAAGTCGAGCACGTATCGTGTGAAACGTTAAAACAAAAGTATGCTGATGCAGTTAACACGTGCTAAACAATGATTAATATGTCTAATAGGTGTCCTGTCTAATTAGTACTGTTCTGCGCACGATGAATTCCAAATAGAAATAAAAAATGAAAGTTCGCAGCATGTCTGAAACAAATCTTTCTCCGATGAGGTTCAAAGGAAGCACCGATTTTCACAAAACCCCTATTTATAGCCAGCGAATCGTATTTCTCTCGATTCACGCGTTCCACGGTCGTATAAACAAAGTCGTAACAATGGAACCGGGGAAAAGGAACGTAAGAGGATCCCCCAAATGCAAGGAGCCATGATTTCCGACGAGAAATGTCACCCCATGAGCAACGACGCGGACACCAGATGCCGGTGAAATATCGTATAGTAATGACGGCAACAATTTAACGTTAATTACCTCCGGGGGGCTAAACGGCGCCACGAAATGCCACGAGCAGTTTCGTGGGCCGTTGGCTTTAAAAACGTCTAGATGGAAAAAGGATGCGCGGGCGCGCGCGACACAGGCCGACGAGATCTATTTGAAGCCCTAAAGACTCCGTTAAAGTGGCTGTAACTCGACGTTAAGAAGGCGTGAACGTTAACCGTGCGAGTGACGGGGCCCCGTTGGTATTTTTACGCGGCTCGCCGAAACACATTTCTTTACCGGTCTTAACACTAAACTTTTACGAGGGGAATCCACGTTGCGTTGGGAAAAATCGTTTGAAAAATCCCTCCGTGAGCCCCGTTTCATTTTATTCGATCCGGCGAGAGACAAACGAGACCGCGATTCATCTCTTCCTTCTCCTTTCTCCTTCTTCTCGCATTCTCCTGTTTACCTTTCTCTAAACCCTCACGTTAACACTATTCCTACCGACACTTCACGTATACCTATTCCTATCGCGACATTTCCACGTAAGAGAGACTACAAATTGTTCTCAAAAAATAATCAATGAAAAAACAAGTGAATATTGAAAAATGTATTATACGTGTATTTGAGAAAAAGTCTAAAGTTTAAGGGCGTTTCAATCTATTGTATCTATGAAATTCCAAAAACGGTCATTTGCCCGGTTGTGGTAGGAATAGTGTTAACCCTTGCGGCTCCAAGTGTGCCTCTCAAGCACCACCAATATAATTAATACTAAATTTGAGGAACATTTTTTGCACATCTATTTCTGATACATATATTAAGAAATAGATGTGCATCATACAGAATTTAAAACTGCAGAACTGAGAAGGAAATAGATTAGGATATATTCGCATCACTTCATCGATAAAAGTCAACAAACGTTGCTAGGAATAACAGTATTCGTTTTTTGCAAATTTTGCTCATGTCAGTGTTAATATAAATATTGCAATCGAAATTGTATTAGTTCTGAATTGAATAAAGATTGTTTTGAATGTCTTTAATGATTATTATTTACACGTCATTGTAGCATTTAAAGTCTGGCAGTTAAAAACTTGCAAGTCAAAACATGACGGGAATAAGTTACAGTTGCCGGTCGATATTCACATTTCAAAGTAGAAGTGTTAAGGATTAACACTAGGTTTACGGGACCCATCAATTTGGCGAGTTTCGCAGTTCGTGAGCAAAATTTGCTAAAACAATTACCATTATTTCTAACAATTTTTGCTAACTTTTATCGATTGACCGATACAAATATACCCAAGTTTATTTCTATCTTAGAGTTCTGCAATTTCAAATTCTCTTCGATGTATACCTTATTCCTTAGCATATGTATATCGGAAATAAATATACAAGACGTGTCCGTAAATCTAGTGTTAACACCATTGATTTATAATTATCGCGAGCTCGCCGATCCGAGTTAAAACGATAAGCATAATGTATCGACGTTATATATCTGTAGCGGAACGTAATTTCAATTTCAAGTTTTAATTTATACAATTTTTTGCAGCTACCTACGCGAACATTTATCGAGTACAAATTATGCGCTGTACGTTACACTGTATACGTATATACTATCTATTGCCCGCGGCTTTGTCCGCCAGGAATTACTTTGATTTTAATTTTAACTATTTTCAAGGGGTGTTCAATTTTGCAAGCTTTTAACTTGAATTTTAACCAAAAAACTAAATACCAGTTTTCATAGTGCCCTATTTCAAAATCAGTGGATTTCCAAACAATCTTGCAACCCCTATTTAACTCCCTTGGGGATTGATTTTCTAAAAACGTTGAAACACGTATTTCTTTATTTCTAACCAAAAAGTTGAATACTACTTTTTATAGTGCTTGCTTCAAAATTAGTGGATTTTCAAACAACTTTGCAGCCCTATTTAGCTCCCTTGGGAATTGATACTCCAAAAAATTTGAAACACGTATTTCCTTATTTTCAACCAAAAAGTTGAATATTACTTTTTATAGTGCTTGCTTCAAAATTAGTGGATTTTCAAACAACTTTGCAGCCCCTATTTAACTCCCTTGGAGATTGATACTCCAAAAACGTTGAAACACGTATTTCCTTATTTCTAACCAAAAAGTTGAATACTACTTATTATAGTGCTTGCTTTAAAATTAGTGGATTTTCAAACAACTTTGCAACCCCTATTTAACTCCCTTGGGAACTGATATTCCAAAAAATTTGAAACACGTATTTCCTTATTTTCAACCAAAAAGTTGAATACTACTTTTTATAGTGTTTGCTTCAAAATTAGTGGATTTTCAAACAACTTTGCAACCCCTATTTTACCACCTTAGGAGTGGAATGTCAAAAAATTCTTCCTCAGTGGGTGCCTACGTCACAAAAGGAACCCATTGTTCAAATTTCATACTTCTAGCTTCACTAGTTTAGGTTCTGCAACGATGAATCGGTCAGTTCAGTCAGGACATATCTTTTTGTAGTTATAGATGTATGTAGTCATTTGCGTGCCGATCAATCGCATTCATTTATACGGAACTTTTTATCGTTCATCAGCGATTTTATGTTAAACAGATCGAAGCGTCGTGGATAAAAAGAAAAAAAAGGTGTGAATACCGAGTAGAGCGTTCCCCTCTTTCTGTGATGTTCGCGCGGCGTGCAAAATAAAATTCGACTTCGGCTCGACACCGTGTCCCGAGTGAAATTCAATCTACACGACATATACATATCGATCGTTTTTCTCAGAAACGACATTCCTGCCGGATGGGCCAGTTGCGGCCGAGGGAGGCCTCTGGTCCCCGAGAAATCGTGAAAAAGAGACGTAAGGCCCGAGTTCGCGCAGAAGCGATCAAGCCTCGTTTGTTGCTACAAACAACGAAACACGTATAACCGTATTATCTATAAGTAAGACTATGCTGCACGTTGATAAGGGGTTTTAACACTATTCCTACCGACACTTCAAATATACCTATTCCTACCACGACATTCCCACGTAAGACAGACTACAAATTGTTCTCAAAAAATAAACGATGAAAAAAGAAGTGAATATTGAAAAATGTATTATTCGTATGTTTGAGGAAAAGTCTAAAGTTTAACACTATTCCTACCGACACTTCACTTATACCTATTTCCACCACGACATTCCCACGTAAGACGGGCTACAAATTTTTCTTAAAAAATAAACAGTAAACAAAGAAGTGAATATTGAAAACTGTGTTATACGTATATTTGAGAAAAAGTCTAAAATTTAACACTATTCCTACCGACACTTCACGTATACCTATTCCTACGACGAGATTCCCACGTAAGACAAATTACAAATTTTTCTCAAAAAATAAACGATGAAAAAAGAAGTGAATATTGAAAAATGTATTATTCGTATATTTGAGGAAAAGTCTAAAGTTTAAAGGCGATTCAATTAAATTGTATCTATGAAATTCTAATCGAAATTTTAAAAACGGTCATTTGACCGGTCGTGGTAGGAATAGTGTTAAATAATGTTGTATGAAACTCAGGTATATTATGTACACGGACATGTAAGAAAACAACATGTTTCCGAAACCTGACAAAATTATACCTATTTTCAGTTTATCTTATAAAAGTACGTCTATTGAAATTGATAATAATAATAATTTATAATAATTGACGCTACTTTAACGGATAATGGAAACAATTAAACAACATTAATGTTTTTGAGTAGTACGTCGCTCACAATCATGTAATACACGAATAACCTATTTTGATTTCACCTTAAAAAAAAAGTACGTTTATCGATATTGATAACAATTCATAATAATTGACGCTACTTTAACGGATAACGGAAACTGTTAGACAGCATTAACGCTTTGAATTGTATGTCGCTCACAACCATGTTATACATAAATATTCCACAAACAGGCGACAACCTTTTCTACTTAACTATAAACGAACTCGATACATAATTCCAAGTTCCTGCAGTCACAATGAGAACATGACAATTATTCCTAAGTGTTTATTGCGAATTATTTTAAAACTACTTGGTCGAAATAAAATACGTCCTAACGAATAAATAAAAATCAATCTCCTCGAAGAAATATTTATGCCAGGTCGAGCTATGCGTGAATAGGTTTTAAGGAACGGGTTAAGTGTTTATACCACGCTGTGTGTAAGAATTAGAGGACCCTAACGAACTATGTCATTTTGCCTCTTCTATTCATTCGAGTTTTGTCTTTCGTTGCGTAGAGATCGGGTTCAAAAAGGATATAGGTATCTTCCTGTAGAAATAAAGTTCAGTAAATTCTGAACCCTTTGAATGCTGAATACTCTTGGCCTAAGTGCTCTGTGTGGACGGCGGTTGCGATGTTACTTGTACTTACATTAACAATCGCGTTGCAATAAGCGAAAGATCGAAGAAATTGATAAACGCATTTATTCGTCGCAACTCTCGCCTGACGCATATATGCGCCCATAGCACTCTCAAAAGGTTGACGGAGAAAACGAAAATTGACAAGCGCATATATGCGTCCATAGTCCCTACGAGCAACATTCGTCGGACGCATATATGCGCCCATAGCCCTCAAAGGGTTAAAAAGAAAAGTTATCTTTATTTCCTCTTTCTTATCCCATAATCTCCAATACTCGTGCCCTCTAAACGTATTTCATTTTCATTTCCTAATATTCCAATTCTCCGACATCATTTTTACATTCTACTTTCTTTCACTTTTATCATGTTCTACGAGGATTGGCCTCGCGGTCAACGTTCCACGAGTTGTTTCATTCGGAACAAATAAAAAAAAAGGTGGAATCCGTCAGCTCGTCGCATGGCTCGATCTATACCCCCGGCCGTCGTGTGTCTTATGTATAAATGGATCTTTAAAGAGCGGCGGCAACCGGTTTCCGCGACGACGCGGCGTGTAAGGTCGACGCGGCCGAGGACGATGTCGGTGTGCCCGGTAGGCAGGCAGGTAAGTACGTGCGAGAATCCGTGGCGTAATTGCCGATTCCGTCAATCATCGAGGAAGGGAGCGCATCCACCGAGTCCCCGGATAAACACACCGGGGTAATAACAAAGCGTGCCCGGATAACGACCCCGTAATAACGCGCGAGCTAACCAACTGAACGAACCTCGAAATTCCCGGCTCGCTCATGCGATACGGGGCCGCGGATAGGTAAATGAACATACAGTGGCTCCAAAAAGTATTCGTACACTGTATTATAAGGAAATTCATCTATTTTTGAAATTATGATTTCAATGAAACTTTATGCGTGTACAGAGCCTGGTGTGTCCTGCATTTTTTGGCGGCAAAATATCTTTTAAACACTAGATTGCCGGATGTTGGGTGTACACCTATTTTGCCTGAAACGAGTCAATTTGACTCAAACATGAATAATCGAAGTTTAAAAAAAAAATAAAACTCTATTTTAAAGAAAGTTTATTCCAAACAATTTTCACATATATATTCTGTTTAAAAAAAAAATATTTTCCACAGATTTTTTTATTATATACAGCATAAACGTCCTAACTTTTATTCATTTTACATGATACTTGAACTTGACAATTCATAAGTGAGTCAAACAGACTCACTCCGGCAATTTAGTGTTAAGAGGGCTGATAACGAACCTCAAAATTTCAGCAATTTTTCATGCTTCGAATGCAAGCATTTCTGTGTTCTCTTTTTTATGACAGGGCGATAATAAGGTATTAAAAATTAAACATTCTCTATTTGAAAGGTTTTGTTTCATCAAGTACCATTATAAAGTTATCTTTAAAAAATGAGAGAAAACTGAGAAACTTCAACGCTAGTTTCACCCCTTTAAAATGGCATTTTAACGAAAAGAAAAGATTAATTCATACGTATACTATTACGATCTACATACTCCCAAAGTTTCATCAAATACTTCTGTCAAATTCAGAATTTCAGGGTTAAACGAATTTATTTGTGACAAAGTGTACGAATACTTTTTGGGAGCCACTGTACGCGTGTGCTTGCATACGGTAGCGGACAAAATTCTTATTTTCGTTGTTCCTTTGGCGTTGAACTTTTGTCCGCTACTGTACACCGTATAAAGCCGACATCTCGCCGGGCATTACCGATGTAACCGATCGCGCGCCTCACAAACGCGGAGGTAACAATTTCACCCGGCGTGGTGTAATCAGGTAACCACCGCGAGGACTTCTGTGTGTTATTACCCATCGGCGGCCGTTGCGTCGTAAGGACGAGGAGAAATTCCTCGCTTTTTCTCGTCGTTTTCCTTTTTCTCATCCCCGTCGGAATCCGTATCGACAGCCGATGTTACGATACGCGTCAAATGAGCCGCAATTAAATCCTTCTGAGCTGTAATAACGGGGAATCGCGGCGAGGATCCGTGGGCCGTCTCGTCGCCCCGCCGTTGCACGATGTACGCTACCGGTGAACGCAACGTACACGAGATCCGGTTCTTAACGCTATTCCTACCGACAATTCGCGAATACCTATTCCTACTGTGACATTCCCACGTAAGACAAACTACAAATTTTTCTCAGAAAGTAAACAATGAAAAAAGAAGTGAATATTGAAAAATGTATTATTCGTATATTTGAGGAAAAGTCTAAAGTTTAAAGGCGATTCAATTAAATTGTATCTATGAAATTCTATTCGAAATTTTGAAAACGGTCGTTTGACCGGTCGTGGTAGGAATAGTGTTAAGTGTACACCGGGTTACTTATAGTGGCTCTGAAAAATATTCGTACGCTACAGTACAAGGAAATACGCTTAATCCTAAATTTTTTATTTCAATTAAAGTTTCTGTGTATATAGAACGCAATGGGTTATATATGGAGCAATCTTTTTTCCTCGACAAGAATTCTTTTTGAGGTGATTGAAGGTTACCCTTAAAGTTTTAGCGATTTTTCATGCTTTGGATGCAAGCTGCTCTGGAATCTTCTTCTTCTGGATTTTCGATCACGCGAGAAGCACAACCGATCCGCATGTATTATATACGGTACAAGGTCACGCTCGTCGCCTGAAAACCGGGAAGAAAGCAACGTTTTCTGCTGAATTAACCCTTTGAGTGCTGATTAGTCGTGGTCGAAGTAGATCGCGTGAACGGTGCTCTATTAGTAATTGTGTTACTCCAAATGGGAGCGAGGAGAAATTGATAAACGCGTAATCGCATAATTCGCGTCTATAATCTACGCGAGTAACTTTCACCAAAGAACGCATATACGCACCCATAGCAATCAAAGGATTAAGGTTGAATGGGTCTTTGCGTGAGACAAATCGAAACGCTCGTTTTTCGTTCTCCAAACTAATTGTCCGTCCCGATAGCGTGGTGTTCGCGAAGAGGAAACCAAAATGGAACGGAAGTGGAAGAATCGAAGTAAAGGAGTGTAAAGAGGCATCGTGGAGGGGAAGAGAGGAAGGGAAGAGGAGGAAAGGGAAAGGGAGAAACGAAGAAACAGAGAATGGAAGAGGGAGACAGTGAAAGAGAGACAAATAGAAAAAGAGAGGAGCAGAAAGAGAGGGAGAAAGAGAAAAAGAAAGGGGTAGAAAGAGAGGGAGAATGGGAGAGTGAGACAGTGAGAGACAAACAGAAAGAGAGAGGAGCAGAAAGAGAAGGAGAAAGAGATCAAGAGAGGAGCAGAAAGAGAGGGAGAAAGAGATCAAGAGAGGAGCAGAAAGAGAGGGAGAAAGAGAGAAAAAGAGGAGCAGAAATAGAGGGAGAAAGAGAGAAAAAGAGAGGAGTAGAAAAAGAGGGAGAAAGAGAGAAAAAGAGAGGGGCAGAAAGAGAAGAAGAAAGAGAAAGGGAAAAAGCGAAAGGGGGAGAAAGAGAAAAAAGAAAGAGTGAAAGAGTGAGGGGGAGAAAAAGAGAGAGGGGGGGAGAGCGTAGGCCATGATCTTGAAAACAGATATTACCGTGATATCGAGCGCTTCCGCGTGTCCATGATCGTAATTACACGGCACCCGTTTTCGCCATTCGCGTTATCGCCATTACCGTTTCTCGCGGACGTAACTTTGCGAGCGGATGCTCGACCGTTGGTATCGAAATTCGCGCGATGCGCTCCGTTGCGAACCAACGAGAGGGACGACTCGGTTCTAACCGGGTTCCCGCGAGTCGGAGCGCTCGTAAATTTAGCGGTGCACGGGCCAATCGACGTCGCTCATTAGGGGAGCGAGGCGCAACGGGTGCATGCTCGTTGCACCGACGCGATTCCTTGGAATGAATTCGAGCCGTTCACCGGGCGGACGGTTTACATTATTCTCGACCATTTTGCAATTAGAAATTAGAAAACCATTAGACGAGCCGCAAAAGGTACCTGTTCGAACGTTTAACAACATCTAAAGGTATCTGTAGTTTTCGTAACTATTTTTTCGCTAATGGATCGGTTATCGTTGAATAAAATGTAAAACGTAAACGAGCAGATAAAGAACATTGTGGTTACTTTAATGTCTCGGTACGAATTTGTTGCGATGGTGACCGTAAATCGATATAGTAGCGAATACGTTGAAGAATCACCTGATGTATTGTTACGTATACCTGGTACACTAGACTTTCGAACGATCGACAGACAAAAAGTCCGTCGGTGTATCGTGAACACGTGAGTTCAATAAAAGTACATTTGTGAAATAAGTTTATAATGAAACCAATAAACGTAAAATCTAAAATTTGTGTCAGTTATGTAAACGCGTTTATCAGATTTAATTGGCAATAAAACGAACTGTTCCTGTGCTACTTTATTTTTCATAATCAAAAATTTCCCGCGTTTGCCTTACAAGTTAATGTTTCCAAGAAAATTCTACGCAACGTTTCAAATATAATAAACTGCAAACGGAAGTATTGTCTTGATGAAATTACCTTATCGTAATTTTTCGCGTTATAAAATAAACGAACCAAAATTACACGTATTTTTAACAGATTAAAATAAACGCGTACAACGTATAATCGCTGTAATATAATAACTATCGGATAAACGTTCGTTCCACTAGAACCGCTCCGTTATTATTTGTTCACGTTTTCCCGACGACAAAATTTATCATTCAACAGCATTTCCGCGTGCGATCGTTCCTACGCGAAATATCGGAAATACCAGCCGTGAAAGTTCCACGGGGACCGGTACGCGTTGCTAATAAGTAAACAAGTCGATTTATTCGCGTTTCACGCAGTTTATCAATCATAATAACCGTGCACGTCGGAATGATCAATCGCTCTGTCGAAAGAAAGCGTTTCACGAAGATCGTTTTATTCTACTTAATCATCGACCGGCCCGAATGGAACCGCTCGTAGAAGCGTGTACACAACACCGCAACGTCGATCCGTTTTCATTGAACGGTTTAATTAATGCACGCTCATCGCTGACTTGTTAACAAGCGGGCCCGGGCAAGAACAGTGGTACTAATAACTTTGTTGCTAATTATTCAGCGAACGAAAAAGTAATTGTCATCGTTACGCGGCCGCTTATAATCGGCGAACAGATGTTCGAGGAAGAGAGTCGGAGAGAGGAGCTCGACTGTGTTCACCGGGAGACCGCTGACAAATAACGTAGGGATCGGGATCGATGCATTCGCCCGTTGAACTTAACGAGCCACGGCCAATTGCCCGCCTCTCATTACTCGTTAACAAACGAATTCTTAAGCCGTGCCCGCCCGCGAACCGCGCTGCCCCCAACCTTTATCCCCACCCTGCTCTGCCGCCGTTCTCTCTTTCGTTTTATCTTCCGCCACCGTGTAATTGTTTTTCCTTCGTGCTTATCGAGCAACAGACAGTGAGCGATACGTGCGATGAATTATTCTACGGTGAACGAAAATACGCTTGGAGAACTGGTAGATATAGAGGCCTTAACTATGACGATATTTCACGATCATTTCATGCCACCGTGCATACCACTGTAATACAGATGTAGGAACGGATATCGTTTAACCTGTTACGTTGCATGGGTCTTGGAAAAATCTCGTCGAAGGGTGCGATGGAGCTTTCGTTAACCCTTCAGGTAGGACAGAAAATTCCACTTTCTTAACCTAGCGACAGACACTAGTTCAAGACTAACTAATAAGAGAAGTGAATAGTGTAGGATTCTTCCACGGAATAACCGTTGGAGATACATTGTATTTTTCGGCAAAATAGCCGTTACAAAGATGACACGGCTCGCCACCGTGTCGATAGTCAATTGTTTTTGGTAAACTTGTTGCGACCGGCAAATTTAGCTACAGTCGTTTTCTTGCGTGCATAAGAAGAAGAGTCACGGAAAGCAGTGCCGTTCAGAGTCTTATTCTTTTTCTTGCGTGTGTTCAAATAAATTAACCTTTCTTGTGTGTTTTTCTTTTAATAAACTGTTGTTTCTATTTGTTTATGACTCGTGTGTTTTTCCCCTTCATCCTCATATCCTACAATAGTATCAATGGTAATTGATTGTTTTGTTGAGGAAAAAATGGGAGATCTCCCCGTTCGGTTGGTTAAGTGTTAACTGAACAACGAAATCGAATTAGGTGTCTAGATCAATGGTATGCACCGGCATGGTTGCAATAACGAACAGGCTAGTAATATTTCGTTTCACGTAAAACGGTTGGTACTGAAAGCATGATCGGCGGTGCTGGTGTCGCCTCCCTTCGATTTTTCCACCGAACGCCGGCTGCATTCCCGATTGGTTAACGACTTTCGCAACTGCGGCCACCATCGCCAGGGTATTTCGTAACAATTATCGCTACTCCTTCGACGGTGAATTAATTAATATCATTAAAAGCGGGTAACCCGAGCCGCGGACGCATCCAACGTGAATGTCCCGTTTACGCGACGCGTTTCACAGGTGTACGTTGGCATATCATTAACATCATATTAGTTAGATCCGTGTTAACACGTTGCACGCCCCTATGCGACAACATTGTTCGGTTACCAAGTCGCCACTTTCGAATCCACGCTAATCGGCGCGTTTACCATTTGGAGAAATGTCATTCGTTTCAAACAATATTCTTTCTTTTCTTTTTTTCAATGACCATCTATACCTGTCGGTGAGATTAATTATTTTCCCGGGTTCACTTTCCCGTTTAAGATGAAATTTACCGGACAATTATGAAATTAGCGAACTCAGCGTTCCAGTGGTAAAGAAAATCGCTGAAACGTAACATCAATTAAATGTAAATTTAATCTAATTTGATTTACTAAATGACGTTCTACGTTGATAGATCAGGCACATTCTGTAGAATTAGAAAGTTAATTTGTAACAACCGTTTGAACAAGTAAATGATTAAAAATGAATCGGTTAAAGGATACTAAAATTGAACTACTGGGAAACGTATCTGTTTGCTTTGTTAGAAGTCTGTTAAATTTTAAATATAAACCTCAACGCTGCTTTCCCGCGAATTATGCAGTAATTCATTAGAACAAATTGTACGCATTCCGCCGTGCTAGTCTTCATTAGCACGTAACGCTGAAAACGCTGGAAAATTGACTCGGGACCGCGTAGCGTGCACACTAAACGGCCACTGGGGAGCAGCGCAAAGATTAATCGCCGCTACTCAACGCTGCGTTCGAATTTTTCACGCTAAACGACCGAGTTCTTCAACACGTATAATGTCAGGTCCACGCTTGTAGGAATTATTCGTCTACATTGAAACTCACGAACAGTTCCTTTGTACTGGGAGTACGGTATTCACTTTTCACTGAGGAGCTCGCTGTTAGCGAAAATGTCTATGCTGCTGGCTAATGCTAGCTGTTCGCGAACTGTGTTCATCAGCAGTCTGAACACTTTCGCGAACAGGGAACCAGCAAACTCCTCAGCACACAGGGAACAACGAGCTCCTTAGTGAACAGGGAACTGTGAGCTCCTAAACGAATAGGGAACAACGAGTTGCTTAGTGAACAGGGAACAGTGAGCTCCTAAACGAATAAGGAACCGTGAGCTACTTAACGAACTGGGGATAGTGAACTCCTCAGCGAATAGGGAACAGCAAGCTCCTCAACGAATAAGGAACGACAAGCTCCTTAACGAACAGGGAATAGCGAATTCTTCAGCGAACAGGGAACAGCAAGCTCCTTAACGAACAGGGAATAACGAACTCCTCAACGAACAAGGAACAGCAAGCTCTTCAATGAACAGGGAATATAGCGAACTCCTCAGCGAACAGCGAACAGCAAGCTCCTTAACGAACAGGGAATAACGAACTCCTCAACGAACAAGGAACAGCAAGCTCTTCAATGAACAGGGAATATAGCGAACTCCTCGGCGAACAGCGAACAGCAAGCTCTTCGATGAACAGGGAATAACGAACTCCTCAACGAACAAGGAACAGCAAGCTCTTCAATAAACAGGGAATATAGCGAACTCCTCAGCGAACAGCGAACAGCAAGCTCTTCGATGAACAGGGAACAGGGAACAACGAACATAAAACAGTGTTCGTTCAGGAAGAAGTACATCAAAGGGACTGCTCGCGAGCTCGGACCATGCCCGAACAGTGAAATGTATGCAAATGCTAAGCAAACAGGTTCTGAGGAGGTTCGCAGGCTCTTAGCGAGCTGTTCGCTAGCTCAAACGTGGACGCGTTGCGGTTTCCGTTCGTGGACAGCAGCGTAGACGCGGCGTTAGAGAGACCCACAGGAACGGCGAACTTCATAAAACAGTACATAACGCGTGTACCGCAATATACATCGAGTTCGCTTAATTAAATGCGCCATTATAAGCCGTCCTCCCGATCGGCCAACGATAAACGTAACCTCCCCCCCCCCGCCACGTCTCGCCCCGGGGAAAAATTAAACGGCCCCGTCGTTTAACGCGCAATAATGTCAACCCGGGGAAAGAAAGGCGACGTGGCTCGTAAGGGAGGGAGAAGAAAAGGGAAGAAGCGAAATCACTACTGGATTCCCTGCCGGCAGTAAATATATTAACTACCTAATCTGTAATCGCGAATTTTACGATTCGAGCAGTCCCCGCCGCGCGACCAGCGACCGGCCACTATTATAAATTCACGTAAGTAGGCCATAAACTCCAATTATCGTTACTCGCGTTTCCGTGGAAATGATCCGCGTAAAATATTTATTATCCTGCGCGACGGACATCGACGACGCGGTCGTAAAGCATTCGATGGGGAATTCTGCGATGTCTGTTCAGACATCCGCCAGGGGGAGCTGTTTGACCAACGACAATTAAGGTTGCGTATTTCTCTTTCATCCTTCGTACCCAGATTTATTAGACACCCTATACATGATACGTGCGTGTACGTCGTGTATGAAGCGTTTATGTACGCCGAGTTAACTCGTCATCCCTGGTTAACAGCTCGAGAGATATGGAACAGGTGCTGTTATTAGAGACGGCAACCAAACGATTATAATTGTCCTGTGTTTGAATATTCGAACATTCGGTTATCTAGATAATAAACGAATGTGGCTCATGTTCTCAGACCTATTAGACACCCTGTACATGACACGAGCGTGTATGATAAGAATGCAAAATTTCGCGACGAGTTAACTCGTCCTACTCACCGTGGAAGCGTTTACGTACGCCGAGTTAACTCGTCATCCCTGGTTAACAGCTCGAGAGATATGGAACACGTGCTGTTATCAGAGACGGCAACCAACCGATTATAATTGTCCTGTGTTTGAATATTCGAACATTCGGTTATCTAGATAATAAACGAATGTGGGTCATGTTCTCAGACCTATTGGACACCCTGTACATGACACGAGCATGTATGATAAGAATGCGAAATTTCGCGACGAGTTAACTCGTCCTGCTCACCGTGGAAGCGTTTACGTACGCCGAGTTAACTCGTCATCCCTGGTTAACGGCTCGAGAGATACGGAACACGCGCCTGTTACCAGTGAAGATAACCGACCAATTATCATTGTTCTGTATCACGGCTCGTATCGCAGCCGACGAGCGTCGATGAAGGACTCGAGGCAGTTGCAGACGCGTGCTAATAAAACTTCGTCCTATGCGTCGTGTTCGAATAACGAATAACGAGCGAACGTACAAAGTCGTGTTTCTGAACGCGCGTGGAATTTCTGAAGGAGGTTTTCGAGAACACGACGATCAGTCGAGGATGATGAAGCTATAAATTGTAGCTGGCGGCTGGTTAAAGCAGTTATGCATAAACTTTCCATATCTCTAAATACACGGGTGCAATTAGCTGATTAATCAGGAACACGCTACAAAAATCAGCGCCAATTACCGATTTCCCGAGAACAGCCTAGCCGCTCAATTCTCTGGTAAGCGAGTTATTGAACATGCGAGCATATACTTAACGAATACCAAGACGAATCACCGATGATTGAGAAATCAATCGTCTGCTATCGCGAGGAACGACTGCTCCGTTGATATTCGAACCAACACGACCGAGGGACGCCTCCGGGGGGAAACGACGGTTCCAACGTGCCTTTTAATGGCGCCTGAAGTTGGCTCGACTGAACCGTGGCTAGGGGGAACAAAAGGGACACGTCCCCTTTATCACGGGGTTAATCAAAACGAAGAAAAGCCTCCAGCTTTAAATGTACCCGCCCGAGTTAACCCTTTCGCGCAGGAAACTCCGGATAGAAATTTTACCTTACACTAAACTTCACTTTTCAACCGATTGATTAAAACAGAAAAAAGAATGTACACTTCTATTGGCTTATATAAGTACATCGAACGCAATTCAAACGTGTCCTAACAACTCTGGAAGACAAGTACAGTGGATCACAACAAACATGTGTGCTGCACGGAAACTTTTATCGCAGACTGTATCAAATTTAAGTTTACCTGTCCTTTCCAAAACTCTGACCCACAATCAATTCGATTACGTTCATACATTTTAACCCTGCCACTTCTGATTTTTTAAATTTTTATCTTAGAAAGAAAAATTACGGAAATGTACTCTAGTTGGTGTCATAAAATTAAATACCTACATATTATAAAAAATTTTATTTTTCAAACTTTTCGAAATAATTGTGTTTCCCATTAGTATTATTTTGCGGGATACATAACCCCAACAGCACACAAACACCTAATACTTATATACAGACAAGGTATGAAACAATCAGAACATAATGTCACGTCACACATTTTTCCCTCAAACTATGGTATACTGTTTCGAATAATACTTTGGATAAAAAAAAAAAAGGCGAAAGATTTATTCGTGTCTGAAAGGAAACTCCATTACTTGGGATAAATACATCCCGACAGGAGTGAAACGGTTAAACCGAAACTTTTCGGTGCGACGATTTTAACGGAAACTAACAAATATGCGAGGCGTTTCAGTATTTCAATTTCAGATAGGCGAAACGTCGTGAAACGAATCAGATAAACGGTTCGAGTTACCGCGCGCAAACGTGGTGGTCCGCGCGAGTCGCGGAGTCTGTCGTCGAAGGGGTTAAAAGGAACAATGCGAGAGCGGCCGGCACTCGGGACTCTCTCTGACCGATGCAGCTCGCACCTTTCTCGCGGGCCCATGCGGGCACACACGGGGCTACCCGTGTTATTATCTAGCCCCGCTGATGCACCTGCTCGCAAGCACGTCCTTTTCATCCGGTGTTATTACGTTGCTGATATTCGAGTTCGATTCCTCGATTTGTTAACCCTTCGAGAGGTGACTGTTAGTCGTCTAATGATACTAACTTCAAAAATTGTCAAATTCGAAATATTTGATAAGATTAATCAGCTATGACATACGTCATTTAATTTAGTTAATACTAGATTGCCGGAGTGAGTCAATTTGACTCACTTGTGATTTCGTCAAGTTCAAGTATCACGTGAAAGGAATCGAATTAAGGGCGTTTATGGTAAATGTAATAAAAAAGATCTGTCGAAAATGTGTTTTAAAAATAGCATATATATGTAAAAATTGTTTTAAACAAACTTTCTTAAAAATAAAGTTTTATTTATTTTTTTTAAACTTCAGTTTTCATATTTGAGTCAAATTGACTCGTTTCAGGCAAAATAGGTATTTACCCAACATCCGGCAATCTAGTGTTAAGTGATATATTAAAATTTACATATACGAGTATTTAACCTTTGAGTCTGATTAATAAACAGATTAAGTAATGTCTGAAAAATTTGCGAAACTATTATTTGATGATTAGTAATTGCCTCTCAAGCAAAGGATTAACACGACAGATGTTATAATTTTACAGCCTTTTTAACCCTTTGTACTCCAGCGGTGAGTCTCACTCACCACGGCATTCTTTGCGTTAACTCTAATAATGAGTCTCACTCACCATCTTAATTTACATGAACAATTTACATTAATTTCAACTTTTCTTGTATATGAACATATTTTATTTTTCTTTCAAAATGGCGCAGAATTGCTGGTTTCCTCGTGGAAAAAAGCTTGGAGTTCAAAGGGTTAAACGTTTGCGCTCGAAAAACGATTCTCGTTCGTCGAATGAGAACACCTTCAAAAATTTCCAAATATCTACATCGAATGCTACTAAAATTCACTTAACCCTTTGGCGTACAAATAAAATGGAATTCGATGCACGATAAAAATACTATTTCATTTGGCTCAACTTGTACAGTTACGTGCAAGCATGGAAACAGAACATTTTATTTCGAAATTCTTTTTGAAAGTGGGAAGAAGGCAGGGCATCTTGAATATTCTAAACAAAACAGAATCGATGCACGAGTGAAGCGACTAAGTAATCTAATTATATTCTGCCGGGCGTTCGCTGAAAACACATGTCAGAAATTCAGACATGAAACGAATGACGACCCTAATTCGTCCTTGTATACATCAAGTGGTTAATTCAACTGAAGAACACTGAAATTTGTAAAGATAACTATTTTCCCCAAAATGTTGTATTCGAAAATTTATGAAGTTGGTATCACTTGACCACCCTTAAAAATCACCCTTAAAAAGGTGCATATTCCTTATGTAAATGCACCATAAACAGAAGAAAAAAGTATCTGAAGTTTCCAGATAAATTGAGAAGTGTTACAGATAACAGTGGAAACCCATAGTAATTTAATATTTCGATGGTACTCTTGGTTTTCAGCGTTGGTAGATTATGCGCCTGCGCCAACCTCGCATCCTCCCTTTTCGGCATTCGCCCCACCTCAACGGTAGTCATAGACGGATCGTAAATCAGAATTCAATTTTCTTGCTTTACTTCACTTTTCCCCGGAAGAGAAAACTGCTGTTGTTATTTATCAGACATTTTAATACAACCCTGTTTCTTTATCAACCGAATCGTTGAACAAACATTTAAACACGTTTCTTCGAATTATTGTTCGTTCATGCTTAAACTTTGTCCGACAACCATGAATATAATTTGAACTCTTAAGAATTTATACATATATATATATATATATTTATTTTATATTTTAATAATTATTTTTATATATATAATTATTTTATATTTTAATAATTATTTTTATATATATAATTATTTTATATTTTAATAATCATTTTTATATATATAATTATTTTATATTTTAATAATTATTTTTATATATATAACTATTTTATATAATTTAACTCAAGAATTTTTTATACGATAGCATCCTATTTTTAAATTTCTTTATCCCCTCCATTTTTCTACCATAACTAAATAATGTTTTTCTACTAAACATAAACGACATAACAATGATTTCATTTTAACGTAAACGTACACGGTTATTCCGTTCCAACCCTAAAGCCATACGTAGAAATTCCGTAGCGTTTTGAAGTCGGTATGGGAGAAGCATAGACGAAATACCTATTCACGCATAGGACAGAGGAATTTTAATCGCCTGGTAATTAATCTCACCGGCCTTTTCGGAGCACCATAAATCTTCTCTGTACTTAGAGGAAATGAACGCATTAAACGTAAGTACGTCGCCATAAAAATCACTAAACCGGATACAAGCATTAAAGGGATCAAGGATAATTCTATGTTTAGGTACAATTTGAGCAGGGACGCTCATTAGCAACCGATTCTTTCAACGGCAATAAATGCCTGTATTTACTAATCACAAAACGTCGATCCACAACCTCTTGTGTTCAACTCTAACGACCTTTAAATACGAACAAGAAAGTCGAGTCGAATAATTGTGGCGTGAAAAGCATCGTTCGTGAAACGATGGAAGGCAATCTGGATCTAAACGATTCGTTAGAATTCAATTTTCATCACGGCATCGGTACGAATCGATAGCTTTAGCTCTCTATCGCAGGCATTAAATAGTTTTGTCAAGGTGTTTCACGACACGTCGTAACTCGCGAGCGACGGCCGTCGGTGAACACTTACAGTGGACAGGTGTACATTCGTGTTCATCGATTCTGTCCGTACTAATACACATGAATGCATGACGATGGATACGCATGGAATGGTCTAACAGGTGAAAATCGACGGTTCTACGATTACATTTTACTGTGCATAAATATGGAAAGCACTTACAAGAAAAAACAGTATACAGGTGTATAAAATTGGTTGGTATGTCTATTTGAAATCGAAGCAGCAACCAATAAGCTTCAGAAATGAGTTAACGGGAAGCCTTTAAAAATTTACAAACGAATTCAATAGTAATCTGTGTTCACGAAGAAATGTATTTATTTATAGCTTTACTTCTTATTGCTATTATTAGCTCAGGTATACGTATAACTTCGATCTTGAAATCAGTTAATAACGTACAATTATATTATTGACGGTACTTATTAGAACTTACGGAACAAGTATAAAAGAGAAGAATACTTAAAAGAATAATATGTAATCTTTTTGCAACTATTACGTCGACCGTTGGAATTCTCAAGTTCTAATTAGAAACGAATTAATACAAAACAGTTTTGATCTATTCTTTAGTATCGAATAATTCACGTTCGAACGTTTAACGATCTATTAATATTATGGCTTAGGTGAACGCATGGAAAAAAAAGATGGGAATTTCTGGATATAGGATTGATAAGTTAACGGCAGCACGTGACCGATTACAAAGCAACTGTATTTCCGAGTAATCGGAGTCCACGAAAAATTACACTCGAACCGTGAAACGAGAAAGAGATAGGTAGAGAGACAGAGAAAAAGAGAAAGAGAAGGAGATCGTGAAAAGCAGATTCTAATAACGGAGTAGCGTTTAATTATCGGTTGTCTGCCTGGCGGCATGCTCACTTTCACGAAAGGAAAGAACAGAAACGATCGTTCTTTCTGATTAGCAACGATTCCGAAATTGCTAACTGGTAAACGGCCATCGTTAGACGAATAATTGCAAGCTACAATGTTGTAGACAATAGACCAGAAATCGTTACCCGTACTAACCAGAATAATTACGTACCCTATCTGTCGTTGATTTTGATCGACAACACAACGTTACTACATGTGAAAACGTACGCGAGAATGATCATAGAAACCGGGATAATTGTTCAGAAACGCCAATGACAACTTTCTATTCTCACCGAGGTTACATTCTTGATATATCTAAATTCGAAGCGTAAGCGGATCTATACGTATGAGAAACACGTCGGATAAAATATGTTGCAGTGGTTTGCGACTCACCTGGGACGCCGACGGATACGAGTATCCGAACTGCGCGTACGCTGACATCTCAGCCAGTATTCGACCCCACGTCGAAACGATCAGTTCTTTATCTCTCTATCTCTAGGTGTTGCTCCTTCGATGCCTCTCGCGGCTAACGTCGAAGAATTGGGTCACAACCGCACACCTGCACGCACTACACTCTCTCACTGATAATCAGTCAGTACTGGTCCCGCGGATGCTGTGGGCGACACGAACTGAACGGCAAATCGAATGTCGGCGAACGATCGCGATATCTCGCGCACGGCGATTGCCATCACGGTGTCTTTGAGTCCTGATCGAGGGATCCGACCGACGACCACATGGCAGCAACTTTTCGGTCTCTCTCGTGGCTCCCGGAGGAACAGGAGCAGCTCGAACAGCCGACGGGCACCGAAAATCCCACGGTCACCCGTCAGTGCCTCCCCCGCGGTTGATGAATCCAGGCACAAGGCACGGTGAGATGCGAAGGAACCGGAAATGATCGGGGACGAGGCACGATTATTCGATGAACGTTCGGGAACTGCGAAACACTGGCCAAAAAACGCGAGGAGCAGAGTCGAATCGAACGTTCTCTCACCGGGTTGGAACTGCTTGGGACAACACGTCACACCTCGCGGGTCACGTCACCGCGAGAAAAAGAGAATGGGAACAGAAGAAGAACGTAGTCGTAGCGGCGCGTCGGGCGATGGGACGGACATTCGGACAGACGGCGAAGCGTCACGAGCGATTAGTTATAGAGTTTGTTCGTTCGTTCGGTCCGTCCCCTGCTCTCACAGGGCACTCCAGTCTGCGACTGACTCGCCACCACTCACACCACTTCATCGGCCTTCCGCTCCGCTCCGTCCCAGTTCCCCCTCTGGCGAGGAAAACCGAAAGCACCGGCGGCCCCCACCACCTGCGCGTGGGACGTGGCTCTTACGGAACCGGCCAATCGCGCCGCTCCTCGCTGCCCTCCGGGCGTGTCACGTGGGACGGTCCGTGGCTAGCGATTGGCCGAGCGTTTCGCGCGCGGGCGTCCTTTCGAATCGAACGTGCCCACGAGCGGGACGACGCCTTCTGCCCCACCCGCGAGAAACTACCGTGAAACGATCCCGCGCCGCCGTTTCCCCGCCGAGCGGCTCGACAAACGGCCACGGCGGAACAAGGAGAAACGAGTATGTTTACGCGAGTCTACTCTTGTCAACCCGACGGCGAGGGACTTAAATAAATCTGCTGTGGCCTCTCTCGCGTTTCCCCACCCTCTCGCTTCCAACCCCTTCTGCCAAACCCGTCCCACCCACTCTTCTGTCTTCCCTTATCCTCCGACGAGCCACCTTCTTCCGGCTTATATCGCGCCATTGTCCGGCTCGCGAAATCGCTGAGCACTACGACGCGTCGTGCCGCCTGTTTCCACGCTCCTCGAGCTCGGAACTTTGTTACGGCTACGTGACACGAACGGCCAAACGTCCAGGTTACAAGGATACCCTCCTCCTCAGCGAGTTCTTAGCTCTCGACGCGCTCGCGAACGTTTCGGGGGAGCGCATAGAGAACGGAAACCGTCGTCCGTGACGAGGAGTTCTGGCGACGACGAGCGCGATTCGAAGAATCCGACTTGGATCTGGCATCGACGTTTTATAAATAAAACGTGGCTTTGAAGGTTCGAGCGAAGGTTCGGGGCATGGAGCTGCATGCCGAATGAACGTCTCGCGAAACTTTTTCGATCGTACCTGGCGGTCGTAACGACGAAGTCGAAGAAGCGACACGAAAAATGGAACGGTTCGCGCGAGTTCCCCCCCAGATCGAGGGTGGGGATCGTAGGAGCGGAGATCGAGCACGTCTTGAAACACGTGTGAATGAAACAATAAAACAATAGAACGCGTACGGAGCGCATTCATTAGATCCCTATCACGGTCTTGTACTAGGTATTGTTCCATTTAGGAGACGAGTTTCTTGCTTTCGTGTAAACAATTTACTTACGAGCTAGTTTTTTGAACTCACTGAAACCTCATTCATTAAGACTTTCCAGGAAGCATTAATTCGTTCTCCAGTTACTATAAACGGCCCTCGCAGCAAGTGCCGCGACAGTTACGTCTGCCTAATTTGCACAAATTATACATCATGGGTAACAACATAATTTTCAAGTTTCTAAACTTCCATTATACACCGGCTCTTCGAGCATTTCCGATGTAAATCGTGTTGCTCGCTTGAACACTTTTCTAAAGATTTTCACTTAAAAAACCTGCATACCTTCCCGAACGACAAAGTCGCTCGATCTTTGCAATTATTTCGAGCAGCACGTTAATCTCTCTGCTCTGAATCCATCGGAATATTCCTAGGGAAACGTGTTCCACCTAGAAAGATCCCACGGCCACTGCGTTCGACGTCGGAAGGATTAGTCACGGGGTTGGATCGGTTGCTGAACGATCATTTAGAATAATTTCACGGGTTATTAGGCGATGGCTAAGACGGTTCCCTGCTGAAGAAGTATCTATCCGGCAAATTAGAGTGTCTGGGATTAGCAACGGCTACCAAGCTCTTCTAAAATGGCATACCATTTAAATTTGAATGGACATGAATTTTCCAGGCGTCATTCAAATGAATTTAAAATATTGAATTGATGTCCAAATTTATATAGTATACTTCTGACAAAATTACAGTTTCCGTGAATTTAAATTACCTATTATTCTAATATTTTTTAATAGTCAATTAATCTGTGCTGTTCACATTACTCTGCATAGTTTATATGATAAAGAGTAAGCTTGTGTTGAAAAAGAAAATTTAGGATATCCAAAAATAATTCTCTTATTATACACGTTCATCACCGAGATTACTGTAACGCTCTACTACCCTAAATGCTTGAAATATTAGAACTTGAACATTGTTGAAGTAGGTTCTTACAAGTAATAAGAGACGTTTAACGCCTACCGCTTGAACGTATCTATTAACATTATGAATCACGGGTGTTGCATACTTCGTTGTTGGTATTTCAAGCATCCAGCACAACAGCCTAGCATACCTGACGTCCGAAACGTTTCTAGGTTCCGTGTGCCAGTGCAAACGGTCGTGTTTCCCTTGCATCATGCTTGGTCGGCCATGTGTCTTATTCGTATCAATGCGGCCCGCGTGGCGGACGATTTTCCGCGACGTTGCCTCGAGCAATTTGCAAGGCGGCGCGGCAGGGTGCTACTGCACGAGGACGCTTGAAACGTTCTGACAGCCAGCTTTCTCGCATGCTGGAAATCCTATGTACAACACCGACGGGTTATCGCGCGAAGAAACGCTTCGCAGACTCCGTGGATAACGAAACGATCCACGGAGAAAAAGAGTTGAGGGGGGAACGTGGACGGAAGCGTTCGCGGTGTTAACACTTAGCCGACTGAATGAGGAGATCTCCCATTTTTTCATTGACAATGCAATGCCATTGATTCCATTTACTTTTGTTATTAGTTGGTCCTAAGCTGATGTTGGATTTATTAAAAATTAATATTTCGGAAAGTTTATAAACAGTACCTGTTCAAGATCTCTCATTTTTTCCACAACAAGCACGCTGCGATTGGTTCTATTTACTTTTGTTATTAGTTACTTTTGAACTAGTGTTGGTCACAGTTCGTCAAATGCATTTCTTGCATTTTCAAAGTATAATTTTAAATAAATTCTTAACACGCGATGGTGTAGCATCATGCGATTAATTAAATGATAGTAGACTCTCGGTCGGTGAAGTGTTAAAAGAGATGACAGTGAAGATAACTGCATCTCCCGAACAATGTCAGTGATGCTAACACACCTTTCGACAGGTGGAGTAATTCAATTAGGCCAAGACTGAATAAACTCTGTACACGTTTCTTCTTCGCAGTCTCTTGTTTCAAAAGCTGCGTTACGCCACGTGTATATTAGTTAATTTCTGTAATAAATTTATAAAACTATACAAGAGCGTTAAGAAACTGTTCCATTACTCTTAACACGCGAAACGTTGGAACGGTGTTTCGAGGAAAAATGCCAAACAGTGTTTAAATCGTAAGGCAGTGGGGCTGGAAAAACAGCAGTTGCGCGGTAACGCAAGATTCAGTACCGCTAATAGGATTAGCTGACAGGTCGACGAGGTCCTTGAAAGATAAGGATCCTTCCAAGGACCTTGGTATGTATCTGAACCCTGGGACCCTTCCAGGAGAGACGCGTAGAAAAGAAAAAGGAGAGAAAGAGACAAAGACAGAGGTCACTTTGGGTCCCTTCGAATGATTTATTGCACTGCGTAAACCTAGTGACCTGCCGATCACGCCCCCTCGACGAACAGTCGCCGACATAATGCGCGCGTACTTTCGGGAAACCGTGGCCTCCCCGTCTCGGTTTGCGAGCTCGTCTCGTGCCGTGGCTCCCTTTTCAAGCAGTCACTGTGACCCGCCGAAACCGCACAATAACCCGTTTAATCCTGTTCCACCTTCGCTCGCGCGTGCACCTTTGTTTACCGTCCCGCCGCAAAACGGAGCCTCGCCCGTTCGGTGTCTCGTTGTTTGCGCGGCAAATATTTTGCCGGCTGCGACGAGACGCGAGGAAGCTTCGGAGCGTTTCGTCAGAGGTTCGACAGCAAACATCGAGGCTCACAGAATCGCTTCGCGTTGACGCAGAACGCGTGACGAACGTTTCATCATTTTGTCGTCGATCGTACGATTGTTGTGCAGGAAAAATTGGAAAATTATTTAGCGAAATAATTGAAAGAGGTCTAATTTACCCCTTGACACACAATGATTAGTTAGGGTGGCCGTTCATTTCATGTGCCACTGTAGACTTTGACGAGTCTGACTCGTCAACAGCTGTTTCCAGCAAACGACGTGCGATATATAATTAAATTAATTGGTTACTTCACTCGTGTGTCGATTCTGTTTTGTTTAGAATATTCAAGATGCCCTCCACTGTGCCACACATAACTGAACACTCTCCATCGCGTGTTAAGAATTGATTAAAAATTGCACTTTGGAAAAACAGAGAATGCATTTGACGAACTCTGAACAACACTGATTCCAGACTAACTACTAACAAAAGTAAACACGATCAATGACAGTGGTTTGTTGTGGAAAAAATGGGAGATCTCCCCATTCGGCTGGCTAAGTGTTAAGAAACGCTTAACACTAGAACTACCGACAATTAAAGTGTACTTATTTGCATGAAAGAGATCAAATTGAAAATCATACGAAATAATACTAAATAGATAGGAAACAAATTTTTATTTATATTTTCTGCAGAAAATCATAGTAAATTTTGGAAGCTTTACCACACTGAATTTATAAGGTTCCTATGAATAATCACCTTTTGGTCATTTTGAGAGCTCTGGTATTTCTAGCGTTAAATATCCCGGTGCATAGTTAACGCCGCTTAAAGACGCAATTGTAAATCTCAACGCGGATTGCAGTATCTGGGACCCCAGTCTTAGCAACGTCGTTCTCCGTGTTTACAGCCGTCAAGTTTTTCAACGGTGATAAGGTGGCAGAGGGTCCGTTGGAGGTACCTAAGGGAGGGTAGCGCGGCCGAGTCCTATCTTCCTGGACAGCGTTGTCCACTACTTGTTTGCAGGTCGAGTAAAAGTTAAACGGCCGTGTCCAGGCAGGCTGTCTCCAGCGATAAGACCGCTTAATAAGGCAGCAAACCATCCACCTTCCTCGCTACTCGTTCATCTCACCGGTGGTGTCCCTCTTTGACCGTTCCTTCTTTGTTTCACCCTCGACGACCCAGTTAGGTAAGGCTTTCTCTGCCTACGCCTTCCCGTCCTGCCTCTCTTTCTCTCTTTCTTCTTCTTATCTTTTCTTTCATTGCCAGAAGGTTCTTGTAATTCGTTACTCTCCGCTGCGAGAACGTTCGTTCGGTCCTAACGAGGGGAAGATTTCAACTACCTAATTCAAGGTGAGGCACAGAGAAATCGGAAAACACGAACACTGTGGCCCGTAAACTGTTCAACCTAACCACGGAATCACGGAGTCCTTGTCAGAAACTGGGTGCGACCCAGGATGGAAGCAATATCAAGATTCCTTTTCAGTTTGAACGTATCCGAAAATACCTCATTAACGAATTGACTTTCTCCTATGTTCGAACGCTAGCAGTACCTACTTAACGTTAATTTAAGCGTTGACTAATTAAAGTAGATACTTCAGTTCTGTTCAGTACTTTAGTTCGGTTCAGTATTTCAGTTCAACACTATTTCATACCGAAACTATATCAGAGAGCTAAACAAGAATAAATTCTGTCAATAGGACACTGTATATCTTTCTAATTAGTTAATTAGATCGGTGTATCGAGAACTAGTCCATGACTCTTCCAACCACAAAGAATTTCACTCACTCAACTTCATTCAAAAAGGCTCTCGACGAACATCCAAGCTGTCGATCATTTCTCGGAACACTTTTTCGTCCACAATAACCCTGGCTTCCCGTGGCGGGAAACACAAAGGTGGGTCTAATCTGGACGCCGTAAAACGGTGCGATATTCACACCGTAGGATAAAACAAAAGGCCGTTGCGGGGGCCTTAGGTGGACGGTAAAAGTGTGGAGGAGAGGGGAGCTAATAAGGGAGGTCCAGACTGCCCTGGCGCCTTCGGTGCACCTTCGAGGGGCACTGCAGTTTTATTGGCCGGTGTGTCCTTGTTCCTCGTCCTCCACCTCCTCCCCCTTCTCCCTTTCTTCTTCTTCTTCTTCTCCATCTTCTTCTTCTTCTTCTTCTTCTTTCTCCTCCTCTGTACCGCTCCACTACAGCGACTTCGTCTTCTTCCACGGGCACTCGGTATGGCCGACCAGTATGTTGCCGTAAAAAAGCCGGTCTCCCCTTGTCTGTCCTCCTCTCCTCACCTTTCGCCCCGTCCCCCCCTGTACGGTGGAACGACGAACGAACGAACGACCAACGAAATGTCAACCGTAAACCTCGCGAGGCAACACTAATTAACCCGACCGAAATAAACTGCGCGCCGCTCAGCGGCGCTCTCTTGCCTCCCCTCGTTCACCCCGATCCTCTTCTTCCTCTCCCCGGTTGGCTTTACTGCGCGTCTAACGCGGCCTCGAAAAGAATTCTGGGCCTGTGCGCCGCTTAGATGTCGAACGGAAGAATTTTCGGCGACCTGTTTTTCACCCTCGATCACCGTGGAAAAAAATTCGAGGGGCGAAGGGGGGCAGTTCGGAACATCGAGGTAGGATGCTTGGGTGGGTACTTACATTCTACGGGACGGTCGTTAAGGACGTTACGTTAGAGCGAGTTGCATCGGAAAGTAATAAACGGGTAGGTACAGGGAAGACGAGAACAAGATGAGAACGTTGGAGAAAAGTTACTTCAGAATTTGTATGCTTGTAAACAATACCTGTCAAGTATGGCAACGAAGAAAAATGATCACCTCAGTGATAACAGTGCTGCAAGGTAATTGAAATCAACTTCATTACGGAAGCTTCAAATATTTCTTTAGATCTCTACAGGGGTTTACCTAAGATGGTAGTAAATACCTCTAAAATAAAAATAAACACTGATTCCCTTCCACATCCGGCTTCCCCTACATACAATGCTTATTTCCAAAATCAATACTGGTACGTTCGAGTTGCATCCCCTTGATAGAGACGGGGAAAAACGAAGTTTCACGGAAGAAGGGAGATAAATCTACGTTTTTTTTTTCTGCACAACCGGAGGAAGTAGCATTTTCATCCAAAATGCTTTTCTCTTCCTGTTTGGACGGCTGCTGGTTCGTGGATCTTGGCCGCAACAGTCGAAACCGCGGGGTTTCGCCACGGCACCGCCCGCTGCCACGCATTTCCATTTTACCCCGCGGACGGGGGGGCGTCGCGATATCCACCTCGCCATACTTCATGCAGGGACACCTACATCGACGCCCACGGAGACATCTCCGAACTTTATTTATAAACAAAGAGGACAGTCGATACCTCCGGAGATTGCGGAGACATCTCCCTCCGACGTTCGTTGCGACCGGTAGGAAGCGATTTCCTAGAAGCGGCTACAACGAGCCTTGGTGTAGCTTGAAAAATAGTCGCCTCTCAGGATCGAGCTTCACCCACCGTCCTCTGATGAGGGATCGATCGATCCTCGTGGCGGAAACAATTTTTCTCCCGGCTAATTAGCCGCGTATACACGACGCTGTTCGAGTCAAGTGGAAGTAGGTATTTTAAGCGTCGCATAGATTAAAGAGCGTAGGGTTTGTGGTGGAACGTGTGGTGGTAGGGGTCGACTTTTTAAGTGGTACACGGAAATGGACGAGGAATCTGGTTGCCGATCGATGTAGGAGCTGCAGTTTTATGCCGTGTAAATTTCAATTTTGTGGAATAATTATATTCGTGCAAATAATTTTGTTTGGTATAAAGAAAATTACGAATCATAAAGGTTAGGCTAATAAAAGTTGAGAAGAATAGAAAATATATTGAAACGAAAATGAGTTAATTCTCCGTAGAATTAACCTTCTGTGCTTCGAAATTTGTTTATGACTACAAATATTATTCTAATCGATCAGTTTCTCACTTTAATACACACAAGGACACAACTTTGCAATTTCTAATTGTAAGCCAAGTCAAACTCAGTACTTAATTATTCTTAATGCGAATGATCAATAATTAAATTAAATACCGTTGCATCATGAATATTATCGACGAAATAGAAATTCAGCTCGTCTGAACACAACGAACAATTGCAATATTTTTCATAGATACAAAATACAGAGAGCGTGCCAGAACGAGAAGCCGGAAACGGTCTATTCGTGCGATCGAGCAGCGATCTCACGTGCAGCCGCCTAAACGATTTCGCAACCGGCTAGATTATTATCCGTCGTTTCATTGAGGCACTGTCGTTTCAGTCGTGCCGCAAGAACGAGCCCGTCGGCTGTGTTTCTCGTAACAAAAGCCGTGTTGATCCCGTTCGACGTTGTGACGCAACGCGAGAAATATTGTCCGACTGTGTCGGCTAATTGCCACGGCTCGCTTTCATAACCGCGCGTTTTACAAATATGCGTGCACGCTTCCCTCCCCTGTCCCGCTGCCACCCCAATCGCAGCCCCCGTGTCCCATTGTGCCCGGAGACCAACGCGATACGCACGCTACCGGTCCCCGAACGCTCGCGTGAAACCGCGGCGTGCAAGCGGAAACGATGCACCCGAAGCGGGAAACATAGGCAGGAGGAAAAAAGGGATGGGCGACGACGAGGGTGGGGGACGATCGCGAAAAATGAAAAGGGACGCTAACGAAGCATGTGTTCCAGCGATATCGCGATCGCGAGTTCATCGCGGAGCTGTTACAAATTGTTCGCGATGGTTAGCGATACGACGACACACGTGGAGTTGCTATTATGCGCGTTTTTTATGATTAACACCTAATCTACGAGGCCATAATGTTGACTGTGTACCTCTAAGATGGGAAGAAAATATATATGCTTATTTCTTATAAATAGTTATGTTATTAAATCTTATGTTATTAAATCTTATACTCTAAATCTAAATATTATTAAATCTTATATTATTAAATTTAAATATTATTAAATCTGAATATTATTAAACTTTATATTATTAAATCTTATACTCTAAATCTAAATATTATTAAATCTTATATTATTAAATCTGAATATTATTAAATTTTATATTATTAAATCTTATAAATATGTAATAGAAAAATAATAATTTTTAATTTCCAGCCTGCTCATACTTCTAGTAATTCTCCCAAAATATAATTCCTCATCGTCACTGTCAATGCCAGGATTACTATTAGTTTCTATATCTTCCAAAAATGTTATTTCCAAGTTTACATATCCCTTTTTTAGCGCCATATTTTTAAAATATTTCAGGTCCAATAATAAATAAAACTTAATTTCTCTGCTCACTTTATTACTGTGCACGTTAAGCGCTTAAGTGCAACTAAGGTCACGACGATTACCTTGCACACTCATATGACGCCCAACAGCGTCATTCGTAGCAGATAACAGTATTCAGAGCAACGATCGTTTTATTCGGCACAGTTGTTATTTAAGACTTGGAAAAACGTATATAGAGAAACCACGCGCAATGTGCGTATTACCAACGCCAGTTTCCGTTCAGTGACGGTACACTTCGACGGATTGGACTGCCGTAGCGAAAGGGTTAACCGCATTACAACCTCGCGAAGTACACCGTTTCGAGCAACAGCGAATCGCCCCCTATGAATTGCTCAAGGACCACCATAGATCAAATTCCCTCGGTGCGTATGCACACAAGCTGCATGGTGCAGTTGCAGCACGCGCACTCGACGACAGGTTATACACTCGAAGAGGCAGCTTCTCTCCCGCGACCGTTCTCTATCCGCGATCATCAGGTGTAAAGCGTCGCACGAAAGTGTCACGGTTCACAGCTGCACAATGTAGACGTTCGGATGGGAATACCGCAATTGTCCAGGATTCAAACAATAATGACGCGAAGGTTTCGGTAGAATTCAGAACGCTAGTTTATTCGTGCAGATTTTGGTTCTTATGTATGGTTTTAGCTAAGAGTTGGGAGTTTTTGGTGGTACAAGGATTGGTGATTCAACATCTGGTTTTTTATATATGGTTTTAGCTAAGAGTTGGGAGTTTTTGGTGGTACAAGGATTGATGATTCAACATCTGGTTTTTTATATATGGTTTTAGCTAAGAGTTGGGAGTTTTTGGTGGTACAAGGATTGGTGATTGAAGGATTAGTGATTCAAGGACTGGTGATCACAAGGACTGGTGATTCAAGGTCTGGTGATTGAAGGATTAGTGATTCAAGGACTGGTGATTGAAGGATTAGTGATTCAAGGACTGGTGATTCAAGGTCTGGCGATTCAAGGTCTGACGATTCAAGGTCTGATGATTCAAGGACTGGTGATAAGAGGCAAGGTTATCGAAATCTGATGGTTCGGCAAACTTATTCATCACAGCATTATCGATGATACAGCGCGATGAGCAACCATCTTGGCTTGGTTGACAAGATCAACGGTGTTACGCACCCATAGGAAATGAATAAGTAATTACAAGCGTTCAGAATGTACAGGTGGACAAGGTTAAACCGACCAGGGTGGTTGGACTCCAGAGCACATTTCTAGGAAACGGCGACCAACGCGAGGGAACCCGAAGAGTCGAATCGCGGGGCTCGTTGAAATTCATTCGCGGCTTTCCCCCTTTTCGCTCGCTACGCCGTCTTATCTGCGCCTGTTGTTTCACCAAGCCACGGTCGTATCTCAGCCGAGGGGCCCCGAAGATCCTGCACTCGCGCCGGGGCCTTATAATTGGACTTTATTGGCCGTCGCGCCGATTAGAATCGCTGGACGTGTTTTTCGGAAACCGCGGATAATTTCAGAGCGTCGAGTTGATGCAGATATTGTTGATTAATCGTTTGTTAACACATTGCGCACGGGTCACGAGATATCTCGTTTTAACCCTTATAGCTCCAAGTGTGCCACTCGAGCACCACCAGTACAATTAATAATATAAATATTCTAATCGAAATTATATTACTTCTGAAATGAATAGAGATTGCTTTGAATAACTTTAACCCTTTGTGCGTTGAATACTCTTGGCCTAAATGCTTGGAAGTGAATTGTTACTCGTATTGAAGTTACTAGTAACACTGACAATCGCGTTGCAGTAAACGAAAGATCGAAAAAAATTGGCAAACGCATATTTTCGTCCATGGTCGCTACAAGCAACTTCCGTCGAAGAATTTTCAGTGTTATGTGCTTCGTAGGTGTTTCAACACACGCTACAGAACTTGCGACTTATTAATCAATAACACTTAGACTGGGCAACGCTTGGAATCGAAATATGTCCCGGTCAAACAGGTTAAACGGAAATTCCTTCGCTTTCAAGTGTACATACCTGCTCTTACATCTTAATTGCCGCCTAACATTGGTAACGTAATTAAACAGCGGCAAATCTTTTCCACTCGGTGGAACGTAACGAACATACACACGATCGAGGGTTAACAGCGTTCCACCGCCGGTAATGGAACACGAAGGGTGTCAAAGTTCACCACGCAGGCACAAATCGGTTCACAGACTTGCCTTCGCAACTAACATACTAACTTTAACTAAATATTACTCTGTTTATCAATGTACCAGATCTATTGCGCCATTTTGATATCATTGTACAAATTTATAACGTTATACCTTAATTCCGAAATAGTACAAACTGACTTTTATTCCATCATGTTTCTTGTTTAGACTTATCCAATAAGATTTAAGGTAAGATTTAAAATGAAATTTAACTTAAACTTACGTAAACTTATTCAATAAGATTTAAGATAAAATTTAAAATGAAATTTAACTTAAACTTACGTAAACTTATTCAATAAGATTTAAGATAAGATTTAAAATGAAATTTAACTTAAACTTATTCAATAAGATTTAAGATAAGATTTAAAATGAAATTTAACTTAAACTTATTCAATAAGATTTAAAATGAAATTTAACTTAAACTTATTCAATAAGATTTAAGATAAGATTTAAAATGAAATTTAACTTAAACTTATTCAATAAGATTTAAGATAAGATTTAAAATGAAATTTAACTTAAACTGATTCAATAAGATTTAAGATAAGTTGTAAGATAAACAGTTACAAAAAGAATAACAAAAGTAAGTGTAAAATTAAAACGGATACAAAACAGAAACTCCTTTTCTCAATGTATTGATCAGTATACTTATACTATCTTGTAATTCACAAGCATTAATTATGCGATCAACCTGACGAAAAGGAATTTTTCATAAGTACGACTCACGATTACAAGTATCGAGCTCAACGATAGACCGCTATCTCCTTCGATACGTAAGTTCTTTATGGGCCGTATAAGTGGTGCTAATTACTGTTATTACAATTAAGCCCGGCCGTAGCAAGGCTCTTACAATAGTGACCCGCGCGTCTTGCTAGTTGTAAATAGGCTTGGGACACGGGTTCGGTCGGGAGGTGCGTGCAGATAGAACGAACCGATATCCCCTGACCTGTGTGAGAAAATATCTCGCGGCCATCAACAGGTAATTTCGAGACGAACGAATTCGTACAGCAACCGTGAGACGTCATACGATCCAGCGGCGTTTTCGTTTCGTGCTCTGTTTGCGCCGCGGCTTCCACCTTTCTACGGGAAACTGTTATCGAATTACGACAATGCGCGCCACTTTCAAATCCATCGACCACCGTCGCTGAATACGATCTTGATCGCCTCTCGATTTCACCTTCCTGGTTGGAGAATTCGAGAAATGCGAACGAGAAATGAGTGGCGGACAAAAGTTTCAGACGACAAGACGATGTAAAATATAATTTTATGGTTCGCAAATATCGTTTATTTATTCATTTTTATTGTAATTACGGTAGAACATAATTTATTGATTAGCATAGAATACAAATTTTATTTACAGGAAATTCTACTTTACTTTTACTTAGTAGAGCAAGATGATAAGGCTCCAGGTGCGAATAAAATAAAATCGAAGTGCTTAGAATATTAATAAATGTATATGTATACAATAATTTAATGATAACAATTTAAACGACTTTACGACTTTGCAACTACGACTTCAGAATCACACCCTTTCTGCTTTCACAGTCAAACTCTTTCTGACACGCGCTCGCATTTTCCCCGTCATATATTCTTCCAAACACTCGTTTCCTTTTTTTCTGATTATCAATCTTTCTCGCTCGATGTATTCGGTCACGTTCACCAAAAATTCCTCAATCGCTCAGTTTTCTCAAGTGCTCATCTTTCGTGCTTTAGAAACACTCAAGTCTAAATATTCTACGTTCACACGGTTATCGCTCGACTCAACCTCTCTTCACACTTTCCTAAGCTCACATCCACTAGATCGTATTCCTACATATTTATACTGTTATTTCTTATCAATTCTTGTCATACCATTTAGCTCGATGAAATCCGGGCCCAATCGGTAGAAAAAAAATCAAATGTTTCAAATGTTACCTCCCCCTATCAAACTATCTTTAGTGTACATGGTTCCATCTTCATGCTACGAGTCAAACTCGCATTTGATTGCACGAATTTGATTCGTGATATTCGTATTTGGTCCAATATTGTTATGACGAGTCAGACTCGTCGAAGTACATCAAAGGATAATTAATTTATTCATTTTCTTTGACTCTTTGGTCTTAAACTTTTTTCCACCACCATACGTTGAGTTGATCGGTTCCACGAGGCTCACGATGGCGTAAGCGTGGGCAGAATGAATTATCGGGTGCTCGAAGCTTTGAATTTCATTTCAATCTCTGTTTTTTCTTTTTTTCTTTTTGCTTTCTTTTCGAATTTCAGGTCAAGGTGCAACGTTTTTCCATGGATCGCACGAAAGGGCTCGCGTGGCGCGCAACGAGCGTGCGCTACAAAGTCGAAGCGAGGGTACGTAGAGCCGCGGCACGGCCGCGTCGCCGCGAGGATAATGATCTAGACGGAAGCTTTCCGTGCTAAAATATGCAGATCCGGCTGAAATTACCGGACGAGTAGCAGCTACTCGAGCGACCAACGTCCGATATAGGCAGCGTGTGTGCATCGTGTGCGTTTCGTTGCACGAAACGACGCGCGTACCTGTGCGTGTCGCCGTTGCTCCGAAACGCGAAGCGACGGCTCGACGTTTATCCCCTGGCTCGACTTATTTAGCCCTTTCGCTTCGCGTATATGCGGCATCCAAATGTATTTTGTATTTCAATAATTTTGTAAACCTTTTCGTATTAAAAATGTTCGAAACCAGAGGGATGTAAAAAGATGTGCACCAGAAACGGTTTTAGGATGTTAGGATCTTGTGAACTAGGTGTTAAAAGGGATGTTAACAACGATAAACTATTTATTAACAATCAAACAAACTCGCAGAAAGATAACTTTGAATGATATAAAGAAACGCGAGAAGTGCAGAAGTGCCTGCACAGGTTGCTAGCTGCTAACTAACTTTTTAGGACTACTAACTACGACTAACTACGAAAACGCTTCCAGAAAAACTGGGAAAGGGGGGCCAGGGAAAATCTCTGGGACCATTCCGTTACGCCGGCCCGATGATTTCGCGCAGTGCCGGCAATAATGGTCAGTACGCTTATTTTATTTACACAGGTACAAGGACCTTTATACGTACCCTACACGGTGTTTTAAAATATTGATCGGAACAACGTTGTAGTCCGATGACTGAAGTCTGATGTCCCCTTAGGAAAGGGCAACCTAGTAGTCTGATCGATCCACGATGTCCCCTCAGAGGGGACATTCGACCGCAAAGGCTTAAAAAGTTGAATTTTTTAAAAGTGTGCGAAATAGCGAATTGCACGGAAATAGAATGTGCAAAAGTTGAGGAGTGCTTGTATGTTTGTTACATGAGAGCAATGATTGTTTTATTCAACGCGGTTGTTGTTTAAGACTTAGAAAACCGTATACACAGAAACCACGCACACTATGATGATTTATATCGTCTTTATTTTCGTTCGTTGAAACTCAAAAATTTCGTCATTGTAGGCTTTGATGTAAGGTTAGTCTGATAATTACTATTTAAAGGTCAGTTATCCAAGTGAGACGATAATTCTAACATGAATGAGAAATTGCTGATAGTACTGCAAACAAAGTGGTACAATTTTCTTTGTTCAGAACTAAAAGAAAGGTTGGTTTTTGCGGAAATGAATCTCGCTATATTTCTATAACGATTGATTCAATCGAAATCGTCATATCATCTGAGAACTGAAGTAACACGTGAAGATCGCAAGGAAATGACATTGAGGAACTCAAGGAAATGAGCTTAAAATTTCGTTCCAACCAGTGCTACCGCAGCGGAAGGTGAATAATTTAGACGTGCCTACTCATCCTGTTTGCGAGGGCAGGCGAGCAAGCTTCGCGAGTGAAGATCGTGGAACAGGAACAGCGATGAAGTCGCGACTATGCATAACAGCCGGTCACAGGAACCAATTAGCTTCTTTACAAGGAACGACCATTACGTTAGAATGCGTTAAAACGATCGTCGAAAGGAAGGAAATCGCGGAATGTCGCCGGTGTACCGGTTAGAACCTCTTTAACCTCGCCTCGGGGATTTCCCAACCCACGCTTAATCCTTTCCGAATGAGAGTTTACCTTAAATATTTCGATTTGATTCCTTTTTCTAACACTAGAACTACCAGACTAGTCAAAATGACCAATTGGTGATTATTCGTAGCAACTTTAGAAACTCACAGTGGTAAAACTTCTGAAATTTACTATGATTTTCTGCAGAAAGTGCAAATAAAGATTTGTTTCCTAAATATTCAGTATTTTCTCATGTAACTTTGAATTTGATTTCTTCCATGCAAATAAGTACACGTTAATTGTCGGTAGTTCTAGTGTTAAAGAGAAACTTGTTTTCAACGAAACCCCTGTAATTTTAGTTGAAGAGAACCGATAATTCCTATTGCCAAATGGTTTCCCAATCTCCATTTTAACGCCTTAAAATACTTAAATATTTCTGGAAAACGATTTCTTTTTTTTTTTTTTAAACTTGCTTTTAACGAATTCCCTGTAATTTTGGCTAAAGATGGCTAATAATTCCTACTGCCAAATGGTTTCCCAATCTCTATTTCAACACTTTAATGTACAGCAGCAGACAAAAGTGTAAGACCAAGGGGTTATAAAAAACAAATTGATTAATCAATAAGAAATAAATAAAATTCATATTCTATGCTGATCAATAAATAGTGTTCTACCATAACGACGATAAAAATAAGTATACGAACAATATTTGCATCCCACAATACTATGTTTTACATTGTCCTGTCGTTTTAAACGTCTGTCCGTTACTATATAAACTTCAAGTGAGATAACAAAATATTTTACTTCAAAAATCATAAGAATCCATAGTTTTGGTAGCAGAGGAACCAACCAAAACGCGAAGGAAAGCTCAACGAAGAAGATATCAAGAAAAATTCAATGGATCACGATTCGTACGACGAATTTCTTTCATTCTTTCGCGCCTCGTTCGAACTAACTTGTTCAGGTGCACCGGCCAATATTTCACCGGCCACCGATCCGCGAAACCTGCGGTTATTAATAGTGGCAACATTAATAAACAGCGGCACGGCGATAACTTAGGTTAAGCAGGGAGTTTACGGTCCCCCTTGCTACCAGCCTGGCCTCCGTTTCCGCGTACATATCCGCCGATCGTTCACCAGCCGATATCATACACAACACGGATAGATGACATTTCTTCCACCGATATATCATGCAAACCGATTTTTTTTTTTTCGAAACCGTACCACGGTTTCCCCTTTTCCGCGTCGGGGTCGGCGAAGGGGTTAAGACTCGCGTGCAACAACCGGAAACCGTTCCGCGACTCCTTTTCACGCTCGTTCGGTTTGTGTATCGATGATTAATGGCGGGATAAAAGGGAAAAGAGCGGGCCGTTTCTCTCTGTTCGATTGACTTTCGAATTGGTACGGCACACACACGGTATGATTATCGTAATTTATGATTCGAAGAAATTAGTCGCCGGCCGCGGACTTCCTTTCGCGGTGTAATATGGCGCGCGAGCGTTAGCGTAGAAAGCGGTCGAGTGGAATTTATGAAATTTATACCATTGTTGCGCGTGCAGTGCGGTGAATATTCGTCTATGCGACCCAATCAGCGTAAATTTCAATGATTCGAAACGATTTGTCAGACAGAGTTTTGCCGTATTATAAAACAGAATATGTAATTTGATGTTATCGATTTTAACCCTTCGACTACGGCACACTTCCTTATTTTTTACCGTACGACAGGGATCGTGTTGCGATGTGCGCCGAGAACGGCGAATTTTTGGGTAGTGATGCATTTTTGTGAAAATTATATTTCAATGATTAAAAGACTGAATTTTTAACTAACTAACTAAGTTAAACAAAGACTTATGGGAATAAATGTCGATACAATTTTCGCGGCGCTCTCCGTGCCAGGAAGCCAAACTGCGTCGGGCGCCTAAAGGTGCTCTCAGTATCACAAACGCAAAATTTCTAAGCGCCTATAGGCGCCCACAGTAGCCAAGGGGTTAACACTATTCCTACCAATACCTCACGTATACCTATTCCTACCGCGACATTCCCACGTAACACAGACTACAAATTTTTCTCAAAAAATAAACAATGAAAACAGAAGTGAATATTGACAAATGTATTATACGTATATTTGTGGAAAAGTCTGCAGTTTAAAGGCGATTCAATTACGTCGTATCTATGAAATTCTAATCGAAATTTAAAAAATTGTCATTTGACCGGTCGTGGTAGGAATAGTGTTAACCCTTTGACTGCGGAAGACTCTGAGCCGAAACGCTTTGCGTCGACGGCGTGCAGCCGGCACTAACTGTCGCTGGGGACTGAATACTTTTTCACGCAATCTGAATCTGTTCGGCGGTGTATTCAATTGTAATATTGTACAGAATCAAATTACTGTTACTTTATCCACTCCAAAATTAATAGTTTTCAATTTTTTAAATATTTTTTATCTTCAATATATATTATTTATTCGTCAAGGGTAAAGTTTTAAAACGCCATAATTTGATAATTATAATGTATTATAAAATATATAAAATGAAATGTACAAAACGAACTCCAAACCATACATAACTTTTGTCAAATGGCAGATGAACAGATGAAACGAATTTAAGATATAGGGAAAACTGACGAAATAAACGAGATTTTTCTTGTTGATAAGCAACAAGGTATGTTGTTTCTGAGTGTTACACGGATATGATAAAATAATTTCTTGAGGAATTCAGTAAGACAGCAGTAAATGATCAAAGCCGTCGCCGAGCGCACATGTGCGCCCATAGTCTATATCGACGGCTTGTGCTGGGCGCATATATGCGCCCGTAGCAGTCAAAGGGTTAATGAAACTGACACTCTGAGGATCGTTCAGTAGAGTTCCTTAAAAACCAAAGTAGAATGCACAGTCTGATCTATCCTCGTAACGTATTCATCTGTGCACCGAGGGTATGTTCAAATCTCGACGTTCCCCGGTTACATCCGTGATACACCGTGTAATAACCGTGGAAAGTTTAAGCACAATAATAGACGAAAAAGCTCGTGTCGGAGAACGGGGGCATCAAACAGCGGCCAAATGAAATCTCGTTTCAAACAGACCCTCGAAACTAGTTCGACGGAGAACGGATGAAACAGCGAGCATCCTGCAACGCATACGGTCCAACGCACATCTCGTAGCACTGTACTCGCTGCATCGTACAAGCGTTTCGAGCAGAATAAAAGAAGCTTCGCTCGATCTAACCCCATTCAGGTCTTCTTGAATTTTCCTAGCGACATTGGACACCCGACGAGGTGTTTTATGGTTGAATCGAAGGTGAAAGGAAGGCAAACGAAGCAGTTGAGGACGGAAGAAACGCGGTGACGACGAGAGCAGCACGAAGCAGCCGCGACCATAACCGAGCACGTTTTATGCGCGTATAAACGTACGTGTAACGACGGAACGAGAGTACACACGCGCCGCCTACTCTAACCTGTTAACAAATATCCAAGGCGGGCGGTTAACATGCGTTTACGATAATTTATCGTGGCCGGGCGGGTATTATGTTCGGTGCCGGGTACACGCGTATGCGCGCCGATATCAGGTCACCGTGAAGAATCGGGAAGAAGGGCACCGGTTTCGCGACTTCCTTTCGATCGTCTTCGTTCACCCCCCATCATGTGGCTAAAATAAATACTTCAAATAAGTTCGAACATCGGTATCGCGAACGCATTCACAAAGTAAAAGTTGCAATTCTTAAATAAAGGGTAAATCATACATCACAACACAGAACACTGAAAAGGTACAAACCAAGCGATTTGCATAATTAAGTAAAAGAAGGAACATCACATATAATGTTAGCGGTAACGGTACGGAGCGTTTACCGCATGCAAGCCGTATCTTTAATTCATCAAATTTGCTGGTTACCTCAATGAAGCTCAATGAAGTAATTTATGATTATTATTAAAAAATAAAAAAAAATATAGATACCATAATAATCTTCATTGTGCATTTGTTTCAGGCTTGGAAATATAAAACCGTGATTAACTGTATCTTTCCACATTCCCTTAGCTCTGATCGGCTGTTCGTGTCGAAAAGCTTGTGAATCTGAACTCTTCGAACTTTCATGAAATCGTTTACCGCGATTTCGTTAGATAAAAATTCTTCGTTCAAAGGAAAACGGATCGTTGTCGTAAAATTGAAAGGGTAAGGGAGATACCCTGGTTTATAAACATTTTTAATGGAACTGGTTTGCAGAGCGATGTAAACTTTTGCGCAGACCCAACGATTGCTTCAATCTAATTTAAGGGCGACAAGAATCCGATCGAAGAGGGACGATACAAATTATCCCCTCCAGCTGGAACAAGTCCACCATTCTGCGTTCCCTTTCCTTTTTCTCGTGGTCGTCGCGCGATCGAGCCGAGCATCATGATGGATCGGGTGAGCAGCTTTTATCAATCGTTTAAGCGCGATCGTGCCTCGATTGTCGAGGAGCCGCGCTCGATTTCGCAACCGGCCGTCGATATCCCTCGTCAATGGGATCTCGCTTGAAAACGTTCCCAGAGTCGGTTCGCGACGATCATCGATCACCGGGGGCCGCGTGGTGCGTGATCGAAATCGCTACGACGCGCTTATGCGAGCCCGAGGACGTCTAGCCTGCAGCCTCTCCTTCTTCGAGCGAAAACAAAAAAAGGGGGACGAATCTCTATTCAGGGAAAATCATCTCTATTTATAGAGGAGTCCACGATGGACACAGTAGTGATGGCGATTACAATTTGTTCATACTTCGAGATGCTTTTCAAATAATTCATATCTCGAAAGTTAAGAAGGTAGAATCAAAACGAAGTTCGTTTCCTTGCGATAAAGTCCGCAGCTAGCTAACATTGGTGCAACGGTACGCCGGTAAGATACACTAGCGTGGCGTCGAATAATTAAGCAAAACTCTGAAGGTAGGGACACGCGGATGTGTAATCTCCAAGTCGCCTGGTGCTACAGGGGATTAACAGGAGATAAAGGTAAGTAATAACCGCGAGCGTATTTCATTGACACGCGCTTATTTCACGGCGAAATCATCGAGCACCCTGAACAGCGTCCCGCCTGAATACATTCCTGTACGAACGGAAGAACGATGAGCAAAAGAGAGAGAAAGAGAGAGAGAGAGAGAAAGAGAGGGAGACCAAGAATGAAGGGGGGAAAGGGAGGGTCTCGTACTCGAATATCGGAACACCCTGTACACATTAAGCGAGCGAGATACGGGGCCCTTTAGCAGGCGAACGGGAATAATAATTTCGAGTGCTCCTCGCGGAGATAGATACACTCGAGCACGAACCCGGGGAGGAGCTGAAGAGGGACAGAGGCAACGATACGCAAACGGTCGCAAGAGGGAACAGGGAGGAGGACGAAGAGAAAGGTCGAGATATACGTTACAGGTGAGAGCGCGGGTATCGCGTGCTGCAAACGAGCCGGCAGCTGCCCGCTGCTGGCTACACGGTCCCAGCTATTAATATGCGACTGACCGAGTGGGACCCCGATGCTCTCGTTACACCGAACCATCCTATTACGTCACGTCGACCGAGAGCTACGTCAGGTCTAGCACCCTTTGATTTTCGAGCACCCTTTGTAATGGCCTGGTCTAACGCCACGTCGGTAGCTGACGGCAATTTTCCTCGATCGGTGGAAGCTATGCTTTAGGCTGCGCTATAGCTGGATCAAGCGTAAGTAAAGTCCTTGGAAAGGGTTAGATTGAGAAGATGGAGAATAGAGGGATGTTGTGAAATACCCCTTCGGTTGATGTTTGCGAGACACTTTCCTGTAGAAGTTGCTGGTTAAATTTAAGCAGAGGAGCAAGGAGAGGTGTCGTAATTTGGGTGGTAGGGACTGTTGCCGTTTCGATTTTTCTCGATCAAGCTGTACACCGGCTATCGAGCAGTAGCATCGCGAGGATGCGGTATCTACTTATCGCTATTATCGATCCCATCCGAGGAGGATCGTCCGTTGACCCGGGGCCATGATCCTAAGCTACCTTAGCTGAAGTCGGACCCTCGAGAGGTCTCATTATCGACGTCTTCGCGTGATTCCTTGCGCAGATACGATGGATGAACGTGTCCCGAGGACAGGACACGTACTTTGTAGATCGTTGTGCAACTATGTTGCTGCTGCAGGGTATCCGTTGTAGAAGTCGGAAACCCTTGAAAACTTTGATTAGCTGAATGGTTTGGATCTTAGCATTATCAACGTAGGTATGTCTAAGTTACAAAACTTCTGGATATTCCAAGGAAAGAGAGAAGCAGCTGGCGAGCTGTCAACCCGTCATAGGTTTCTTTGTTTCGTTTAATCCTTTTCTGACGAAGTATGGCAATTTCGAATGGATGCCGTCATCACAGTTTCCTACGAATTCATTGGACGAGTTCGAAAACCAGCTTGAACTTCACGATACATTCGTTTTATGCTAATAAAACGTTTTAACGCGAGCTTCGTGAGAGTTTTTAACGGGGTTGACAATGATTTGAAGCGGTACTGCTTTTTTCATTGAAACGTGTCTCAATTCAAAACTCTCCGCATTGCTTGAAACTGTATGACCATTGCTTCACAAAACTGTGTTTTCGTTGAAATCATCCCAAACGTCCAGGGATACGAGCCAAAATTTAAATACGATATACGTTCCAAGGGATCTCTTCTTATCCAAGATAGGATTGCATGAGGTAATAACGGGTTGACCGTCGACGTGTCAACTCTAGTGCAGGATGATGTAATTCAAACCTACGCGATTAATCTTTCAACGATCCTAAGTGAAGCGTATATATCCAAAACTTTCGAATTACTAAGTATAAAACGCATGTAACGTTTCAACAAGGAAGTAATGAATATCAACGCCAAAGGATTACTACCAACCCTATTGCCAACCTTGCATCGATACATTTACAGAACACGAAGTAACTTATTATTCGCATCGCACAAATTCCCTCCGCCCTGAATTCCCGGAAGTACCGTTTGCCGCGTAAGACGCAACAAAGAAGTTCCCCAAGCAAAAGCCACCCCACTTGCATCAATGAACCGGGCGCCCCTCGATATGCATAAAAATTACGTTAAGCAGATGCATCCCGATAACGCCGGCATGTAAACGCGCAAGGAGCCCCGTTATCGGGTGAAAAGGATCCGGACAGGTGTGGGATCGACCGAGGGTCGTCGGGGGAGGACGGAGGGGGGTGAGCCGAATTAAAGGAACGACTTGTTGGTTAGTCGACTCTGTCTCCTCTCTCACGAGGTTTTTCTCTCGCGAGGAGAACGAAGGGTGAGAAGAGGGCGGTCGAATGCCCGGGCAATCTGTTTCCAGCCTGGGATAACCCTGCTACCCTTCGCCGTTTCCACCCCCCCTACCAACCCCTCGGTCTCGTCACCCTCTTTCTACGGTTAGCTAGACTGCAACCGCGGTAACCACCTACCGACGCTATCGCCGGGCGTAAAAAGCACATCCGAATTGAATCATTGCTGAATAAGCGGGAAAGTGGCTGGCTGAGAGGAAGGAAACCGAGAGACGGCTAACCCCCAACGGACGAGGGTCGTTCTCCATCCGGCTCATTGGTACACCTCCTCTGTCATGTCGAATATTCCGTCTCCCTCGCTCCGGTTCGGGCTTTTTCTGTAGCGAGCCGTTCTCCGTCTGGCTCATCGAGCACGATAGAGGCCAGCCGATTCGATCCGGAAGCCTTTAGAAATTATAAAGAGCTTTAGCAGAGATTTGGAATACTTGGACATCTAGGTTGGCGTCGAATAGAGAGCGCTCGATGCAGGTTAAATGACTGTTGGATCGGGCGAGTTGGAAAAATTACTTCGTTTAACCCGTCCGGCTTCAAGTGTGCCTCTCAAGAACCGAATACAATTAATAATATAAATATTGTAATCAAAATTATATCACTTTTGAAATGAATAAAGATTGTTTCGAATGACTTTAATATTATTATTTGTACGTCATTGAAGTCTGACACTTGAAAACTTGCAAGTCAAAATATGACGAGAATAGCCGGTCGATATTCATCCTACTTCAAAGTAGGACCGTTAAGGGTTAATTATCACTGTACTACGTAGGTATTGCGCTTTTATTTACAAATTTGGGTCACCGTAAGAAACCGTAATCGATGGTAACTACTTTGCGCATAGACAAACACGAGATTTTATACCGTACAATGTTTTCTCCTTTCGATTATTCATTTTTCAAATTCGCTACTTATAAGTTCGAACTGTTAGTATGAAAGTAACAATGTCCCAATCTTGTTCTCTCAACGCAATATCTTCACACGATTGAAATAATTCACAGAACTCGAATTCCCTTCGAAAGATCATGACCTTTTGGTTATGCCATCGCTGCAGGAACCGAGTGTTATGAGTGTGCGAGGGATATTATACGCGTACCACGAACGCGTTAGGTTTTCGGCGCGTCAACGCGCGTCCAGATAAACTCACCCCCGTGGCGGAGCGTGCGGCGGACCGAGGGTCGTTCAATTAGAGCGAAAGCCCCTTCTCGCCGTTTACGGGGCGAGGGTCGAAAAGTTTTCGTGGAACGGGCCAGGGGTGGGCGGAGGGAAAGGGGTGGCTGGAGAGCCGCTGCTCTTCTTCCCTTTGGAAACGCCAGAAGTCAAAGGGAAAGAAAAGAGGTGGGAAGGGGGGCACGAGGGGGAGAAAGCGTGCTTGTCGGAAAATGGAGAGGCTACCCCGGAGAGGGGCTCGGTGTGCGTGATACACGGCCGGCCGCAACGACACAGAAAAGATTTTTACTGCTCGCTGGAGAGATTGAACGACGCCCGTCGCTGCTGCGTGGAGTGTGTTCTCGCGCCTCCTACTTTTGTTCATGTTGTTTAACCTTCCCTGGCTGATGTCGTTTCTCGATATATCGCGAACGGGGACTCGACGTCGACTATATCTTGAGACAGAAAATTTGTTTCCAATCTCATTTGAAAATGTGGTACAGAGAGACTGGGAATTGAAATCCAATTCGTTGCGCGTTTAGTGGAAAACGCTTTGTTATTGGAAGGTTACTTGTGATGAGCGATGTAATATCATTTTGTAGATTTATAAAATTTGGTGACGATTTTAGGGTGGTAATTAGGAAGCTACTATTAACACATTCATGCTTGAAGGAAAAAATTTTCATTTTATTTGGAGCATGAAGTGAAACAACGAAGTTTACCCTCTAAGTAAGCTATACCAAATAACTCAACAGATAAACGTATCCTACATAAAAGGTTGAACGGTGTCCGCGACGATGTAAATACTCGAACCACAAAACGAAGTTACCATAATCGCCCCTCTATTTCTCTCCATTACCACGCTCCACAGACGATTCACAGCGGTTTCTAAGACTATGAGGACGTCGCGTTTCCCAGAGCTCGAAGAACCAATTCATATCGCCCGGGGAAGCGTTCAACGTTCCCCAGATGCAATCTTTTTTAGCAACAAGTGGTCGACGTATTTCTTTAACCTTGCACACACACACGCGCGCGCACACACACGCACGTACACACGTATATACAAACACTTCGACGAAGCGTTTCCCGCGGTTCGACTCGGTTTCCGCGACCGCTCTCAATGGCTCGGAACCGAGCCATCGTAGTTCCGACACGGACCCGTGTTATTACAGCGGAAAGCGCGACGCACTCAAACAGCGAACACCGAGAACGTCACCATAGAACCGTGACCATTACGCTCCCAGCTCCAGTTAGGGTACACCATAGAAACGAAGGACGCGTTGCACGTGTCCAGTCCGCAATGCAAGTGCGGGACGCACGTGTCGCCGTGTTTTCACTCGAAGAAAGCCTCTCCTCCGTGCACCGTCGCGCAGGGGTGCGAGTGTAACGCGTGTGCTTCAGAGGGTGCACCCCGAAGCAGGCTTGGAAGCAGGAAAAGGGCGACAAGTGGCCGAACGACAAGTGCGTATCCTGCGTTGAAGAGCGTACACAGTACGCGGGTACATCTAGGCGACACACTTGCAACATCGTGTGAACCGCGCAACGAGCGTTCGGGAAACGGGGATATCGTCGAGCGGAGCGGAACGCTCTTGAAGAGAACCATTCTAGCGACATCTTTCCCCCGTTCCATGCGCCATGGGAGCTCTCTCTGCGTGGGACGCTTAGATTGTGGGAAGATGGTATCGCGCCGGTACGAAATTTAGTGTCAAGGGAGCCAGAAAGAGAGAGAGAGAGAGAGAAAGAGAGAGACGATGTATCGTATCGTTCCATGCATCTCGCGCGATGCCCGATAATTCCAGGCCCGATTTCGGGAAGATTGATGCCAGAGGTGTGCACCGTGTAATGTCTCCTGTCCTCTCCTTCTTTTTTCTCTCCCGGAGAGGAGAACGGCCTCGAATAAGACGGGGTTGATTAACTACTCCCATATTTCATTGGCCCGCTTGTAATTATGCGCGTTCGTGCGGGCCACCGTCTCGAGGATTGCGAGCCGGGAACGCGTCGCGTCGCGGTGGATCCGTTTACTATTCGACGAACGCGATATAAGCGGATTCGCGAGACGATTCTTTTCCAGCGGCGTGATTCACGCGCCTTCACGGTTTAACCGCGACAGTAAATCGGATGGTAAACGGCTAAATCTGGTCCCGGGCGCGTTGTAAAGCGAGCCACTTAACGCGGCGAATATTAAATCTTCGAAATCGTAAAGCGCGCCATTACGGTCCCGTCCATTCAGCCGGGAGCAGACAATAGCGAGGCGAGACATTAGAGGCTCGGCGGACTCCTCGAAATAGGTCAGTTAGCGAGACAGTCGGTATTAAGAGAGACAGGCATTATCTGTCTGGTTACCAACGACCTTCGAAACTGACAAATGACGGCAGGCTGTAGAGGTACCTTCGGAGACTCGCATGCCACCGCGGTGGTGTGCATAGTCGGTTGATACTCTTCGTGGAATCGGGTCCACGGAGACTAGAGAATTTTGGTTGGTTCGGGTACAGTCAACGGGTTGTAATTAATTGGGTTCTGTTGGATTGTCCGGGAAATTCGCGTCGATTTCTCGCACGGTAAAGGATAGAGGGTAGATATTTAAAGATATTTAAAAATGTAACATGCTCGGGGATGGTAAAATTTTTAAATAATAATAATTATTATTTATTTATTATTATTTAATATATATATTTTTATTTTAATATATTTAATATATTATTTAGTAAAAGATACAATTATTTTTCTCGGTTGATCCGCTCATTTATATCTCTTTCACACACACCGCCAGTTGCCTTTCCTTCCTCGCATCTCATTGTCATTAATACTTCTTAATATACACACACATACTCCACAATACCAACATTGGTTGCTTCGCTCGTCCCTAGATAGGTGCCGAAAGATTCAAATAATGGTACAAAAAATACAGTTTACAGTAAAACGTGTGAGATTTCTTTATTCGTCTATCTAAAATTCACGCAAACTATCCCAAGTAACCTAATAAGACCCAAGCAACAATTCACGCGGGCAATACAAGAAATAAGAATCACAATTTGGAGGCGGAGAGGGGGCGAAGTAGGGAGAAGAGTGGCCTCTGCGGAGGTCCTTGATTGTCGGCCGTTAATCAGGCCTAATTAATACGGGCCGATGAGATCTGGACCCGGAGGAATTAAAAGGCGGCCGTGGCAGCTGGCGGCGGGGGGATTAAAGTGGTAAAGGTGTTACGTATCCTACGGACCACGTTGAAACGTCAAGATTATCCGGATAACGAGAACCGCCTTCCCTCGCCGCTGCTCGAAAGTAGCCGGGGAGAGAGGATTGGTGCACTGATATCGAGCGGGCGGGCGAGGGGCGCCGGTTCGGCCGGAAGTAGAAGTCGGGGGCTGTGAAGAGGCGACGCTACGGAGTGATCGGGCCCGGAGACAAGTCCGGGCGCGGTAAAGCACAGGTGTACGCTGCCATAATTTACAGCCAGCTAATAAATTTCAGCCGGGAATCTTGTTCGCCGGTTTACGCTCGAATCTGGAGTCGTATCGCGGCGAGCGGGTTGTGCGCGCCGTGCCTCTAACGCGGGGACATAAAGCGACCTCGGAGAGATGTTTAGGGGCGACATTAAGGGAAAAATAATTGTCGGCCGTAGCGGTCGCCATTGATAAGCGTGAAATGCATTAATGGCCCGACGTTCGGACGGGAGGATGATCGCCGGGGACAACACGGGCTCGGAGCCCGGTCGCGAGGAGATCGTTCAGATTTATCGCCGCGGTACGCGGTACTTACGCATGTGTCGCCGGTAAACGCTCGATTATCGTTTCTCATTTTCACGACAATGAACGCTGCACGACGGATTTACGTTGTTCGCATTCCGGGTAATACACGCAGCGCGACAGAATACGTTATGCGTAGGCAGTTAGCTTCGACGAAGCGTAGCCAACGAAGTACGGCCGGGTCTTTACCGCGCGCGAAACGCTTTGCATGGGGGATCAGAAGCCGAGCGTTCGACGCGATCCGTCTTGGAAATCGCGTGGAATCCCGCGGACGTGGCGGATCGGCCAGCCTCGTTCCGCTTCTCATTTCATTTTCACGGCGATGCCCGGCCGGTGTCCAGGCGAAAACAGCAATTCGGAAGCAACTCGTACGCCGTCGTTATCGTACGAATCGGTCGAGTTCTCTCACGGACCGTGTACGTGCCCTGAGCACCGAGCCGATCCGTGTTTTTTTCTGAGAGAATCCACGGTTTTCCGGTGCGAACGAAACCGTTGACACGTGAAACACAGCCGGTACATTCGGCGAAATTAAAATCGTTCTATCGATATTGCAACACCACTGAAAAATCGGGGAACACAAGGGAAGATGGTATAGATTCGTGGTAGGGAAAAGAGACGAATACGAGGATGAAAAACGAAAGACGACTAGTGAGAAGGGCGAGGGAGGAAGAAAGAAGGGGGACAAGGCGAAAGAAGAGAGGGGCAAGGTGAAAACCGTAGACACGAGGAAGGAATACGAAAATCGGCAGCCGATCGACGATCGAACGTGTTACCTATGCGCGCGAGTAATAAGCCCCGATATTCCCACACGGGCCCATCCTGGCCCGCCGTGGGAAACTCATACGTGAGCGCGAGCCAAGCCAACGGACGTGGCGTGGCGATCTTCCGTGGCTGTTCGAACTATTTCGAAGCCGCAGGTGCGGATTTTTTCGGATCGGGAACGCCGCGCTGCGTTTCAGCGGGCGGACATTTTTCACCGCGCAGCTGGAACGATACCACGGCGACCGTATTTGTCTCCCGTTGAATCGAAGAAATACGGGGCGACGTTTTAATTGGGTCCCGTTATTCGCTTCGAACCGATCCCGCCGATCGAAGGGACCTTCAAGACCTATTTCCATTTGCTGTTTTCATGTTAAAACAAATGATAACGAAGAAAACTGCAAATACCGAATGCTTAACACTTCACCGACATTTAGCTAATCGCACGGTGTCACACCTAACCGAACACTGTTCATCATATATCAAGGATTTATTAAAAATTTTGCTTTGAAAATACAGAAAATGCGTTTGATGAACTGTGAACAACACTAGTTCAAGACTAACTAATGACAAAAGTAAATAAAATCAATGGCAGCGCCCTTGTTGTGCAAAAAGTGAGAGATCTCCCCATTCGGTTCGTTAAGTGTTAAGTAAGACATAATTCTTTATTAGTGAGATCTGAAGTTTTCATCAGCAACTTCAAGGTAATTCTTCAAGTGTAATTCAGCACTTATTCCAGAATCTCAGAGAACGAAGTACACGATCATCGACACTAGGGTTCTATAATACTTCTAACATGTAATATACAACAATTATTCGAAGTCGCGCGACCAGTCGCCAGTGGAAATGGGCCCTCGTTCGCGAGTCAACATGGCGCTCCATCCGGCGGCGTCTCGACGCAATTTGCACCGTAATAACGCGGTCGTACAACATTCCGACATGGTCTCCGGGCAATTTTTAGAACAGCTACGTGTCCATGCGAGAGGACGCGCTCATAATGTTTTAATCTCCTCCAACTTATTTAAAATCGCCGCGAGGAAGCTGAACCAGCGGCCGGTTCCGTTGGGACAGGCGGCGGACGCCGGGGGAGGGGAGGGTTGCTGCACGTCGCGTACCACGCTCGATCGGTTGTTTATAATTCTTCGCGTGCACCAAGGAAGCAATTTAATAATAATAACGGCAGCAACACGGATTCTACGCCGTCCGAGCGTATCTACGCAATCAGCGTACATCTGTACACGTACACACGCGTGTAGTAATCGTTTATCATAATAATGCACCCGCGAGTGTGCGTGGCCGCGCACACGCGCAGCCTGCATGCACACCCATACCCAGGGACAGCTGATTGCAACTTATGTTGCCGCGGTTATTACCGTCGTCCCGTCGGAGGAAGAGGCAGGAATTAACCGTGCCGATACATAGTTCGCGTCCCAGAATCTGACCGTGTGCGCACGTATGCGCGAGCGCGGGCCCAAATTGGAGGAGGCAAGAAAGCGAACGGCGAAAATACATCGAAGAAGGTGAATCTGGGCCTCGATCCGGGCCCCAGCAGACGCAGCTGCAGGTGCCTCTAGAAATTGGCGGCAGGGCATCGAAAGGCAGGGAAGGGAGCGAAGTCGTGAAGAACAAGTGAGGGGGGAGGGGGAGGGTGAGAGGGCAACGGGCCCAATGCTGCACGCGCCTCTGACGCACCGATGCCACCGATATCTTCTTAAACTTTCCTATCCGCTCATTCATGCCCGGCTAAATGCCTATAATCTCCCGGGATGATTACAGGGCACGGCGTAACCAACGCCCTATGGACCCATGCTGTTCCACCGCGAGAGGCTCGTTACGTGGGGCCCCCGAAATTGAAACGGAACGGGAGTACTCCCTTCCGTTCTCTGACTCTCTTCCACTCCGTGTACCCAACCTGTGTGCTCCTATTGCTTACTTTGGAGGAGGGATAAGGGACCCCAACCGTGGGGCCCGTAATGATATCTAAATTTTTCGTTCCGCTCGCAGACGAGGAACGATAGGTCGATGGGATCATTATAGGTTGCCTCGGTTATGCAAACAGAGAAATTGAAAGACGAACGAACGGCAGCTGTCGTTCCCGTTCCGATTTCGGGGCCTGATGTGCCCTGTTTCTGCACTCGCGTCACGTTTCGCTTGGAGACGCGACGCTTTCTGTGAAGCTACGAATTAATAACGAACCGCCCGATCGGCTAACACGCGAGGCATTTTAACGGTAAGCGAATTTTGAAGAGCTTCGCGTTGATAATTCGAGATCAAAGATGGCGGATACGAAGAGAGGATGGATTCAACGAATCAAAGCCACGGAACCGTAACGACGATAATTTAACCGTGTTACCGGGTGTACCGAATAATTGATTCGATAAAACTGAACCGGTGTTGATGGGTGAATTTATAGTGAAAAATAATGGGACGCGATTGTATCGAAACGATGGTAAATTGGCTCTTCATGATCACTTGTACGATCCACAGACAGTTTTCAATTTGTAATGCACATCAATTAGAGGCTAACACTGGTTCGATTTCGTATCTATAACTGAAATTCGTTAACGGGAACGTAAAGTGTTTCCCAGAATAGAATTCGAAAGCTTTTCAACGATTTTATTATGTATGCGGGCACAAAATATCGATTTCGTTACCGTGCCTTATAAAATATTCACGGGATTAGTTACATCGATTTACACGACTGTACTTATTAATTTCCTTAACCAACATTTACCTAATCTCCCTTTGTGAAAGAATACTGTTATTAATAAACATGTAATAATTGTTAACAATAATAGTAAAAATAATTAATCATTAAATTACTGCTTATTAACTTCGGAAAATGGTTCCTTAAAAATTACTAAAAGTTATGGATTACACTTTAAACGTGCTTGGTGTTCGAAATACTCGTTAAAAGTTAGTTTCGCCCCCTAAATGCTACAATAATGTATGTTCTACATACTTTTTATTTATATTTTTGCATATACCCATTTAAATTCTTCGTAAACGCATAAACATCCCCGGCCTAATTATTATCATGAAGCCAGACAGTGGAGTCCACCTGTACGTCGCGTGGAATTATTTTAAATACAGCTTCCCCGAACGGACATAACCCCCGGTTAGTTTAAACACTGTGTTTTCACGGAAAATTACGCGAAATTGTAAATGGCTGTGTATCATACACATGGACGGCAGGACGGACGAACGCACAAAAACATAAATCACAAACGTAAACCCCGAAATCATCCCCGTCCATTATTACCTACAGCGATATCTATATATCGTCACGTGATTTCTCGTTCAATTTTTTAAACCATCGACCACCGGTCTTCGCAAGAACTGCGACGCATTGTTTCCGGTGTCCCGCGCTTTTTTCTCTCGCTCGATATACTCTAGCCCGCTCGATCGAACGACGCCGGCAAAAATCGCAGAAGCAAAGAGAAAGAAATCGGTTGCTCACCTCCTGTTGCTGAATCAGGAAGTCGGGGGCGGGTGGCGGCGGGGGTGGTTCCGAGCCGGAGACCTCATGAAGCAGTCCCACGTGCTCCCAGCAATCTTCCGATATGTCCATGATGGTTCCTACTCTTCTTCCTCCTCCCTGCCGAAGATACCCCTTCGGGACCCGGAATCCGTTCGATGGAACGTTGCGAAATCAGTTCAGTTTGTTGTTGTCCTCCGTCAACCGTGTCACCTCTCGAACCTCTTTCGACCTCTGCTTCCGGGTTGCACTACAACGGGGAAAAAACCGGAAACTATTGTATTTCTAAACCGGCACTCGGTCACTCCGTATCTGTTTCGTCTGTCCCTATCTGTCAGGCCTCCCTCTTTCTCCCTCTCGCCACGACGCGACGGTCGCGCGCGTCTCGATGGGTGCCCGGAGCACCCTGTCACTCCCGTGAACCGGGGATACACACGTATGTAGGCGTCGAGGTGGACGGAGACGCGCGAAAAAAAAGAGCCGGAGGAACGGTGAACGCACGAACACGCACGGTAACCGTCGACACAGCGTGTCGCGTGACCCGCGTTCTATGACGACGACGACGGCGTCGAGGACGACGACGGCCGTCGGTGGTGGTCAGTCGGCGTGGAATGAAGTTGGCCCGCGGGTTAGGTTGGGTTAGCCGAGCCGGAGTTGCAGCATCAGAGCGGTGAGGAGGGACGAGAGAGGGCAGAGCGCGAGAGCGAGCGAGCGTGCCTGGTGGAAGAGGGCCGGGGAGGGGGGCGAGGGAGGAGAGAGGAGCACCGAACAGAACGGAACGGAGCACGGAGAGAGCGAGTAAGCAGGAGAGAGAGAGAGAGAGAGATAGAGGCTTGGCCGCCTCTCTCCCCTCGGGGAGAGAAGCAGCAGCGAGGGAGAACCCGAGGAGAGAGACGAAGAGCCCGCAGCAATGGAGAAAGGGTGAGAGAGAGGAGGAGAGAAAGTGCACGAGCGAGAGACAGAGGGTGGGGTTAGCGAGTGTGCGTGCGAGTGAGAGAGAGCGAGAGAGACAGAAGCGTAAGGCGTAAGTCTGCCCTAGTCGCTCGCTTAACCGTGCAGGAGGTGGCGCCAATATAACCCGTACTCCACCTCCGTCCGACAAAGAGCTTGCGTATACCTGTATGCGCCTGTTGGTAGGCCATACCGCCTACCAACAGCTACCGTGCTGCTTGCGGGGTTTGTGATCCGTGCCGCCGGTAATTATTGCGATTTCACTTATATTCCGTCATACCCGTTGTTTTTACCTCGCTCGTTCACTCATTGCTCCCCTCGATCCGTGTCTTTTTTCGCCACGCCGCTTGCAACTTCGCGATACAGTGGAACTCCGTTTATTCGAACCGATGTCGTCACGGTACCCGGTTTAACAAACATTTTGCAGAGATTTTATTGTTCGTACCCGGTTCACACGATGTAGGTACTTCTTATACGAACTGGTATTTTTGCTTGGTGTCCAAGTATGAGAAGAAACTGCTTATGATAGGAAAAAAACAAAAAACGTTCATTTTTGGTATTATTATGCCACTCGATTCAGTTTAAGAAATAACGGAAAACAATTTTTTCATTCGTTTCCTCGTACCGTAAGCGATAAAAGAATTAATTCTTAACTCCTTGACGTACAAATAAAACAGAATTTGATGCCTCCGAAAAGTACTATTTAATTTGACTCTACTGAACGATTATGTGCAGACTTAGAAACAGAACATTTTATTTCTACTTTGCATTGCTATGTAACATTTAATCAGGTTGGCACATTAAGTAACATTATAAAATAATAAGTTAGCAATTCTGTACAATATGAATAATTTCAAAACATCTTGACGTCTCCCAGACGTCATTGCACGTCAAGGGGTTAATTCTTCCCTTGCCTTTCAAACGTACGAACGGACGAATAAGAATTCACTAATACAGACAATTAGTTTTTGTCTATACGAAACGGTGAACACAACTATTAGAAGACAGCAGTTAGCGAACTCCATTTACTCGAACGGAGCCCCAGTGTATACCTGTGATCGTTGCACACGCGCGTGTGTCTGTGTGAGTTAAGTCGAGTGTACAAGCCCTACGATTCCGTCTACGTTTCCGCGACGACGTTTCAGGGAATGTAAACGACGATGCGCCCTCGTGTCCCGGGAATCGTCCCAGATTTATCATTCCCGTCGCTAGATCGAACCAACGTACCGAGAGCACGAGATACCGATTCCTATTGTAAATCTTCCCACCGTGGATTAACACCTTTCCTTCTGCACCACGAACTCGTATATCGGCGTTACTTATCGCAATTACCGCGATTCTCCATTTCCTCGAGTCGATCTGTCGACGGGGGGAACGTGGCGAACGATACCGCGTTGGCGCCGATAAACGATCGTTATCCTCGATCGGTTTGCCCTTACCTTTTCCACCCGTTAATCGACGGCGACGTGGGCGACATGCCGGGTTCCCTTGGGAAGACGCGAACCTCGTGCAAAGGGTGCCCCACGCTTGCGAACGAACATCCTTCGCAACGATCCGGATGTTTCTTTTTCCAGGTTGCTGAGGATCAACCTTGAGTTCGTGGTATCTGTGCATCGGTATGACACTCGACACAGACTTCCTCGACACGAGTACTGTGTACAGTTTTGGACCATCTGGGTTGAATCCCGATTTTTGAAGAGTACTTCTTTAGAGATGGAAATTAATTTTTCTAATCTTTAGACTGTTCTGGTTGTAGTTTTTAATCTTTTGAGAATGTTAAGATAAACCCGGGGCTAATGTGAAACTTGTAGAACACTCGCAAGTTCCTTAAATCGTTGAAAAGGGAATTCGGATCATCTACGTTGAAAATCCCTATTTGAAGAGTATTTCTTAACAGAAAATGAAAGTTAATTTTTCTAATTTTTAGACTGTTCTGGTTGTAGTTTTTAATCTTTTGAGAATGTTAAGATAAACGCAGGGTTAATGTGAAACTTGTAGAACACTCGCGAGTTCCTTAAATCGTTGAAAAGGGAATTCGGATCATCTACGTTGAAAATCCCTATTTGAAGAGTATTTCTTAACAGAAAATGAAAGTTAATTTTTCTAATTTTTAGACTGTTCTGGTTGTAGTTTTTAATCTTTTGAGAATGTTAAGATAAACGCAGGGTTAATGTGAAACTTGTAGAACACTCGCGAGTTCCTTAAATCGTTGAAAAGGGAATT